>CAUPSL010001492.1:12500-222500 GCA_963514005.1 Raja brachyura | reverse complement strand
TCCAGTTGCATTTTCAAAGCAAACCACCATTTGCATTTTCAAACCAAAACACAATTTGAATTAACATACCAAACCACCAAAGCAAACCTTTTGTAATGTCAAAGCAAACCTTTTGCATTTGCAAACCAAACCTTTTGCATTTTCGAAACAAACCTCCTTTTGAATTTTGAAAGCAAACGTTTTGCATTTTCAAACCAAACCACCGTTTAGATTTTCAAACAAAACCATCATTTTGCATTTTCAAACTAAACCGTTTGTACTTTCAAACCAAAACTCCATTTGAATTTTCAAATCAAACTTCTTTTTGCGGTTTCAAAGCAAACCTTTTCCAATTTGTAAGCAAATCTTTTGCATTTTCAAACCAAATTTCCTTTTGCAGTTTCAAACCTAACCACCATTTACGTTTTCAAAAACCAAACCACTATTTGCATTTTCAAACCAATGCACCATTTGCATTTTCAAACCAAACCACCATTAGCATTTTCAAACCAAACCTCCGTTTGCATTTTCAAACCAAACTAACATGTGTATTTGCAAGCCAAACCCCGAGTTGCATTTTCAAAGCAAACCACCATTTGCATTTTCAAACCGAAGCACAAATTGAATTTTCAGACCAAACCACCAAAGCAAACCTTTTGCAATTTAAAAGCAAACCTTTTGCATTTGCAAAGCAGACCTTTTGCATTTTCTAACCAAATCTTTTGCATTTTCGAACCGAACCTCCTTTTGAATTTTGAAAGCAAACGTATAGCATTTTCAAAACAAAACACCATTCACATTTTCACACCAAACCAACATTTGCATTTTCAAACTAAACCACCATTTACTTTTTCAAACAAAACCACCATTTTGCACTTTCAACGCAAACCAAACTTTGCATTTTCAAATCAAACCACCATTTCATTTCTCAAAATAAACTAACGTTTGCGTTTTCAAAGCAAACCTTTTGCATTTCCGAAGCAAACCTTTTGCATTTTCAAACCAAACCACCATTCGCATTTTCACACCAAACCAACATTTGCATTTTCAAACTAAACCACCGTTTGCATTTTCAAACCAAACCATCTTTTGAATTTTCAAAGCAAACCTTTTGCGTTTTGAAAAAAAACCTCCTTTTGTTTTTTCAAAGCAAACCTTTTGCAGTTTCATACTAAACCACCGTTTGCATTTTCATACAGACCCACCTTTTGCAATTTGAAACCAAACCTCCTATTGCATTTTCAAACCAAACTTCCTTTTGTATTTTCAAATCAAATCTTTTGCTTTTTCAAATCAAATCTTTTGCATTTTCGAACCAAACCTACTGTTGCATTTTCAAAGTAAACCTGTTGTACTTTCAAACCAAAACTCCAATTGCATTTTCAAACCAAACTACCTTTTGCGGTTTCAAAGCAAACCTTTTCCATTTTGAAAGCAAATCTTTTGCATTTTCAAACCAAAGCTCCTTTTGCAGTTTCAAACCTGACCATCCTTTACGTTTTCAATCCAAACTACCATGTGCATTTGCAAGCCATACCACCATTTGCATTTTCAATCCAAAACATCCAGTTGCATTTTCAAAGCAAACCACCATTTGCATTTTCAAACCAAAACACAATTTGAATTAACATACCAAACCACCAAAGCAAACCTTTTGTAATGTCAAAGCAAACCTTTTGCATTTGCAAACCAAACCTTTTGCATTTTCGAAACAAACCTCCTTTTGAATTTTGAAAGCAAACGTTTTGCATTTTCAAACCAAACCACCGTTTAGATTTTCAAACAAAACCATCATTTTGCATTTTCAAACCAAATCAACTTTTGCATTTTCAAACAAAGCCGCCATTTCCATTCTCAAAACAAACTAACGTTTGCATTTTCAAAGCTTTTTTTTTTGCATTTCCAAAGCAAACTTTTGCATTTTCAAACCAACCCACCATTTGCATTTGCACACCAAACTAACATTTGAATTTTCAAACTAAACCACAATTTGCATTTCCAAACCAAACCGCCATTTGCATTTTCAAACCAAACCATCTTTTTCATTTTCAAAGCAAACCGTTTGCATTTTGAAACAAAACCTCCTTTTGCATTTTCAAAGCAAACATATAACATAACAATTACAGCACGGAAACAGACCATCTCGGCCCTTCAAGTCCATGCCGAACAACTTTTTTCCCTTAGTCTCACCTGCCTGCACTCATACCATAACCCTCCATACCCTTCTCATCCATATGCCTATCCAATTTATTTTTAAATGGTACCAACGAACCTGCCGCCACCACTTCCACTGGACGCTCATTCCACACCGCTACCACTCTCTGAGTAAAGAAATTCCCCCTCATGTTACCCCTAAACCTCTGTCCCTTAATTCTAAAGTCATGTCCTCTTGTTTGAATCTTCCCTATTCTCATAGGGAAAAGCTTGTCGACATCAACTCTGTCTATCCTTCTCATCATTTTAAAGACCTGTATCAAGTCCCCCCTTAACCTTCTGCGCTCCAGAGAATAAAGACCTTACTTATTCAACCTATCTCTGTAACTTAGCTGTTGAAACCCAGGCAACATTCTAGTACATCTCCTCTGTACCCTCTCTATTTTGTTCACATCCTTCCTATAATTGGGCGACCAAAATTGTACACCATACCAAAATTGTACACCATACCAAAATTGTACACCATACCAAAATTGTACACCATACCAAAATTGTACACCATTGCAAACCCTTTGCAGTTTGAAACTAAACGTCCTTTTGCATTTTCAAACCAAACCACCATTTACATTTTCAAACCAAACCACCATTTGCAATTTCAAACCAAACCTCCTTTTGCATTTCCAAACCAAACTTCCTTTTGCATTTTCAAAGCAAACATTTTGCATTTTCAAACCAAACCACCTTTTGCATTTTTAAATCAAACTTTTGCATTTTCAAGCCAATCCTCCTTTTGCATTTTCAAAGCAAACCTTTTGCTTTTCCAAAGCAAATCTTTTGCATTTTTAAAGCAAACATCCTTTTGCATTTTGAAGCAGAACCACCATATTCAATTTCAAACCTAACCTATTTTTTTGCATTTTTAAAACCAAACCATTGTTTGCATTCTCAAAGCAAACTTTTGCATCTTCAAAGCAAACCTGCATTTTCAAAGCAAACGTTTTGCATTTCCAAACCAAACAACCATTTGCAATTTCATAGCAAACCACATGTTGCATTTTCAAATCAAACCACCTTTTGCATTTTCAAAGCAAACCACATTTTCCATAAAGCAAACCACATTTTGCATTTTTAAAGCAAACCACCTCATGCGTTTTCTAAGCAAATGACATTTTGCAATTTCAAAGCAAATCTTTTGCATCTTCAAAGCAAACCGTTTGCATTTTCAAACCAAATCGCCATTACCATTTTCAACCACACCTCCTTTTGCATTTTGAAACCAAACCACCATTTGCATTCCGAAACCAAACTACCATTTGTATTTTCAAACCAAACCACCTTTTGTATTTGTAAAACAAACCTTTTGCATATTCAAGCCAAGCATCCTATTGCAATTTCAAACCAAACCTCCTAATGCATTTTCAAACCAAACTTCGTTTTCATTTTCAAAGCAAACCTTTTGCATTTGCAAAGCAAACTTTTGCTTTTTCAAATTAAATATTTTTCGTTTTCAAACCAAACCTACTTTTGCATTTAAAAAGCAAACGTTTTGTATTTTTAAACCAAATCTCCATTTACATTTTCAAAGCAAACTACCTTTTGCATTTTCAAAGCAAACTACCGTTTACATTCCCAAAGCAAACCTGTTGCATTTTCAAAACAAATCTCCTGTTGCAGTTTCAACCCAAACCACAATTTCAGTTTTCAAATTAAACCCCAATTTACGTGTTCAAACAGCCATTTGCATTTTCAATCCAATCCTTTTGCATTTGCAAACCAAACCTTTTGCATTTTCAAGCCAAACATCCTTTTGCATTTTCAAACCAATCCTTTTGCATTTTCAAACCAAACCACCGTTTGCATTTTCTTACAAACACATCGTCTGCAATTTCAAACCGAACCTCCAATTGCATTTTGAAACCAAACTTCCTGTTGCATTTTCAATCCAATCCTTTTGCATTTGCAAACCAAACCTTCTGCATTTCCAAACCAAAGCTCCTTTGGCAGTTTCAAACCCCTAACCACCATTTCCGTTTTCAAACCGAACCTACTTTTGCATTTCCAAAGCAAACCTATTGCATTTTCAAAGCAAACATTTTGCATTTTCAAACCAAATCTCCTTTTGCAGATTGAAACCAAACCACAATTAGTGTTTTCAAACCGAACCATCATTTGCATTTTCAACCAATGCACCATTTGCATTTTCAAACCAAACCACCATTTGCATTTTCAAACCAATCCACAATTTGAATATTCGAACCAAACCACCATTTGTATTTTGAAACCAAAACACCATTTGCATTTTCAAAGCAAACCTTTTGCATTTTCAAAGCAAATATTTTGCATTTGCAAAGCAAACCTTTTGCATTCCCAAAGCAAACCTTTTGCATTTTGAATCAAATCCTCCTTTTGCATTTTCAAAACAAAACCACCATTTGTAATTTCAAAAAACCTCCTTTTGCATTTCCAAACTCCCTTTTACATTTTCAAACCAAACCTTTAGCATTTTCAAAGCAAATGTTTGCTTTTACAAATTAAACCTTTTGCATTTTCAAACCAAACCTCCATTTGCATTTTCAAAGCAAACCACCTTTTGCATTCCAAAGCAAACTACACCTTTTGCATTTCGAAACCAAACCTCTTTTTGCATTTTCAAACCAAACTACCCTTGCATTTTGAAAGCAAACCTTTTGCATTTTCAAAGCAAACCACCATTTGCATTATAAAACACAACCACCTTTTGCATTTTCAAAGCAATACTCTTTTTGCATTTTCATAGCAAACAATTTCAAAGCAAATCTCCTTTTGCATTTTCAAACCAGCCTACCGTTTTAATTTACAAACCAAACCACCATTTGCATTTTCAAACCAAACCACCTTTTGCATTATCAAAGCAAACCTATTGCATTTTGAAGCAAAACATACTTTTGCAGTTTCAAAGCAATCCTTTTGCAGTTTCAAACTAAACCTCCTTTTGCATTTTCAAAACAAACCACCATTTGCATTTTCAAACCAAACTACCTTTTGCGGTTTTAAAGCAAACCTTTTCCATTTTGTTAGCAAATCTTTTGCATTATCAAATCAAATCTCCTTTTGCAGTTTCAAACCTAACCACCATTTACGTTTTCAAACCAAACCACTATTTGCATTTTCAAACCAATGCACCATTTGCATTTTCAAACCAAACCACCAGTAGCATTTTCAAACCAAACCTCCTTTTGCATTTTCAAACCAAACCAACATGTGTATTTGTAAGCCAAACCACCATTTGCATTTTCAAACCAAGCCACCAAAGCAAACCTTTTGCAATTTCAAAGCAAACCTTTTGCATTTATAAAGCAAACCTTTTGCATTTTCAAACCAAACCTTTTACATTTTCGAACCAAGCCTCCTTTTGAATGTTGAAAGCAAACATTTTGCATTTTCAAACCAAACCACCATTTACATTTGCAAACAAAACCACCATTTACTTTTTTAAAACAAAACCACCATTTTGCATTTTCAACACAAACCAACTTTTGCATTTTCAAACCAAACGACCATTTCATTACTCAAAACAAACTAACGTTTGCATTTTCAAAGCAAACCTTTTGCATTTTCAAAGCAAACCATTTGAATTTTCAGAGCAAACCTTTTGCATTTCCAAACCACCATTCGCATTTTCACACCAAACCAACATTTGCATTTTCAAACTAAACCACCATTAGCATTTTCAACCAAACGTCCTTTTGCATTTTCAAACCAAACCAACTTTGAATTTTCAAAGCAAACCTTTTACGTTTTGAAACAAAACCTCCTTTTGCTTTTTCAAAGAAAACCTTTTGCAGTTTCATACTAAACCACCGTTTGCATTTTCATACAAACCCACCTTTTGCAATTTCAAACCAAACCTCCTATTGCATTTTCAACACAAACGTCCTTTTGCATTTTCAAAGCAAACCTTTTGCTTTTTGAAATCAAATCTTTTGCTTTTTCGAACCAAACCTACTTTTGCATTTTCAAAGCAAACCTTTTGTACTTTCAAACCAAAACTCCAATTGCATTTTCAAAACAAACTACCTTTTGCGGTTTCAAAGCAAACCTTTTGCTTTTTCAAATTAAATATTTTGCATTTTCAAACTAAACATACTTTTGCATTTTAAAATCTAACCTTTGGCATTTTCAAAGCAAACTTTTTGCTTTTTCAAGTTAAATATTTTGCATTTTCAAACAAAACCTACTGTTGCATTTTCAAACCAAACCTTTTGTACTTTCAAACCAAAACTCCATTTGCATTTTCAAACTACTCTTTGCATTTTCAAAGCAGACCACCTTTTACATTCCCAAAGCGAACCTGTTGCATTTTCAAAACAAATCTCCTTTTGCAGTTTCAAACCAAACCACCATTTGAGTTTTTAAATTAAACCACAATGTACGTGTTCAAACCGCCATTTGCATTTTCAATCCATTCCTTTTGCATTTGCAAACCAAACCTTTTGCATTTTTAAGCCAAACATCCTTTTGTATTTTTAAACCAAACCTTTTGCATTTTCAAACCAATCCACCGTTTGCATTTTCATACAAACACATCGTCTGCAATTTCAAACCAAACCTCCAATTGCATTTTCAAACCAAACTTCCTTTTGCATTTTCAAAGCAAACCTTTTGCAGTTTCAAAGCAAACCTTTTGCAATTTCAATGCAAGTCTTCTGCATTTTCAAACAAAAGCTCATTTTGCAATTTCAAACCTAACCACCATTTCCGTTTTCAAACCGAACCTACTTTTGCATTTCCAAAGCAAACCTATTGCATTTTCGAAGCAAACCTTTTGCATTTTCAAACCAAATATCATTTTGCAGATTCAAACCAAACCACAATTAGTGTTTTCAAACCAAACCATCATTTGCAATTTCAAACCAATGCACCATTTGCATTTTCAAACCAAACCACCATTAGCGTTTTCAAACCAAACCTCCTCTTGCATTTTCAAAGCAAACCAATATGTGCATTTGGAAGCCAAACCACCTTTTGCATTTTCAAGCCAAACCTCCAGTTGCATTTTCAAACCAAAACACCATTTGCATTTTCAGACCAAACCTTTTGCATTTTCAAGGCAAACCTTTTGTATTTCATAGCAGACCTTTTGCTTTTCCAAAGCAAACCGTTTGCATTTTTATAACCAAACCACCATTTGCATGTTCACAACAAACAAACATTTGCATTTGTAAACTAAACCACCATTAGCATTTTCAACCGAACCTCCTTGTTCATTTTCAAACCAGACTACCGTTTGCATTTCCAAACCAAACCACCAAATGCATTTTCAAACCAAACCACCTTTTGCATTTTCAATGCAAACCTTTTGCATTTTCAAACTAGACCTCATTTTACATTTTCAAAACAAACCACCATTTTATATTTTCAAACCAAACCACCATTTGCAATTTCAAACAAACCTCCCTTTGCATTTCCAAACCAAACCTCCTTTTACATTTTCAAAGCAAACCTTTTGCATTTTGAAAGCAAACTTTTGCTTTTTCAAATTAAATCTTTTGCATTTTCAAAGCAAACCTCCTTTTTCATTTTCAAAGCAAACCTTTTATATTTTCAAACCAAACATCCATTTGCATTTTCAACGCAAACCACCTTTTGCATTTACAAAGCAAATCACCTTTTGCATTTTCAAACCAAACATCTTTTTTCATTCAAACCAAACTACCTTTTGCATTTTGAAAGCAAACATTTTGCATTATCAAAGCAAACGACCATTTGCATTTTCAAACCAAACCATACTTTGCATTTTCAAACCAAATCTCCTTTTGCAGTTTCAAACCAAACCACCAATTGAGTTTTCAAATCAAAGCACCATTTGCGTGTTCAAACCACCATTTGTATTTTCAATCTAATCATTTTGCATTTGCAAACCAAATCTTTTGCATTTGCAAACCAAGCCTTTTGCATTTTCAAACCAAATCGCCAGTTGCACTTTCAAACCAAAACACCATTTGCATTTTCAGACCAAACCTTTTGCATTTTCGAAGCAAATCTTTTGTATTTCATAGCAAACCTTTTGCTTTTCCAAAGCAAACCGTTTGCATTTTTATAACCAAACCACCATTTGCATGTTCACACCAAACCAACATATGCATTTTCAAACTAAACCGCCATTAGCATTTTCAACCGAACCTCCTTGTTCATTTTCAAACCAGACTACCGTTTGCATGTCCAAACCAAACCACCAAATGCATTTTCAAACCAAACCACCTTTTGCATTTTCAAAGCAAACCTTTTGCAGTTTCAAACTAGACCTCCTTTTACATTTTCAAAACAAACCACCATTTGATATTTTCAAACCAATCCATCATTTGCAATTTCAAACAAACCTCCTTTGGCATTTCCAAACCAAACTTCCTTTTACATTTTCAAAGCAAACATTTGCTTTTTCAACTTAAATCTTTTGCATTTTCATACTAAACCATCTTTTGCATTTTGAAACCAAACCTCTTTATGCATTTTCAAACCAAACTACCCATTGCATTTTGAAAGCAAACCTTTTGCATTTTCAAAGCAAACCTTTTGCATTTTCAAAGCAAATCTCCTTTTTGCATTTTCAAACCAAACCACTATTTGAATATTCAAACCAAACCACCATTAGCATTTTCAAACCAAAACACCATTTCATTTTCAAAGCAAACCTTTTGCATTTTCAAAGCAAACCGTTTGCATTTGGAAGCAAAACCTCCTTTTGCATTTTCAACGCAAACCTTTTGCAGTTTCAAACGGAACCACCTTTTGCATTTTCAAAGCAAACCACTTTTTGCATTTTTATAGCAAGCATTTTGCATTTTCAAAGCAATCCTTTTGCATTTTCAAACTAAACCTCCTTTTGCAGTTTCAAACCAAATCATCATTTGAGTTTTCAATTGAAACCATCATTTGCGTGTTCAAACCACCATTTGCATTTTCAATCTAATCATTTTGCATTTGCAAACCAAACCTTCTACATTTGCAAAACAAACCTTTTGCATTTTCAAACCAAATCTCCAGTTGCATTTTCAAACCAAAACACCATTTGCATTTTCAGACCAAACCTTTTGCATTTTCAAAGCAAACCTTTTGCATTTGCAAAGCAAACCATTTGCATTTGCAAACCAAATCTCCAGTTTCAGTTTCAAACAAAAACACCATTTGGATTTTGAGACCAAACCTTTTGCATTTTCAAAGCAAACTTTTTTGCATTTTCAAACGAACCCAGCATTTGTATTTTAAAACCAGACCAACACTTGCGTTTTCAAACTATACCGCCATTAGCATTTTTAACCAAACCTCCTTTTGCCTTTTCAAAGCCTATCTTTTGCAATTTGAAGCAAAATCTCCTTTTGCATTTTCAAAGCAAACCTTTTGCATTTTCAATGGAAACCTTTTGCATTTTCAAACTAAACCACCTTTGGCATTTTCAAACCAAACCTCCTTTTGCATTTCCAAACCAAACCAACATGTGCACCTGCAAGCCAAACCACCATTTTGCATTTTCAAACCAAACCTCCAGTTGCATTTTCAAACAAAACCACCATTTGAATATTCAAACCAAACCGCCATTTCCATTTTAAAACCAAAACATCATTTGCATTTTCAAACCAAACCACCATTTGCATTTTCAAACCAAACCATTTGCATTTTCAAAGCAAACCTTTTGTACTTGCAAATCAAACCTGTTGCATTCTCAAACAAAACCTTTTGCATTTTCAAACCAAATATCATTTTGCATTTTGAAAGCAAAGGATTTACATTTTCAAAGCAGACCTTTCGTATTTTCAAACCAAACCAACGTTTGCATTTCCAAACCAAACCACCATTTGCATTTTCAAACCAAACCACCTTTCGCATTTTCAAAACAAACATTTTGCATTTTGAAGCAAAACCTTCTTTTGCGTTTTCAAAGCACGCCTTTTGCATTTTCAAACTAAACCTTATTTTGCATTTTCAAACCAAACCACCATTTGCATTTTCAAACTAAACCACCAGTTGCAATTTGAAACCTACCCTCCTTTTGCATTTCCTAACCAAATTTCCTTTGGTATTTTCAAAGCAAACCTTTTGCATTTTCACAGCAAACTTGTTCCTTTTTCCTTTTTCAAATGAAATCTTTTGCATTTTCAAACCAAATCTCCATTTACATTTTCAAAGCAAACCTTTTGCATTTTCAAACCAAAACTCCAATTGCATTTTCAAAGCAAACCTCCCTTTGCATTCTCAAACCAAACCACTCTTTGCATTTGCATTGAAAACATTTTGCATTTTCAAAGCAAATCTCCTTTTGTATTTTCAAACCAAAGCACTATTTGAATGTCCAAACACCATTTACATTTTCAAAGCAAACCTTTTGCATTTGCAAACCAAACCACCATTTACATTTTCATTCCAAACCACCATTCTGCATTTCAAAGTAAACCAATTTTTGAATTTTCAAACCGAACCACCATTAGCATTTTCAAATCAAACCTCGTTTTGCATTTCCAAACCAAACCAACATGTGCATCTGCACGCCAAACCACCATTTGCATTTTCAAACCAAACCTCCAGTTGCATTTTCAAACCAAACCACCATTTGAATATTCAAACCAGACCACCATTTGCATTTTAAAACCAAAACACCATTTGCATTTTCAAAGCAAACCTTTTGCATTTTCAAAGCAAACATTTTGTATTTGCAAAGCAACCCTTTGGCATTCTCAAGCAAAGCCTTTTGCATTTTCAAACCAAGTATCCTTTAGCATTTTGAAAGCAAACGTTTTGCATTTTCAAACTAAACCACCCTTTTGCATTTTCAAACCAAACCACCATTTGCATTTTCAACCAAAACCTTTTGCATTTTCAAACTAAATATCCTTTTGCATTTTGAAAGCA
Organism: Raja brachyura; assembly: GCA_963514005.1. Next base: position 211,484 of record CAUPSL010001492.1, on the reverse strand, counting down.
AACGTTTTACATTTTCAAACCAAACCACCATTTTGCATTTTCAAACCAAACTAGCTTTTGCATTTTCAAAGCAAACCTTTTGCATTTTCAAAACAAACCACCGTTTGCATTTTCACACCAAACCAACGTTTGAATTTTCAAACTAAACTACCAAATGTATGCGACAAATAGACAAAGTGCTGTGCCATGCGGCCAGGCCGCATGCAGCTCAGCCCGGCACCCCTTCCTCCAGAGATCTATCTTGAAGAGAGAGAGAATTCTGGGAGCTTCTGCCTTTTAAAGCTCCCGATGAGTCACCTGACGTAGCTGGGCCAATCGGGTACAGAAGCTGTTTCACAGCCACGGCCTGCAGAGAAACAGAAAGGTAAGTACAGTATACAACGGGGGGGGGGGGGGGAATACCTAACACCCCCACCCAAAGATACTGAATAAGCTTCTGAAGAAATTATTCAGTCTTCAAACTGTATTGGCGCGACAAGTGGTCAGCCAAGATATTATCCTTGCCCCTGATGTGCCTGAACTCGAGATGGTATTCTTGGATCTGCCAATTCCAGCTCATTATCCTCCGGTTTGTATTTTTCATGCTCTGCAAAAAAAAACAAAGGGTTATGATCCGTGAATACGATGACTGGGACATTCTAGGAGCCCACATAAACCCCGAAATGATTCAGAGACAATAACACAGCAAGGGTTTTTTTCTCAATGGTGGAGTACAACCTCTGATGGGGATTAAACTTCTTAGAGAAGTACGAAACTGGATGCCCCACCCCATCCTGTATAAGAACCCCACCAACCCCACGATTACTAGCATCCACTGCCAGCTTAAATGGACGCTCAAAATAAGGTGCTGCAAGCACAGGTGCGCGCACCAGAAGACCTTTAGTATGATCAAAGGCTTGTTGACACTCAGCGGACCACACAAATCGGACTCAGCAAATCCGTCAAAGGAGCAGCCACTGCAGAGAAGTTTAGACAGAACCCCCTATAGTACCCAACCATAGCCAGATACCTACGGAGCTCAGTCCTAGATGTTGGAACAGGAAATGCGATAAAATGTCCCACCTTGTCCTCGAGAGCACGAACCTGACCTCCGCCCACCATCTTACCCAGATACGTCACCGTGGCCTGGCCAAACTCACACTTTCCCAGATTGATCGTTAGGTTTGCCTCCGCTAGACGACAAAATACCTCCTTCAGATGACCGAAGTGTTCGATCCAAGACCTGGAGCACACAATTAAATCATCAAGGTATGCTTCACAGAAGGCCAAACCAGACAATACCATGTTCACTAACCGTTGGAAGGTTGCCGGTGCAATGCGCATCCCAAATGCCATCACCATGTACTGAAGAAAGTTATCAGGCGTAACGAACGCTGAGATCTCCCTCGCCCGCCTAGTCAAAGGCACTTGCCAATACCCTTTTAGCAAGTCCAACTTAGACACAAAAGATGCACTTCCCACATGATCCACGCATTCCTTCATCCGTGGAAGAGGATAGCAATCCGGCTTAGTTACACCATTCACCTTCCGAAAGTCCATGCAAAACCTGTCCTCCACATTAGCCTTCGGAGCCAGGAGACACGGAGAACTCCACGAACTACCACTAGGTTCAGCAATTGCATGCTGCAGCATATTGTCAACCTGATCTCTTAGGCGCTGACGCTTGTCAGGATTGACCCGATACGGATGCTGTTTAATTGGCGCAGCACCGGCCACGTCAATGTCATGCTGCAGCAAAGACGTCTGAGAAGGCACATCCGAGAACAGTGACCCATTTGATCCCACCAAAGCAAGCAGATCATCCCGCTGACGTTCAGACAAATGAGACAACCGCAAGGGAAGCGACTCCAAAGCTTCAGAGTTGCACAGCTTTCCCTGCGTCACTGCCACAGACAACCGTGCCTCACCCACATCACCAGCCGTGTCAGGGGGCAGCACTACTACAGCCAAAACGTGCTTAGACAAAACCGAAGGACACAGCTCCTCCCCATCAACCCGTACATGACAGAGCTGATTCTTACGCCTCCGATCAGGGCTACCAATAACGTAATCGCTTGCACCAACCTTCCTAACCACCTGATAGGGACCACTATACCGAGCCTGCAGACTAGAACCAGGAATAGGCAACAACACCAGGACCTTGTCACCTGGAGAAAAATTCCTACTAGAAGCCTTCCTGTCGAACCAGCCCTTCATCCTAGACTGAGCAATAGCAAGATTACCTATTGCCAGTTCGCACATCCTCCGCAGTCTAGACCTAAAAGTACAGACGTGGTCTAAAATACAACGTTTTGAATTCTCCTGCAACCATTCTACTTCAGGACCCTCAAGGGACCACGAACAGTATGCGTGAACACCAGGTCAGCAGGACTGAACCCTAAAGACTCATGCACGACCTCACGCACCGCAAACATAACTAGATGAACCCCCTCATCCCAGTATTTTTCAAACTCCAGGCAGTAAGTCCTCAACATAGATTTCAAAGTCTGGTGAAACCGCTCGAGAGCTCCCTGGCTCTCAGGATGATACGCACTGGAGTGAGAATGCTCAATATCCAACAACTTCATTACCTGACCAAAGACATTTGACAGAGGCCCGGGACCGTTGGTGCGAGCGGAGGAGGGTCAGGGGCGGTGAGTAGTTAAATCCAGAGTGGGGCTTGTTCTTACAGAGGCCCGGGACCGTTGGTGCGAGTGGAGGAGGGTCAGGGGCGGTGAGTACATAAATCCAGCGCGGGGCTTGTTTTTACAGAGGCCCGGGACCGTTGGTGCGAGTGGAGGAGGGTCGGGGCGGTGAGTAGATAAATCCAGCGCGGGGCTTGTTTTTACAGAGGGTCAGGGAGGTTTCTGGTGGAAGTCGCTGATTGGTGGAAGCAGACTAGAGGAAGCAGCTGATTGGGTGGAGCCTCTGGTTAGTATTTTTGTTTTCTGGTTAAGGTACAGAGGGTTAGTAAAGGTACAGTGGGTTAGTAAAGGTACAGGGGGTTAGTAAAGGTACAGTGGGTTAGTAAAGGTACAGGGGGTGCGTAAAGGTACAGTGGGTTAGTAAAGGTACAGTGGGTTAGTAAAGGTACAGTGGGTTAGTAAAGGTACAGTGTTTTAGTAAAGGTGCAGTGGGTGAGTAAAGGTACAGTGGGTGAGTAAAGGTACAGGGGGTGAGTAAAGGTACAGTGCTTTTGGTTTGTATAATAAAGGTGTAGGTTAAAGGTCAAGAGGGAGCAGCTGTTTGAGACAGATACCTGCTGATTTCTCACAGCAGTTGCCATTATATTATACTGGTATCGGATCCAGGGTAAGGCGAGAGAATGTCAGCCAGAGCAGTGTACTGTACTGCATGTCAGATGTGGGAGGTCATGGTGTCGGATGGCCCTCTTGACGTCCACAGCTGCACCAGATGCAGAGATTGGGCTCCTAAGGGACCGTATTAGGATCCTGGAGCAGCAGCTCGGTGACCTCTGCCTGGTCAGGGAGAGTGAAAAGGTGATAGAGAAGAGTTATACAGAGGTGGTTACTCCAAAACCACAGGAGAGAGACATGTGGGTCACGCTAAGGAAGGGCAAGGGGCAGAGGCATGAACGAGTGAGTACTCCAATGTCAGTACACCTGGCAAATAAGTACTCCTGTTGAGTACGGATAGGGGTGACAGCCTAGCCGGGGGTAGCGACAGCGGACGGGCCTTCAGCACAGAGTCCGGCCCTGTTGCTCCGAAAGGTAGGGAAAAAAAGCCTTTGACTAGGCTAGCGAGGGAGATAGCGAGCGAGGGCAATAGTAATTGGGGACTCTATTGCTAGGGGGTCGGATAGGCGGTTCTGTGGACGCAGTCGGGAGACCAGGATGGTGGCCTGCCTCCCTGGTGCCAAGGTCTCGGAATTGTCTCAACGTGTCCAAGATATCCTCAAATCAGAGGGAGAGGAGCCTGAGGTCGTGGTACATATAGGTACCAATGACATATGTAAAAAAAGGGAAGAGGTCCTGAAGGGAGGATTTAAGGACTTGGGAGGAGAGTTGAGGAAAAGGACCAAAAAGGTAACAATCTCAGGATTACTGCCTGTGTCACGTGACAGTGAGAGTAGAAATGGTGCAAGGTGGAGGATAAATGCTTGGCTGAAAGACTGGTGCAGAGGGCAAGGATTCAAGTTTCTGGATCATTGGGACTTCTTTTGGGGTAGGTGGGACCTGTACAGAAAGGATGGGTTGCACTTGAACCCGAGGGGGACCAATATCCTGGCGGGGAAATTTGCAAAGGCCACTGGGGAGACTTTAAACTAGAATGGTTGGTGCGAGGGATGCAAATAGCAAAAGCTAGTAGACAGAATGGGAGGCAGGAAGCAGAAAAGGGAAGCACTCGGACACAAGAGGAGAAAGAAAAGAAAGGAAATAAACAGAGAATAAGAGATGGGGGGTTTCTTAAATGTGCATATTTTAATGCTAGGAGCATTGTAAGAATGGTGGATGAGCTTAGAGTCTGGATAGACACCTGGAAGTATGATGTTGTGGCGATCAGTGAAACATGGTTGCAGGAGGGCTGTGATTGGAAACTAAATATTCCAGGATATCGTTGCTTCAGGTGTGATAGAATTGGAGGGGCAAGAGGTGGAGGTGATGCATTGCTAGTCAGGGAAGATATTACAGCAGTGCTTTGGCAGGATAGATTGGAGGGCTCATCTAGGGAGGTTATTTGGGTGGAACTGAGAAGTGGGAAAGGTGTAGCAACACTTATAGGGGTATATTATAGACCGCCAAATGGGGAACGAGAATTGGAAGAGCAAATATGTAAGGAGATAGCAGATATTAGTTGTAAGCACAAGGTAGTGATTGTGGGAGATTTCAACTTTCCACACATAGACTGGGAAACACATTCTGTAAATGGGCTGGATGGTTTGGAATTTGACAAATGTGTGCAGGATAGTTTTTTGCAGCAATACAAAGAGGTGTCTACTAGAGGAGGGGCAGTGCTGGACCTCCTGTTAGGAAATGAGACGGGACAGGTGGCGGAGGTATGCGTCGGGGAGCACTTCGGGTCCAGTGATCACAATACCATTAATTTCAATATAATTATGGAGAAGGACAGAACTGGGCCTAGGGTTGAGATTTTTGATTGGAGAAAGGCTAACTTTAACGAGATGCGAGATGATTTAAAAGGAGTGAACTGGGACATTTTGTTTTATGGGAAAGATGTAGAGGAGAAATGGAGGATATTTAAAGAGGACATTTTAAGAGTACAGAATCTTTATGTTCCTGTTCGGTTGAAAGGAACCAGTAAAAATTGGAAAGAGCCCTGGTTTTCAAGGGAAATTGGACATCTTGTTCGGAAAAAGAGGGAGATCTACAATAATTATAGGCAGCATGAAGTGAATGAGGTGCTTGAGGAGTATAAGGAATGTAGAAAGAATCTTAAGAAAGAAAATAGAAAAGCTAAAAGAAGATATGAGGTTGCTTTGGCAAGTAAGGTGAAAGTAAATCCAAAGGGTTTCTACAGCTATATTAATAGCAAAAGGATAACAAGGGATAAAATTGGTCCATTGGAGAGACCGAGTGGACAGCTATCTGCAGAGCCAAAAGAGATGGGGGAGATATTGAACAATTTATTTTCTTCGGTATTCACCAAGGAGAAGGATATTGAATTATGTGATGTAAAGGAAACTAGTAGAGTAGCTATGGACACTATGAGTTTCAAAGTAAAAGAAGTACTGACACTTTTGAGAAATATAAAAGTGGATAAGTCTCCAGGTCCTGACAGGATATTCCCTAGGACATTGAGGGAAGTTAGTGTAGAAATAGCCGGGGCTATGACAGAAATATTTCAAATGTGATTAGAAACGGGAATAGTCCCCGAGGATTGGCGTACTGCGCATGTTGTTCCATTGTTTAAAAAGGGTTCTAAAAGTAAACCTAGCAATTATAGACCGGTTAGTTTGACTTCAGTGATGGGCAAATTAATGGAAAAGATACTTAGAGATAATATATATATAAGTATCTGGATAAACGGGGTCTATTTACGAACAGTCAACATGGATTTATGCCTGGAAGGTCATGTTTGACTAATCTTCTTGAATTTTTGAAGAGGTTACTAGGGAAATTGACGAGGGTAAAGCAGTGGATGTTGTCTATATGGACTTCAGTAAGGCCTTTGACAAGGTTCCTCATGGAAGGTTGGTTAAGAAGGTTCAACTGTTGGGTATAAATGCAGGAATAGGAAGATGGATTCAACAGTGGCTGAATGGGAGAAGCCAGAGGGTAATGGTGGATGGCTGTTTGTCCGGTTGGAGGCAGGTGACTAGTGGGGTGCCTCATGGATCTGTGTTGGGTCCTTTGTTGTTTGTCATGTACATCAATGATCTGGATGAAGGGGTGGTAAATTGGATTAGTAAGTATGCAGATGATACCAAGATAGGGGGTGTTGTGGATAATGAAGAGGATTTTCAAAGTCTACAGAGTGATTTAGGCCAGTTGGAAAAATGGGCTGAAAGATGGCAGATGGAGTTTAATGCTGATAAATGTGAGGTGCTACACTTTGGCAGGACAAATCAAAATAGGACGTACATGGAAAACGGTAGGGAATTGAAGAATACAGTTGAACAGAGGGATCTGGGAATAACCGCGCATAGTTCCTTGAAGGTGGAATCTCATATAGATAGGGTGGTAAAGAAAGCTTTTGGTATGCTGGCCTTTATAAATCAGAGCTTTGAGTATAGAAGCTGGGATGTAATGTTAAAATTGTACAAGGCATTGGTGAGACCAAATCTGGAGTATGGTGTACAATTTTGGTCGCCCAATTATAGGAAGGATGTCTTCAAAATAGAGAGGGTACAGAGGAGATTTACTAGAATGTTGCCTGGGTTTCAACAGCTACGTTACAGAGATAGGTTGAATAAGTTAGGTCTTTATTCTCTGGAGCGCAGAAGGTTAAGGGGGGACTTGATAGAGGTCTTTAAAATGATGAGAGGGATAGGCAGATGTGGACAAGCTTTTCACTTTGAGAATAGTGAAAATTCAAGGGACAGAGGTTTAGGGGTAACATGAGGGGGAACATTTTTACTCAGAGAGTGGCAGCGGTGTGGAATGAGCTTCCAGTGGAAGTGGTGGCGGCAGGTTCGTTGGTATCATTTAAAAATAAATTGGATAGGCATAAGGATGAGAAGGGTATGGAGGGTTATGTTATGATTGCAAGCAGGTGGGGCTAAGGGAAAAAAGTTGTTCGGCACGGACTTGAACGGTCGAGATGGCCTGTTTCCGTGCTGTAATTGTTGTATGGTTATATGGTTATTAAGTTGGAACCTTGGTCACTCTGCACAACCTTGGGCAAACCGAACAACGAAAAAAAACTTAGTGAGAGACTTCACAATGGCAGGGGCAGTAATGTTACGCAAAGGGACCACCTCCGGAAAGCGGGTAGATGCACATATAATTGACAACAAAAATGTGTTGCCCACCCTTGTCCGAGGTAGAGGACCCACACAATCAACTAGAATCCGTTCAAACGGCTCCCCGACCACGCAGAAAATACCCCTTTGCTGGGTAATATCCATATCCCCGTCTTGGCACCGCGCAGTCGAAAAAATCACAAACCTGGATCACTCTTTTGCTCCTCAACCAGCCGGTCACGTGACAGCGACACTGGCACATTTTCAGACAAGACCCCATCTTGAGATGTAGAAACACCCTTCACAACCCAGGAACCATCATCATGATCCCCAAAAATGCTCTCACTCAGGTCCACTACATCTTCAAACTTTGCCTGGCTCTTAGCCATAACCCTCGTGAAACAACAAGCTGTGAAGACCTTCGGATGCTGCATAGCCAATCTATCAGGACTCTGCACCACCGGAACCGCCGTCACCTCAGGAGTAATGAAAACTCTACCTCCTGCCAAGTCATTCCCCAAAATCACAGAAACTCCGCAACGGGAAAACACGGCCGTAACCCAACAATTACCCGGCCTGAAACCAACTCGGACTCGAGACTCACGGTATGCAAAGGCACTACCATGTCCTCCAATCCAAACCCTACCACAGAGACACTGGACCAAACCGATGACTCCCCAGAAAACGGCAGAACACTATCCAATATTAAGGACTGAGTAGCACCAGTATCACACAAGATGGGAACTGGAACTATGACTTCCATCCTCTAGAGAAACAAAACATTTTGTGGTGAACGCAGCATATTTACAACATTCATCTGACGCAGACATCCCAGGAACCACAGGTGCTTTTTGTGTACCAACCAAACCACAGGCTTTCTTGAGCAGGACGGGACACGACCTTACGATGTGCCCGCTCTCTTTACAATAGTAGCACACAGGACCATCCTTCGTCCTGAGACCCCCGTCAACCTTATCAGCTCGGACCTCCCCATGTATCACTGTGCTGACACTTGCAGGCCCAGAAACAGCTGTGGCACTGCCACCGGCGACGCCCCCACGATTAGCCGGCCGTGCACCAAAACTATAGGATCGCCCAACAAACTCAGTTTTGTGAGTCAATACATACTAACACCGCGGCTTCAGACACCTCAGTCACCTTCTGGTCATTAAGGTAAGTAGCAACCCTCTCAGGGAGACAGTTCTTAAAGTCTTCAATAATCATCAAGGCCCGCGGCAGCTTAAAATCCTTCACTCCTTGAGAAACGCACCACCTGTCAAAAAGTGCCTCCTTCTCCCAAGCAAACTCCACGTAAGTCTGAGTATCAAACTTCCTAAAGCGCCGGAACTTCTGCCGGTACGCCTCTGGAACTAATTCATAAGCTCTTAATACCGTAGACTGTACACATTCATAGTCCCAACTTGCTGTCAAGAGATAAAGACGAGTACACCTCCCGTGCATTACGCACAAGGACACACTGCAAGAGCAAGGATCACATGTCCCTAGGCCACTTTAAGGACGAAGCTACCCGTTCAAACACTGCGAAATACTTGTCCACATGCTTCTCATTAAACGGGGAAACCAGGCGGATGTTCTTGCTCATGTCAAACTCTCTTTCCCCAGAAGGAACTCGGGAGGCATTTAATTCCTTTCCCCGTAGCTCAATGTGTTTCATTTCAAGCGTGAAGGCCATCTCCTCCTTTTTCATTGCAAGCTCTAACTCCTTCAATCGAATGAGGTCCCCCATTTTCTGACCAGGCTGTGTAGAAGCTACAGGACTTTCTTCCTCAGCAGGCAATGCCCCACTCCTCTTCAACTCAGAACATAACATCGACTTTATAGCCTGTTTCCTCGAATGCTTATCAACAGACACCTGATAGCTGTCTGCCAGCAATAACACTGCCCCTTCGTACATTTGTCAAACAACTCCTGACTAGGAGCCTCGATAAAGTCATCCACTTTAAACTCCATATCAAATGTCAGGACCAAAAAAACAGCCAAACCCTGGGCACAAAGGTCACCACAAATGGAAGGAAAAAACATCCCCTCACAACACAGACTTCTTCAGTCACCAGAAGCCTACCAAAAAAAACCCCAAACTGTCTAGGGTCCTCAAAGCTTAGGACGAGCCCTCATGACTCCCGAGGGCTGGTTCTTCAGAGTCGCGTAAGAAATCAAAACCAGGGTCAAGTTTAGATTTAAAAAAAACAGACTTTCATTTGTAACACTAAACAAAACCCGAACCTGATTTTAAAGAACACGCTCAGGGACCAGAATTGGCTCTCAAATAATATATAAGGGTCCTCCAGCCAGCCTCTCGATGGACCGTCGGCCTGAAGACTCTAAACTGCCTATATAGCCCTAACTCTGCGACCAAAATACCCGAAAACTCTCAGGTCATCCCTTCCATCCCAATAGAACATTAATTTACAAACGTATGCGACAAATAGACAAAGTGCCGTGCCATGCGGCCAGGCCTCATGCAGCTCAGACCGACACCTCTTCCTCCAGAGATCTATCTTGAAGAGAGAGAGAATTATCTGAGCTTCTGCCTTTCAAAGGTCCCGATGAGTCACCTGACGTAGCGGGGCCAATCGGGTACAGAAGCTGTTTACCCCTTGATTCCTGGCTCCCAGCCACGGCCTGCAGAGAAACAGAAAGGTAAGTACACAGTATTCACCAGGGGGGAGAAGTACCTATCAATGCAAAAGCGACGAAATTTCAGCACGTGCAAAGCGACGGAAATTCTGCACGCGAAAAGTGCCGAAAATTAAGCACACGAAAAGCAATGACCCTTCAGGATGCTAAAAAGTGACGAGAAGTCAACACACAAAAATTGACGATATTTCAGCAGGCAAAAAGCGATTGAATTTCAGGACATGAAAAGCTACAACAATTCAGCGCACGCAACGCGATGAAAAGTAGCATACAGAAAGCGACGTAAATTAAGGATGCGAAAAGCATGCGGAATTGCAGCACACGAAAAGCGACTAAAATTTAGCCTGGGAGAAGGGATCAAAATTCAACACGTGGAAAGTGACGATCCTCCCGGACGCGAAAAGCGATTAAAATTTAGCATGCAAAAAGCGCTGAAAATTCAGCACACGAAAAGTGACTAAAATTCAGGAAGCAAAATGCAACGGAATTTCTGGACGTGAAAAGCAACGGAATTTCACCACGTGAAAAGCTATGAAAATTCAGCATGCGAAAATTGACCAAATTACAGGATGCTTAAGGTGACAACATTTCATAATGCGGAAAGCAACGAACATATTGCACACGAAAAACGGCGAACCTTCAGGATACGAAAAGCGATGCAAATTCAGGACGTAAAGGCAACGAAACTGCGGGGGATGAAATGTGAGGTAATTCAGATCGCTAAAGGGAAAAATTTCAGGATGTGAAAAGCGACTACATTTCAGGACATGAAATGCATACAGATTCATGACGCAGAAAGCAACGGAACTTCAGGATGCGAAATAGAATCATAGAATCATAGAAAATAGGTGCAGGAGTAGGCCATTCGGCCCTTCGAGCCTGCACCGCCATTCAATATGATCATGGTTGATCATCCAACTCAGTATCCTGTACCTGCCTTCTCTCCATACCCCCTGATCACTTTAGCCACAAGGGCCACATCTAGCTCCTTCTTAAATATAGCCAAATAACTGGCCTCAATTACCTTCTGTGGCAGAGAATTCCACAGGCTCACCATTCTCTGTGTGAAAAACGATCTTCTCATCTCGGTCCTAAAATACTTCCCCCTATCCTTAAACTGTGACCCCTTGTTCTGCAGTTCGCCAACATCGGGAATAATGTTCCTGCATCTAGCCTGTCCAAATCCTTAAGAATTGTGTAAGCCTCTATAAGATCCCACCACAATCGCGTAAATTCCAGCGAATACAAGCCGAGTCTATCCAGTCTTTATTCACATGGAGTCCTGACATCCAAGGAATCAGTCTGGTGAACATTCTCTGTACTCCATCTATGGCAAGAATGTCTTTCCTCAGATTAGGAGACAAAAGCTGTACGCAATACTCCAGGTGCCGTCTCACCAAGCCCCTGTACAACTGCAGTAGAACCTCCATGCTCTTGTACTCAAATCCTTTTGCTATGAATGCCAACAAACCATTCGCTGTCTTCACAGCCTGCTGCACCTGCACGCCTCCTTTCAATAACTGGTGTACCATAACACCGAGGTCTCCATTTGCATCTCCCCTTTTCCGAATCGGCCACCATTCAGATAATAATCTACCGTCCTGCTTTTGCCGCCAAAGTGGATAACCTCACATTTATCCACATTATACTGCATCTGCCATGCATTTGTCCACTCACCCAACCTATCCAAGTCACCTTGCAGCCTTCTAGCATCCCCCTCACAGCTAACACTGCCCCCCCCCCCCCCCCCAGCTTCGTGTCATACGCAAACTTGGAGATTTTGCATTCAATTCCCTCATCCAGATCATTAATATATATTGTAAATAGCTGGGGTCCCAACACTGAGCCTTGCGGTACACCACTAGTCACTGCCTGCCATTCTGAAAATGACACGTTTACTCCTACACTTTGCTTCCTGTCTGCCAGACACTCTATCCACATCAATACTGAACCACCAATACCGTATGCATTAAGTTTGTATGCTAATCTGATATGTGGGACTTTGTCGAAAGCCTTCTGAAAGTCCAGATATAACACATCCACAGGTCCTCCCTTATTCACTCTACATCCTCAAATAATTCTACAAGACTCGTCAGACATGATTTACCTTTCATAAATCCATGCTGACTTTGTCCAATGATTTCACCGCTTTCCATATGTGCTGCTATCCCATCTTTAATAACTGACTATAGCATTTTCCCCACTACCGATGTTAGACTAATTGGACTGTAATTCCCCGTTTGCTCTCTCCCTCCCTTTTTAAAACGTGGGGTTACATTAGCTGCCCTCCAATCCTCAGGAACTACTCCAGAATCTAAAGTTTTGAAAAATTATCACTAATGCTTCCACTATTTCTGGGACTACTTCCTTAAGTACTCTGGGATGCAGCCTATTTGGCCCTGGGGATTTATCGGCCTTTAATCCATTCAATTTACCTAACACCACTTCCCGGATAACCTGGATTTCACTCAGTTCCTCCATCTCATTTCACCCCCGGCCCCTGCTATTTCAGGCAGATTATTTATATCTTCCTTTGTGAAGACAGAACCAAAGTAGTTATTCAATTGGTCAGCCAAGACCTTGTTCCCCATGATCAAGTCACCAGTTTGTGACTGCAAGGGACCTACATTTGTTTTAACTAACCTTTTTCTCTTCACATATCTATAAAAACTTTTGCAATCCGTTTTTATGTTCTGTTGCAGTTTTCTTTCATAATCTATTTTCCCTTTCCTAACTAAGCACTTTGTCCTCCTCTGCTGGACGGAATTTCTCCCAGTCCTCTGGTAGGCTGCTTTTTCTGGCTAATTTGTATGCTTCATCTTTAGTTTTGATACTATCCCTGATTTCCGTTGTTGTCCACGGATGCAATACCTTCCCTGATTGATTATTTTGCCAATCTGTGATGAACAATTGTTGTAATGCATTCATGCAGTCTTTAAATGCCTTACATTGCATATCCACCGTCAACACTTTAAGATTCACTTTCCCGTCTATCTTGGCCAATTCACGTCTCATACCCTCAAAGTTACCTTTGTTTAAGTTCAGAACCCTTGTTTCTGTATTTACAATGTCACTCCCCATCCTAATGAAGAACTCAACCATATTAATGGTCACTCTTGCCCAAGGGGCCACGCACAAGACTGCTAACTAACCCTTCCTCATTACTCAGTACCCAGTCTAGAATAGCCTGCTCTCTCGTTGGTTCCTCTACATGTTGGTTTAAAAAAACTATCCCGCACACATTCCAAGAAATAGAAACATAGAAACATAGAAAATAGGTGCAGGAGTAGGCCATTCGGCCCTTCGAGCCTGCACCGCCATTCAATGTGATCATGGCTGATCATCCAACTCAGTATCCCGTACCTGCCTTCTCTCCATACCCCCCGATCCCTTTAGCCACAAGTGCCACATCTAACGCCCTCTTAAATATAGCCAATGAACTGGCCTCAACTACCTTCTGTGGCAGAGAATTCCAGAGACTCACCACTCTCTGTGTAAAGAATGTTTTCCTCATTTCGGTCCTAAAGAAATTCCCCCTTATCCTTAGACTGTGACCCCTTGTTCTGGACTCCCCCAACATCGGGAACAATCTTCCAGCATCTAGCTTGTCCAACCCCTTAAGAATTTTGTAAGTTTCTATAAGATCCCCCCTCAATCTTCTAAATTCCAGCGAGTACAAGCCGAGTCTATCCAATCTTTCCTCATATGAAAGTCCTGCCATCCCAGGAATCAGTCTGGTGAATCTTCTCTGTACCCCCTCTATGGCAAGGATGTCTTTCCTCAGATTTGGAGACCAAAACTGTACGCAATACTCCAGGTGTGGCCTCACCAAAACCCTGTACAACTGCAGTAGAACCTCCCTACTCCTATACTCAAATCCTTTCGCTATGAATGCTAACATACCATTTGCTTTCTTCACTGCCGGCTGCACCTGCATGCCTACCTTCAATGACTGGTGTACCATGACACCCAGGTCTTGTTGCATCTCACCCTTTCCTAATCTGCCACCATTCAGATAATAGTCTACCCTCATGTTTTTGCCAACAAAGTGGATAACCTCACATTTATTCACATTATACTGCATCTGCCATGCATCTGCCCATTCACTCAGCCTATCCAAATCACCCTGCAGCCTCCAAGCATCCTCCTCACACCTAACTATACCCCCCAGCTTGGTATCTGGCAAATTTGTATGCCTCATCTTTTGTTTTTATACTATCCCTGATTTCCCTTGTTATCCATGGATGCACCACCTTCCCCGATTTATTCTTTTGCCAAACTGGTATGAACAACTTTTGTACTTCATCCATGCAGTCTTTAAATACCTTCCATTGCACATCCACTGTCAACCCGTTAAGAATCACCTGCCAGTCTATCTTGGCCAATTCACATCTCATACCTTCAAAGTTACCTTTGTTCAAGTTCAGAACCCTTGTTTCTGACTTAATTTTGTCACTCTCCATCCTAATGAAGAACTCTACCATATTATGGTCGCTCTTGCCCAAGGGGCCACGCACAACAAGACTGCTAACTAACCCTTCCTCATTACTCAATACCCAGTCTAGAATAGCCTGCTCTCTCGTTGGTTCCTCTACATGTTGGTTGAGAAAACTATCCCGCATACATTCCAGGAAATCCTCTTCCTCAGCACCCCTGCCAATTTGATTCACCCAATCTACATGCAGATTGAAGTCACCCATTATAACAGTGTTACCCTTGTTGCACGCATTTCTAATTTCCTGTTTGATGCCATCCCCAACTCCAATACTACTGTTAGGTGGCCTGTACACAGCTCCCACTAGCGTTTTCTGCCCCTTAGAGTTTCGCAGCTCTACCCATATCGATTCCACATCCTCCACGCCAATGTCCTTACTTTCTATTGCATTAATCTCCTCTCTCACCAGCAACGCTACCCCACCTCCTTTTCCTTTTCCTCTATCCCTCCTGAATATTGAATATCCCTGGATGTTCAGCTCCCAGCCTTGGTCATCCTGGAGCCATGTCTCCGTGATCCCAACTATAGCATAGTCATTAATCGCTATCTGCACCTTCAACTCATCCACCTTATTACGAATGCTCCTCGCATTGAGACACAAAGCCTTCAGGCTTGTTTTTACAACACTCTTACTCCTTATGCAATTATGTTGACAAGTGGCCCCTTTCACATCGATCCCTATTACACTTGGCCATACTCTCCTATCCCTTTGTGAGCTTGCCTTCCCGTTAATTCTGGGGTCATTAACCATCCCTTTACTCTCTTTCCCTTTAACTCCGTTCTCGATTATCCCATTTGACACCCCACCCCCCTTATTCAGTTTAAAACCATCCGTGTAGCAGTGGCAAACCTGCCGGCCAGAATCGTCTTCCTCAGCACCCCAGCCAATTTGATTCATCCAATCTATATATAGATTGAAGTCACCCAATATAACTGTTTTACCCTTGTTGCACGCATTTCTAATTTCATGTTTGATGCCATCCCCAACTCCACTACTACTGTTAGGTGGCCTGTACATAACTCCCACTAGCGTTTTCTGCCCCTTAGTGTTTCGCAGCTCTACCCATATCGGTTCAACATGCTCCAAGCTAATGTCCTTCCTTTCTATTGCGTTATTCACCTCTCTAAATAACAACGCTACTCCACCTTCTTTTCCTTTCTGCCTATCCCTCCTGAATATTGAATATCCCTGTATGTTCAGCTCCCAGCCTTCGTCACCCTGGAGCTATGTCTCCGTGATCCCAACTATATCATATTCATCAATAACTATCTGCACATCCAATTCATCCACCTTATTACGAATGCTCCTTGCATAGAGACACAAAGCCTTCAGGCTTGCTTTTACAACACTCTTGCCCCTTATACAGTTAAGTTGAAAAGTGGCTCTTCTTGATTTTTGCCCTGGATTTTTCTGCCTGCCACTTTTACTTTTCACCTTGCTACCTATTTCTTCTACCCTCATGTTACACCCCTCTATCTCTCTGCTCATGCTCCCATCCCCCTACCACATTAGTTTAAATCCTCCCTGACAGCACTAGCAAACACTCCCCCAAGGACATTGGTTCCCTTCAAGACCAGGTGCAGACCATCCTGTTTTTACCGGTCCCACCTCCCCCAGAAGTGGCTCCAATGCCCGAGAAATTTGAATCCCCCCACATTGCACCATTTTTCAAGCCACGTATTCATCTGCAATATCCTCCTATTTCTACTCTGACTAGCACGTGGCACCAGTAGGGGTCCAGAGATTATTACCTTTGAGGTCCTACTTTTAACATTATCTCCTAGCTCCCTAAATTTGCCTTGTAGGACCTCATACCGTTTGTTACCTATATCGTTGGTGCCAATGTGCACCATGACAGCTGGCTGTTCACACCCCCCCTCCAGAATGTTCTGCAGCCGTTCAGTAACATCCCTGACCCTTGCACCTCGGAGGCAACATGCCATCCTGGAGTCTCTTTTGCGGCCGCAGAAACGCGTTTCTATTCCCCTTACTATTCAATCCTCTATTACTATAGCCCTCCCACTCTTCTTTCTCCCCCTCCTGTGCCGCAGAGCCACCAACGGTGCCATGAACTTGGCTGCTGCTGCCTTCCCCTGATAAGCTATCTACCACATTAGAAATGCGAGTAAATTTGAGTCCACGAAAAGCTACAAAAATACAGCAAGCGAAAAGTGACAAGAATTCAGCATGCGAAAAGCGACAAACCTTCAGGACGCGAAAAATAATGGAAATGAAGCACTCATAAAGCGACAATATTTCAGGACATGAAAGGCGACGAAATTTCAGTACACGAGAAGCGACGAAAATTCAGCATGCGAGAAGCAACAAAAATTCAGCACGCGAAAAGTGACGAAGCTTCACGAAAAGCGACAAAATTACATGACACATAATGCTAGCTAGATGGCTACATATAGTGGAGGGTGCCAAGATATAGGGGGGGTTTAAGGGAAGGGCACCTTTAAATGTGGATGATGGGTTGGGCATGTGGATGGGAGGGGGATTTAGGGGAGGGCACCTTTAAATAGTGAATTAGGAGGGCCAACGTGGAACAGGGCTATTAAGCTACATGGATATCTAGATAGATAGCTAGACTGAGCAACATACTGTATCGCTAGGTAGCTAGCTAGACTGGGGCTACATACTGGAAAACGAGGTAGCTCGCTAGAATGAGATAGATACTGGATAGCTAGCTCCATGGCGACATATAGGGGAGGGTGCCTAGAAATGGGGGGGGGGGGGGGTTAGGGAAGGGCACCTTTAAATTTGGATTTAGGGTAGGGCATGTAAATGGGAGAAAGATTTAGGGCAGGGCACCTTTAAATGGTGAATTAGGAGGGCATCTGTAAATGGTGAATTAGGGGAGGGCACCTTTAAATGGTGAATTAAGAAGGCATCTGTAAATGGTGAATTAGGGGAGGGCACCTTTAAATGGTGAATTAGGAGGGCATCTGTAAATGGTGAATCAGGGAAGGGCACCTTTAAATGGTGCAGTAGGGAAGGCACCTGTAATTTAGGGTAGATTTAGGGGCGAGCACTTGTAAATGAGCAATACAATGTGAGCAGCAACAACAACTGAAGCTTCACAACAACACTGGTGTGCTGTTGCACCAATCCACGTAACACTCTCATATAATTCTTCCCCCTCATTAATTTATTCTCACGTGTAGCGAGGTACAGTGAAAAGCTTTAGTCGTGTGCAAACCAGTTAACAGAAAGACAAAACATGATCACAATTGAGCCAGCTAGATGGCTACATCCCGTATAACTAGGTAGCCAGCTAGATGGCTACATCCCGTATAACTAGGTAGCCAGCTAGATGGCTACATACTGTATAGCGAGGTAGAGAGCAAGACTGAGCTACATACTGGATAGCTAAGTAGCTAGCTAGAGTGACCTATGTACTGGATAGTTAGGTAGCTAACTAGATTAAACCCCTGCCCCACGGTACGATTTCATTCCAAGAGTTCTCCCGAGTTTGCCCTGATTCGAACTCGGATATTTACGGTAATGGCCACTCGTCGGTACTCGGGGAAATCGTGGACATTTTTCATCATATTCAAAAATCTTCACGAATCTTCCAGTGCGTACCTGCCGTTATCGAGTCTTCCTGAGTACCTGCCGTTAGCACAAAGAGACGTCCCCGATCTCCGACGTATCCGCTACGTTCATTTTCCCTGCTGACAACGAGTTTGTTTTTTTTAAACTCGGGAGAGCCCTTGGAATGAACACGCAACGTGGAACAGGGCTATTAAGCTACATACTTGCATAGCTAGATAGATAGCTAGACTGAGAAACATACTGGGTAGCTAGGTAACTGGCTAGACTGGGGATACATACTGGAAAACCAGGTAGATAGCTAGAATGAGCTACATACTGGATAGCTAGCCACATGGCTAAATATAGGGGAGGGTGGTTAGATATAGCGGGGTTTAGGGAAGGGCACCTTTAAATGTGGATTTAGGGTAGGGCATGTAAATGGGAGGGAGGTTTAGGGGAGGGCACCTTTAAATGGTGAATTAAGAAGGCATCTGTAAATGGTGAATTAGGGAAGGGCACCTTTAAATGGAGCAGTAGGGAAGGCATCTGTAAATGGTGAATTAGCGGAGGGCACCTTTAAATGGAGCAGTAGGGAAGGCATCTGTAAATGGTGAATTAGGGGAGGGCACCTTTAAATGGAGCAGTAGGGAAGGCATGTGTACATTTAGGGTAGATTTCGGGGAGGGCACCTTTAAATGGAGCAGTAGGGAAGGCCTCTGTAAATGGTGAATTAGGGGAGGGCACCTTTAAATGGAGCAGTAGGGAAGGCATGTGTACATTTAGGGTAGATTTCGGGGAGGGCACCTTTAAATGGAGCAGTAGGGAAGGCATGTGTACATTTAGGGTAGATTTCGGGGAGGGCACCTTTAAATGGAGCAGTAGGGAAGGCATCTGCAAATGGTGAATTAGGGGAGGGCACCTTTAAATGGAGCAGTAGGGAAGGCATCTGCAAATGGTGAATTAGGGAAGGGCACCTTTAAATGGAGCAGTAGGGAAGGCATCTGTAAATGGTGAATTAGCGGAGGGCACCTTTAAATGGAGCAGTAGGGAAGGCATCTGCAAATGGTGAATTAGGGGAGGGCACCTTTAAATGGAGCAGTAGGGAAGGCCTCTGTAAATGGTGAATTAGGGAAGGGCACCTTTAAATGGAGCAGTAGGGAAGGCATCTGCAAATGGTGAATTAGGGGAGAGCACCTTTAAATGGAGCAGTAGGGAAGGCATCTGCAAATGGTGAATTAGGGGAGGGCACCTTTAAATGGAGCAGTAGGGAAGGCATCTGCAAATGGTGAATTAGGGAAGGGCACCTTTAAATGGAGCAGTAGGGAATGCATCTGTAAATTTAGGGTAGATTTCGGGGAGGGCACCTGTAAAGGACCAATACAATATCAGCAACAACAACTGAAGCTTTACAACAACACTGGTGTGTTGTTGCTCCAATTCTTGTAACAATCTCATATAATTCCTTCCCCCTCCTTAATTTATTCTCACGTGTACCGAGGTACAGTGAACATCCTGTGCACCTAGGTAGCTAGCTAGATGGTTACATACTGGATAGCTAGGTAGATAGCAAGACCGGGCTACATACTGGATAGCTAAGCAGCTAGCCGGAGTGATCTATATACTGGATAGTTAGGTAGCTAACTAGATTTTACTTCGGAGTCACGTGAGTGAGTACGTGAAGTAGCCCCGCCTAGCGCATACGCGTCATTACTTTGACGCGTGTCGCTTGGAGGTCATTTACTGAGGTACAGAAACTTCATTCCAACACAGATACAACTTTTGGGGAACAACCTCCGGTTGGGGGTAGATTACAATTGTTTTATTATGAATGGTGCTGCATAACATCTGATCGGTTTATGCTAGATACTGTGTCAGGCTCTACAATAGCATTTATGGCAGGAGTTGATCCACCTGTACAGAATAGGCCTAATACAGTCTTGGTGTTTGCTGCACCAGACACTCGTCAGGTAGAAGAATGAATTAAAACCTTATTCCAGAAAGGGGTAATTGAAAGGGGTAATTCAGGGTGAATCATCCTGAACAATTTGCGTCCAATGTATTTCCCAGACAGAAGAAAGATGGGGGTTGTAGTCATTCTGGACCTCACAAACTTAAATTCCTATGTTCAGTATAGGCATCTCCTCCACGCCCCTTTCTCTCCCCTACCTGTATCCCCTCTCTCTCCTCTTCGCTCTCCCTCCCTCTCCCCCCGCCCTATCCACCTCCCCCTCCCACACCCCTCCCCCCTCCCAGCTCCTTCCCTCCCCTTCACTCTCGCCCCTAACTCTCCCCCACTCTGTCCACCTCACCTCCTGCTCCTCTCTCTCCCCCTCCCTCTCCACCCCACTCTCTCCCTCTCTCCCCTCTCCCTCCTCTCTCACTCCCCCGTCCCTAACCCCCTCCTTCCCCACCTCTCCGCCCCTCAATCTCCCACCCCTCCCTCCTCCTCTCACCGCTTCCACCCCGTTCTACTGCCCCACGTTCTAACTCCCCCCTCTCTCCCTCTCGCCATCACCTCCCCTCTCACTACACCCGCTCTCTCCCCTCCCTCTACATCTCCCCCTCTCCCTATCACACCCTCACTGTCCCCCTCTTTATGTCCCTCTGTATCCCCCTCCATCTCTCCAATCTATCCACCCCACTCTCCCCATTTCCTCTCTCTCCCCCTCCCTTCCCCTCACTGCCCCCCTCCCCCTCACTACTTGTCTCACACCCCCAACACGCATATCCCTCTCCTCCTCACCCTTTCCCCATTCCTCTTGTACATCTACCTCTCACTATCGCCCCAGCCTTTCCGCCCTCCCTCCTCACTCTCCCTGCCTCTCCCCCTATACACACCCCCCTCTCCCCCGCTAACCCTCTACCTCCTGTCCACCCATTTTCCCCCTCGCCCCATCTACCTCCTTACCCCCACCTCAACACACACTGTCCCCCTCACTCCTATTCTCAATCCCAATCTCACTCCCCCCCCACTCCCACTCCCATTCCCCTCCCTCTCCCTCTGTTTCTCTCCCCGCGCTCGCCCCAACTCTACCCTCTCTCCTTCCCATCTTTGTCCCCTCTCTCTCAATCCATCTCTCCCCCTCCCTCTTTCACTCCCTCTCCGTCACTCCGCTCTACCCCCTTCCTCTCCCACCTCCCTATCTCCTCTCCCCAACATTCACCACTCCCTCTCCCTCCCTCTGCCCCGCCCTCTTCCCCATCCCAATTCGGCCTCTAACACGCCCCCTCTACCTCTCCCCAGTGCTCTCCCTTTCCGCCCTACATGTCCCCCCTCTCCTCCCCCTCTCCTCCCTCTCCCCTCCTCCATTCCCCCTCCATCCTCTCTCCCCCTCTCTCCGCCCCTACTCTCCACCCCTCTCTCTCGCTACTCTCTCTCCCCTTTCTCTCCACCTCTCTCCCCTCACTCTCCCACCCGCTCTCCCCACTCCCGCCCCCGTCTCCCTTCCTCTCTCTGCCCATTTCACCTATCTCACCCTATCTCACCCCTCTCTCCACCCTATCCCTCACTCTATAACCCCCTCAATCTCCCTCACTCTCCCTCCTATCTCCTTCTCTCCGTTTAGCTCACCCCTCCCGCTCCGCCCTCTCTCCCCCTCGATGTCCCGCCACCCCCTCTCTATCCGCCTTCAGTCTCTCCCCTCTTTCCCCTCCCCCTTGCCCCTTCCTCTCTCGCCCCTCCCTCTACCTGTCCCATTCCACAACCCACTGCCCATCCCAATCCCCCTCTCCCCGAACGTCCCCTCCTATCCCTCTATCTCCCCACCCTCTATCTCTCTCCGTCTCTCCCCCTCTCTCGCTCTCCCTCTCCCCCCTATCCTCTCTCACTCCCCCCAATCTTCCCTCTCTCTGTCCCCCTCTCTCTCCCCCATCTTTCTCCCCCTCTCTCTCCCTCCCCTCTTCTCCCTCTCTCGCTCTCTCTCTCTCTCTCTCTCTCTCTCTCTCTCTCTCTCTCTCCCTCCCTCTCTCTCTCTCTCTCTCTCTCTCTCTCTTTCACCCTCTCTCTCTCTCTCTCTCTCTCTCTCTCTCTCTCTCTCTCTTTCACCCTCTCTCCCTCCTGTTTCTCTCTCCCCCTCACTGTCTCCCCCACTTTCACGCCCCGTCTACCCCTCACTCGAACCCTCTCTCTCTGCCTCCTCTCAGTCTCTCCCTCTCTCCCCTCTCCATTGTCCATTGACCATTGTCTCTCCATCTTTTCTCCATCTCCCCCCTTTCTCTCCCCCCCCTCTCTCTTGTCTCTTTCTCTCTCTTTCTCACTCTCCCGCTTTCTCTCTCCCATTCTTCCTGCCTCCCTCTCTTTCCCCTCCCTCTCTTCCCCCCATTCCGTCCCCTATCTCATCCCCTTTATGCCCCCCTTACCTCTCTCCCCTCTCGCTCTCTCGTTTCCCTGCCTCCCTCTCTCGCCCTCTCTCCGGTCACTCTCTCTCTTTCTCTCTCTCCCCATCCCCCTCTCTCCCTACCCTCTTCCCCTCTCCCTCTCTTCCCCTTTCTTTCTCCGCCTCTTTCTCCCCGCTCCCTCACTCCCCTCTCTCTCCCTCCGCTCACTATAGAGACAATATAACAATTACAGCACGGAAACAGGCCATCTCGGCTCTTCAAGTCCGTGCCGAACAACTTTTTTCCCTTAGTCCCACCTGCCTGCACTCATACCATAACCCTCCATACCCTTCTCATCCATATGCCTATCCAATTTATTTTTAAATGATACCAACGAACCTGCCTCTAACTTCCACTGGAAGCTCATTCCACACCGCTACCACTCTCTGAGTAAAGATGTTCCCCCTCATGTTACCCCTAAACCTCTGTCCCTTAATTCTAAAGTCATGTCCTCGTGTTTGAATCCTCCCTATTCTCAAAGGGAAACGCTTGTCCACACTAACTCTGTCTATCCCTCTCATCATTTTGAAGACCTCTATCAAGTCCCCCCTTAACCTTCTGCGCTCCAGAGAATAAAGACCTAACTTATTTAACTTATCTCTGTAACTTAGCTGTTGAAACCCAGGCAACATTCTAGTAAATCTCCTCTGTACCCTCTCTATTTTGTTGACATCCTTCCTATAATTGGGCGACCAAAATTGTACACCATACTCCAGATTAGGTCTCACCAACGCCTTGTACAATTTTAACATTACATCCCAGCTTCTATACTCAATGCTCTGATTTATAAAGGCCAGCATACCAAAGGCTTTCTTTACCACCCTATCTATATGAGATTCCACCTTCAAGGAACTATGCACGGTTATTCCCAGATCCCTCTGTTCAACTGTATTCTTCAATTCCCTTCCGTTTACCATGTACGTCCTATTTTGATTTGTCCTGCCAAGGTGTAGCACCTCACATTTATCAGCATTAAACTCCATCTGCCATCTTTCAGCCCATTTTTCCAACTGGCCTAAATCACTCTGTAGACTTTGGAAATCCTCTTCATTATCCACAACACCCCCTATCTTGGTATTATCTGCATACTTACTAATCCAAATTACTACCCCTTCATCCAGATCATTGATGTACATGACAAACAACAAAGGGCCCAACACAGATCCCTGAGGCACCCCACTAGTCACCTGCCTCCAACCCGACAAACAGCCATCCACCATTACCATCTGGCTTTTCCCATTCAGCCACTGTTGAATCCATCTACCTATTCCTGCATTTATACCCAACAGTTGACCTTCTTAACCAATCTTCCATGAGGAACCTTGTCAAAGGCCTTATTGAAGTCCATATAGACAACATCCACTGATTTACCCTCGTCAATTTCCCTACTAACCTCTTCAAAAAATTCAAGAAGTTTAGTCAAACATGACCTTCCAGGCACAAATCCATGTTGACTGTTCCTAATTAGACCCTCTTTATCCAGATACTTATATATATTATCTCTAAGTATCTTTTCCATTAATTTGCCCACCACTGAAGTCAAACTAACCGGTCTATAATTGCTAGGTTTACTTTTAGAACCCTTTTTAAACAATGGATCCACATGCGCAGTAAGCCAATCCTCGGGGACTATTCCCGTTTCTAATGACATTTGAAATATTTCTGTCATAGCCCCGGCTATTTCTACACTAACTTCCCTCAATGTCCTAGGGAATATCCTGTCAGGACCTGGAGACTTACCACTTTTATATTTTTCAAAAATGCCAGTAATTCTTTTACTTTGAAACTCATAGTATCCATAGCTACTCTACTAGTTTCCCTTACCTCACATAATTCAATATCCTGGACGAAGCTTATCTTGAGCTTATCGTGAGCTTATCTTGGGCGAAGCCCACTGCAATTTCCCTGAATAATTTAATTTCAAATTCACCATTTTTACTGGCGATTGGGCGGCGCTTCCGTTTCCTCGGCTGATGGATCCTTTGTGTGTTGAAGGTCTGAGTCTCGGACTACAGGAGAAACCGGGAATACCCCGTCACTGTCCCTGGAATACTGCTCGGAATCTCAACTGTTGGTCGGACAACAGAAGCAGAAATGAGTTTGATTGAGGTAAGGATGTGACCGAGAACAGAAGCGGGTATTTGGGGGTTGGATGCAGAGACAGCAGATCAACAAATGTTTTTGTTTGTGTATGAAGTAACTGTAGATGCTAGTCAAAACCGAAGCGAGGCACAGAAAGGTGGAGTTACACCGCGAATCAGGCAGAATCTCTGGGGAATAGCGATGGATGAAGGTTCGGATCGATACAGTTCTTCAGACCGAGAGTCCGAGGAGAAGGAACCACCGGTAAGGATCGGACTAGGAAAAATAATTGGAAGATATGCAAGAAAGCTGATAATCAAATAAATAACTGCCCCATCATCTTCCCCTCCCACGGCCCCTCACTCTTGTCCTCCCACATCCCTCCAATCCCCTACCTCTGAACCTCCATCTGCCTCTGCCCCTTCTACTGACTATCCCCCTCCTTCTCCACTATTTCCCCTTCATCACCCCTCACTGACATCTCCCCCTCCCTCTCCCCCTCCCTCCCCCCTCCCTCTCCCCCTCCTTCCTCCCCATCCCCCTCCTTTATCCCCCTCCCTCTCCCCCTCCATCTCCCCCTCCATCTCCCCCATCCTCTCCCCCTCCTTTCTCCACTCTACCTCCCTCTCCCTCCCCCTCCGAATTCCTCTCCCCTCCCTCTCTCTCTCCACACTTTCCCCTTCATCACCCCTCACTGACATATCCCCCATCTTCTCCCCCTCCTTTCTCCACTCTACACCCCCTCCCTCTTCTCCCTCCCCCTCCGAATTCCTCTCCCCCTCACTTTCCCCATCCCCCTCCCCCTCCCCCTTCCTCACCCCCACCCCTGTTCCTCCCGTCACCCTCGCTTTACTTTCCGGGTCCCCCTTCCTCTCCCGCTCCCTTCATTTCCTCCCCTCCTCCCCCTCCCTCCCCTCCCTTCTCACTCTTTTTTACCCCTATAAACTAACCGCGCGAAAGTACAGGGGGAGGAATCCCCTACAAGCCAATTACCGATACCGACGCGAACATACATGGGGAGGTAACTACTTTGCCCAATCACAGAACAGTGCACATAACATCCAGGTTCGGGACACCCTTCTGGACCAATCACAGGTACCAACGGGAAGACAAAGTAGAAACATAAACCCCCCCTAACCAATCATAAGTATACATTCAGCGTCTTTGTACTAAAACATAACAGAAACCTCTTGAGGAACCCAGACAGAGTGGCAACAGGTGGGTCACATGGGCAGAAGCTTCCTGGAGCTTCTTCAGAGTTCCAGACTTAATGGAGCCAGCTAGGTCACATGTGTCTCCAGCCCCTTGCAAAGTGATGTAATTATCAATGAAGCCCGTTCTCTCACAGACACTTGCCTGTCTCCAAAATACCCAAACCCATGCACTTTCAAAAACACACCGTGTATCACTCCGTCAGTAGCACCCCACAGTGTATCACTCCGTCAGTAGCACCACATAGTGTTACACCCCATCGGTACAAATCCACAGTGTATCACTCCATCAGTACTACCCCACCGTGTATCACTCCATCAGTGCTGCCACACATTGTGCCAATCCATCCATACATACCCAATGTGTCACTCTATCGGTACTATCCCACAATATATTAGAACAACAGTACTGTAGTAACCATTGAGCTTTAATCAGTATGTTACAACTATAACCAGTTACCTTTAAATGTAATCTATCTGTAATTATGTGGGCGGGATTGATACGTCGTCTGAGGCGTGTTTGCGGCTGGGATTCTCGCGCAGACTCGCTAGTAGTTTTAGTTTAGTTTGAAGAAGCATTGGGAAGAGGCCACAGCGTTCGACCATGCACGAGTTGGATCACGAGCAATATCAAAATGTGCTGATACAAGAAGCAGTTTGGATGAATACTGTTTTTTTACTACTACAAATAAACTACTAACTAAGAGACTAACTAAGAAGATTTATTTCGACGGCATTGAATGTCTCGGGGAGAGCTCGTGAGTGCGTTTCGATTATCTCCTGAACGCCTGTCTTCAATCAAAGTGACTAAAGGAAAGAGTCCTTGAAACGATATGAACATATGTCCCTATAAGTGCTAGCGCATATTATATCACTCCGTCAGTACTACTCCACAGCGTCGCTCCATCAGTACTGTCACACAGTGGGTCACTCCATCAGAACTACCTCACATCATTACATCAGTACTACGCCACGGTGTGTCATTCCATCAGTACCACGGCGAAGTCTTTCTCTCCATCATGACTACCCTAATGTGTGTCACTCCGTCAATGCTACCCTACATTTTATCACTTAATTAGTGCTACTCCAAAGCGTGACACCGTACGAGTACCACTCACAACGTGTCACTCCATCAGAACCAATCCGAAGTTTGTCACTCCATCAGAAGAACCCCAAAGTCTATCACTCCATCAGTGCTGTCATATAGTTGGTCACTTCATCCGTACTACTCCACAACGTGTCACTCCATCAGTACCTCCCCAGAGTGATCCCTCAGCACTACCCCACAGTGTGTCGGTCCCAGTACGACCCCATAGTGTGTCACACCATCAGTGCTATCCCAACGTTTGCCTCTCCATCAGGACTACTCCACAGTGTGTCACCCCATCAGTACTACCCCACAGTTTATCGCTCCATCAGCACTATCCCAATGTGTGTCGGTCCCAGTACGACCGCATAGAGTGCCACACCATCAGTACTACCCCAACCTTTGTCTCTCCTTCAGGACTACTCCACAGTGTGTCACTCCATCAGTGAGGCTCCCCAGTCTGTCACTCCATTTGTACTTCCCCACAGAGTGTCAGTCCATCAATTATTCCCCGACGTTTGTCACTCCATCAGTACTATCCTACAGTGTGTCACTCCATTAGCTCTGTCACGTAGTGACAGTCCATCATTACTATGCCACAGTGTCTCCCCGTCAGTCCTATCCCACAGTATGCCACTACATCAGTACTTACACACAGTGCGTCACTCTATCAGTACTACCCCACAGTGTATCACTCCATCTGCACCACTCCACAGTGACATTCCATCAATACTACTTCACAATGTGTTAGTACATCAGTGATATCGCACGGTGTGTCAATACTTCTTTACCCACACAGTGTGTCAGTCCATCTGTACTATCCCACAGTGTGTGTCACTCCATCAGTGCTATCCCACAGTGTGTCACTCCATCAGTACCATCCCATTGTATCACTCCATCAGTACTGTCTTACAGCGCATCAATCCATCAGTACTACTCCACTGAATGTCATTACATCAGTTCCTCCCCAGGTTATGTCACTCCATCAGTACGATCTCGCCGTGAGTTGATTCATCAGTTCTACCCCACAGTGGCATTCCATCAGAACCAGCCAACAGTGAGCCTTTCCATCAGTAATATCCCACAGTGTGTGATCACTTCAGTACTACTCCACAGTGCGTAACTCCATCAGTACTACTCCACTGTGTGTCAATCCATCAGTACTACTCCACAGTGTGTCACTCCCTCAGATATACCCCACTGTGTGTTTCTCCATCAGAACCTCCCCACAATGTATCGCCAACAGACCCACCTGACAGGTTACTATTGCAGCAGTATTATCCTACAGTGTGTTACTCCATCACTACTACCCCAAAGTGTGTCCTTCCATCAGAACTACTCCAGAATATGTCATACATCAGTGCTACCCCACAGCCTGTCACCCCATCAATACTACTCCACATTGTGTTGGTCCATCAGCACTACACCAAACTATGCCACTCCATCAGGACAACCACAGAGCGTGGTGTCCTGGGCCTCCTCCATTGTCAGAGTGAAGCCCAGCGCGAATTGGAGGAACAGCACCTCACATTTCGTTTGGGTCGCTAACACACCAGCGGTATGAACATTGACTTCTCTAACTCAAGTAGCCCTTGCTTTCCACCTTTCTTCATCCTCTTCCCCTTCTCAGTTCTCCCACCAGTCTTACTGTCTCCGACTACATTCTCGCCGACTCCTGTGACATCAGTCCGAAGAAGGATCTCGCCCAGAAACGTCACCCATTCCTTCTCTCCAGTGATGCCGCCTGCCCCGCTGATTTACTCCAGCATTTTATGCTTAGTTACCGACAGTTCCACTCCATTTGTGCTACCATACATGTTATCACTTCATCAGTACTACACGTGTACCACTCCACAATATCTCACCCATCAGCATTGCGCCAATGTGTGTCACCAGACTGATTCCTGGGATGTCAAGACTTTCATATGAGGAAAGATTGGATAGGCTCGGCTTGTACTCACTGGAATTTAGAAGATTGAGGGGGGATCTTATAGAAACTTACAAAATTCTTAAGGGGTTGGACAAGCTAGATGCTGGAAGATTGTTCCCGATGTTGGGGGAGTCCAGAACAAGGGGTCACAGTCTACCGATAAGGGGGACCGAGATGAGGAAAACATTCTTTACACAGAGAGTGGTGAGTGTCTGGAATTCTCTGCCACAGAGGGTAGTTGAGGCCAGTTCATTGGCTATATTTAAGAGGGCGTTAGATGTGGCACGTGTGGCTAAGTGGATCAGGGGGTATGGAGAGAAGGCAGGTACGGGATACTGAGTTGGATGATCAGCCATGATCATATTGAATGGCGGTGCAGGCTCGAAGGGCCGAATGGCCTACTCCTGCACCTATTTTTCTATGTTTCTATGTCACTCCATCAGTATTAACGCCCAGTGTGTCACTGCATCAATGCACCACCTCAGTGAGTCACCCCATCAATACTACACTACAGTGTTTAATTCCAATGCACCACCACACTGTGTATTACTCCATCACTACTACCCCACCCCGTTTGTCACTTCAAATGTACTACACCGAAGTGTCACTCCATCAGTGCGTCCCCAAAGTGTGTAATTCCATCAGTAGTACTCCTCTGTGTCATTCCATCAGTACTACCCCACAGTGTTTCCGTCCATCAGTACTACCACAGAATGTGTCACTACATCAATACTACCCAAGAGTGTCACTCCACCAGTACTACCCCACAGTGTTTCCCTCCATCAGTACTACCCCACAGTGTTTCCCTCCATCAGTGCTACCCCACAGTGTTTCCGTCCATCAGTACTACCATAGAATGTGTCACTACATCAATATTACCCAAGAGTGTCACTCCATCAGCACTACGCTAGAATGCATCATTACAAGAGTATCGCTCTCTCTATCAGTACTACAACACAATGTGTCATTTCATCAGGACTACCCACGGTGTAATTACATAGGTA
The DNA here is from genome assembly GCA_963514005.1 of Raja brachyura. Next base: position 181,739 of record CAUPSL010001492.1, on the reverse strand, counting down.
CTAGCACAAAGTGTTATTATTTCAGTGCTATTCTGCAGCGTGTCATTACATCAGTTCTAGCCACACTGTGTCACACCTTACCAGGCTAATTCCCGGGATGGCGGGATGTTCACTTTTTTAGAGTATGGAGCAGCTCGGCTTGTACACACTGGAGTTTAGAAGGCTAGGAACAAAGAAACACAGAAAATAGGTGCAGTTGGCCATTCGGCCCTTCGAGCCTGCACCGCATTCAATATGATCATGGCTGATCATTCAACTCAGTACCCTGTACCTGCCTTCTCACCATTCCCCCTGACGCCTTTAGCCACAAGGGCCACATCTAACTCCCTCTTAAATATAGCCAATGAACTGGCCTCAACTACCTTCTGTGGCAGAGAATTCCACAGACTCACCACTCTCTGTGTGAAAAATGTTTTCCTCATCTCGGTCCTAAAAGATTTTCCCCTTATCTTTAACCTGTGACCCCTTGTTCTGGACCTCACCAACATCGGGAGCAATCTTCCTGCATCTAGCCTGTCCAACCTCTTAAGAATTTTATAAGTTTCTATAAGATCCCCCCTCAATTTTCGAGATTCTAGCGAGTACAAGCCGAGTCTATCCAGTCTTCCTTCATATGAACGTCCTGACATCCCAGGAATCAGTCTGGCGAACCTTCTCTGTACTCCCTCTATGGCAAGAATGTCTTTCCTCAGATTCGGAGACCAAAACTGTACGCAATACTCCAGGTGTGCTCACACCAAGACCCTGTACAACTGCAGTGGAACCTCCCTGCTCATATACTCAAATTCTTCTGCTATTAATTCCAACATACCATTCGCTTTCTTCACTGCCTGCTGCTCCTGCATGCCTACTTTCAATGACTCGTGTACCATGACACCCAGGTCTCGTTGCATCTCCCTTTTCCTATCATTTCCTACCATTCATAAAATAAGGATGAGAGGGGATCTCATTGAAACATGTACATTGTTAATGCCTTGGACACACAAGAGGCAGGAAGCATGTTCCCGATGTTGGGGGTGTCCAGAACCAGGGGCCACAGTTTAAGAATAAGGAGTAAGCCATTTAGAATGGAGACGAGGAAACACTTTTTCTCACAGAGAATGGTGAGTCTGTGGGGTTCTCTGCCTCAGAGGGCGGTGGAGGCAGGTTCTCAGGATGTTTTCAGGAGAGAGCTAGATAGGGCTCTTAATGATAGTGGAATCAGGGGAAACAGGGAGGTTTCACGGCGGTCGGGTCACGACCCATGACTCTTGCTGTTGCTGCGCTACCGCAAGTGGATTACACGCGATGAACGGCAGGTCAGCACTGACAGCGTAGCGGGCCCGTTAAAACCCCACCGCCGAAATTGCCAATTTGTGACCCGTCCGTAAATAATTATGGAAATCGGGATAATCGTCAGATACATTTAGCCAACTTCAGAATTCCAAACGTGAGGAGAAATGGCGGTACATAGTACCTTCATTTCCCTTCACGTTTGGGATTCTGAAGTTAGGAACGTGTCTCTCACACTTACCCACCCCGACCGACGGCCACAATTTTGTACAGCGCGAAATTCAACATTCTGGCGGTTTTTAACAGGTGGGAAAGGCTGCGTTTCTTGCATTAATAACATGTACTGGAAGTGACGGATGTCCTCCAGATGGATTGAGCGGCTCCGTGTGTCATGCCCTTTGACCCAGTGACCTTACGTGCAAACCCCCTATTGGGAGAAGGCAGGAACGGGATACTGATTGGGGATGATCATCCATGATCAAAGTGAATGGCGATGCTGGCTCGAAGGGCCAAATGGCCTCCTCATGCACCTATTGTTTATTGTCTATTGTCTATCACGACAACCCCTCACCGTGTCATTCCAGTAGAACTACCCCACGGTGTGTCACTGCATCAGTACTATTTCACAGTGTCATTCCAATGGTGCTGCCTGCCTGTCTGCCTGCCCCACAGTTTCACTTCCATCAGGTAGACAACAGTGCTGGAGAAACTCAACGGGTGCAGCAGCATCTATGGAGCGAAGTGTAGATGGTTTTGCATGCAACCAATAACATAGTTACCTCAGTACCATTAACCCCGCCTAGTTAACATCAATCATAACGCCTTCCCCTTCCTGGATACGGTTCACTAGAAGAATGTAGCCAGTACTTGAGGATGCATGTAATACCTTGTGCTATCATTAAAATGTGTTGAACACTTTTAGAGTTTGTAAATTGCTTATTTACATGGTGTCAGAAGTGGGATACGAACCCACGCCTCCAGGTGCAGACCCAATCGGTGGGCTCGCTGACCGCTTCTAGCACCCCCTTGTCGACCATGTTGTTAAGCATCGCCTCGACCCTGTCTTTCATGGCGTGGGACACCCTGTGAGGTGCGCGGACCACGGGTTGTACATTTGGGTCAATGGAAATATGGTATGTCAGTGGTAACTTTCCCAGGTCATCGTTGAACAGGTCCTGGTATTCTGCAATCGGGTTAAATGACAGTTGCACTTTGTGGACCGTGTGGTCGAAGGACACCAGGCCAAGATCTTGGCACGCACGGTTTCCCAGCAGGGTAACACAGTCAGAGTTCAAAACATAAAAAATCAAGTTTCTCGTGGCCTTCTGTAGCCTGCAAGTTAAAGTGGCCCTCCCCACAGGCCTGAGAATTTCTCCACCATAGGCGTGTAGAGTAGCATTGTCAGCGACCAAGGCCTCATTAGTCCTTATCTTGTTGAAATTGCCGAACATGACCGGAACCTCCGCCGCGTCCTGGATCGGGCGCGAAAGGCCAACCTGAAGCTGAACCCAAAGAAGTGCCGGTTTCGTGTCTCAGAAGTCACGTATGTTGGACACGTTTTCACCTCTAACGGACTAAAACCCGACCCTTTGAAGGCAGCGGCCATCTCTGAGATGGCAGCCCCCACCGACCTGCCAGGTCTACAACGTTTCTTGGGCATGGTGAACTACCTTGGGAAGTTTGTACCACATCTCAGTGAGCTGAGTGCTCCCCTGCGGCAGCTGACAAAAAAGGATATCGCCTGGGTCTGGCTCCCACAGCACCAGCAGGCGTTTGACTGTCTCAAGTCGAAACTGATTAACACTCCGACGTTGCGATTTTTTGATGCGAGTCGCCCCATCACCGTCACATGTGACGCTTCTAAGTTCGGCCTGGGCGCGGCATGCCTCCAATCTGTCGATGGATCGTTACATCCTGTCTCCTATGCCTCCCGCACCATGACGGACACCGAGCAGCGGTACGCTCAGATCGAGAAGGAGCTGCTTGCGGTGGTGTTTGCCTGCTCCAAGTTCAGAGACTTCCTGTTTGGCAGCAGATTTACAGTCGAAACCGACCACCAGCCACTGGTGACAATCCTGAACAAGCCGATTCATGCTGCCCCTGCCAGGCTGCAGCGTATGATGCTGCAGCTCCAGCGCTTTGATTTCGACATCGTCTACAAGAAAGGCACCGAGATGCACATCGCGGACACGTTATCGCGCGCCCCGCGGGCCTCCTGTGCTCGCCACCCCTACGAAACAGAGGACTTGCTCGTACTGGGCGTCAATTTTATTCCCACCAAGCAGCTGCAGCTTTTTGCCGAGCATACCGCTGCCGATCCAGTTTTGCAACGGCTTGCGTCTGGGATTAAATCAGGGTGGCCAACAAAGCGCTCCGCTGCACCGCCTGAAACACAGCCCTTCTTCCTGGTCCGTGACGAACTGGTGCTCCAGAATGGCGTTATCGTTAAGGGACATAAAGTGGTGGTCCCGTCCTCCCTGTTCGATTCTTACTACTGCGCAGCCCACAGCGGACACCCCGGGGTCGATGCAACACTCGCCCACGCTCAGTGCCAATTCTACTGGCCTGGAATGGCCAAATATATTCGAGACCGTGTTTCTGCCTGCTCCACGTGCAACAGTCTTGCTCCACATCAGCAGCGACAGCCCCTGCTGCAACAGCCCGCTCCTGCCTTGGCCTGGTCCTCGCTGGCTGCCGACATCTTCGAGTGGCGTGGTAACCACTACCTTGTCCTGGTCGACTCGTACTCAAACTGGTTCGAGGTGGATTTGCTGACATCCCTCACGTCGGAGATGGTGATCCGGAAGCTGCGGAAACACTTCTCCACGTTTGGGTCCCCTGTCAGGCTGCAGACTGACAATGGCAGGCAGTTTACCAGCCGTGAGTTCAAAAGTTTTGCTGACAAATGGAATTTTGTGCATTTCACCAGCAGCCCGGAGTACCCACAGAGCAACGGCCTTGCTGAACGGGCCGTCCGCAGCGCCAAGCTTCTGATGGAACAAGCGAGACTGTCTAACTCTGATTTGTATTTGGATCTCCTGAACCTCAGGAATGTTTCCAGAGATCCGGCCATGGGGTCCCCTGCTCAGCGTCTGATGTCCAGAACAACCAGATCTACCATCCCGATTGCCCAGCGCCAGCTGAAACCTCGGGTGCTGGAGCCTGCCTCTGTGCAGAGGCGCATTCAAGAGAAACATGACAGCCAGCAGCGTTCCCACGATCGGTCGTGCAGACCGCTCGATCCTCTGTTGCCTGGTTGTTCGATTGCAAACCGCCAGTGGTCACTCCCGTCTGGCTACTGTGGTTGGGGTGGCCGACTCACCTCGTTCGTATCTGGTCGACTATGAGGGAACCATCTACCGTAGAAGCCGACAACACCTGCTTGCGGTTAATGAGCCGAAGCCGCAGGCCCCGGGCCCCTATGCCCCGCCGCTCTCATACCAGCAGCCGGCTCCTGTCCCAGCCAGCGTTCCCTGCATGCCTCGGTCCCCATATCGAGCGCCCGGTTCCCCTCTGCGCGGGTCACCTGTTGGCGGTCGCAGTTCTCCCTCTCCTGTTCCTCCAACCCCACCGCCCTTCCCTGGTTCCCCTGCTGTCTCGGGTCCCCCTGTTTTTTCTGCTCCTCCGGGGGAAGGGGGAGGCATCCGTACGCGCTCGGGCCGGATCAGCAAGCCACCTGTTCGTTATGGCGATTCTGTTTAATTCTGTTTAATTCTGTTGTAGTGACAACGGTCTGTTTCTTTTAAATTTTCTAAGGGGAAGGATGTAGATAGTTTTGCATGCAACCAATAACATAGTTACCTCAGTACCATTAACCCCGCCTAGTTAACATCAATCATAACGCCTTCCCCTTCCTGGATACGGTTCACTAGAAGAATGTAGCCAGTACTTGAGGATGCATGTAATACCTTGTGCTATCATTAAAATGTGTTGAACACTTTTAGAGTTTGTAAATTGCTTATTTACACGAAAGAAATAGGCAACGTTTCGGGCCAAAACTCTTCTTCAGACTGTCACTTCCATCAGTACTATCCCACAGAATGTCAGTCCATCTGTCCTACCCCAAAGTGTGTCCCTCCATCAGTACCACCACAGTCTGTTCCTCCATCAGTACCACCACAGTCTGTCCCTCCAACAGTACCACCACAGTGTGTCCCTCCATCGGTACCACCACAGTGTGTCCCTCCATCAGTACCACCACAGTGTGTCCCTCCATCAGTACCACCACAGTGTGTCCCTCCATCAGTACCACCACAGTGTGTCCCTCCATCAGTACCACCACAGTGTGTCCCCCCATCAGTACTATCCCACTGTGAGTCGCTCCATCAGTGGACGGGGAGACGGCAGCCCAGAGAGGGGGAATAGAGAGCGAAGGAGAGAGAGTCACAGTTCAGGGAGAGTGACAGCAGTAATAATGGAGGGAGAGAGAAATAGAGAAGGGAGAGGTGCTGCATCATTGGCCGTTTTATTTAGGTTTAGGACATTTCTAAGGCGGCAATGTTTCTGTTCTCTGAGTGTCGTGAGTCTCTGGGTCGTTCCCCCACAGAGGTGATGAAGGAAGGCAGAGAATGTTATTGTCCCATGGTATAGTCAGAACTATTCCAGGCAAGCAGGGAGTGAATGGTTCCCGGGGTCAGTCAGTCAGTCAGCGGGAGTGTGGGGTTGAGGTCACAGTCAGTGAAGCCGCGACCATATTGAGTGCCATCATATGATACGGCGAGGTGATCTGTTGAAGAAGAGTGGAGGGAGGGTGGGCATTTTAGTCCGAGGTGATGTGTGGAACTAATTCCTCAACCTGTGGACAAAGGTCGACCAGTCCAGTCCACCTTCAAACAGGGCACCAGTAGGCCTGAGAGGGTCCCTGGAATTTGGCATTGCCTTGCTGGGTGAAACGGATCGAAGGAAATCAGACAAACAACATGAGGTGGAGAGTTGGATCTGATGGAGTTTGCAACAATATCCCCTTTGCTGGACCAATGCCGCCCGCCGCTCCCAATTTCCATCCCTCAGTGTCTATCGCCACAATTCCCAGTCTTTGGAGTTTCTCAATCAATTCGCTGAATAAATCACAACCTGTCTCAGCAGGGATTTCACTCACTCACTCGGCTGATGTCATCCGTTTGTGAATCATTTCTAAATCTCTATTTTTAAACTCTGTTGAAACTTCACTGTCCCGGTGGAGACGGAAAATGGTATAAAATCTCCAGGAATGTTCTGCCCCAGCATTTCATTCCGAGACATTACCGGCAGCTCACGGGGACACGTCACTGGGCACAGAAAATGGGGCAGCATATTTATGAATATTACGCCGTGCAGAAAATCCTGTATGTGATCATTGCTGCCGTAGGTGTCCCTCGTAAGTGAGCAGAACAATTCAAGTTTTATAACTCCATCCGTCCGTCCGTGTGTTAACTGGTGTTGACCTGATTCTCATCATGTTACACGTTCCCAACTGATGTTCGTTGTACAAGAATATGTGAAGAATATCAATCCTCTCAGTGAAATATTTGTGAATTAACGCTGCTGTGATTTGTCTTATTTTCAGGCAGTTGAAACTAACCTACTTTCTCTCTCACTACTGCCGGCCGGGAGCCACTAGAATGTTGTTCTTGCCTTCAGTGGCACCTTGCCCAGAGTTGTCCCAGTGCTCGGGTCAGGCAGGCAGGCAGCTCTCCGGGTCGGTGTGACTGGGAGAGAGGGGTTCACTTTGTGAAGTTCACTGTGTCTGAGTTATTGATCAGAGTGAACAGCCGCTCCTGTGGACACTGTGTCTCACTCACTGTGGAGTCTGTCTGTCACAGTCGAATTCCACCCACCGGCTGTTGGTCAATAATTGGATCCATCTCCTGGACTAGTGGCCGCGGATCTACCGGCGTGTGCGTGTGCGTGTGTGTGTGTGTGTGTGTGTGTGTGTGTGTGTGTGTGTGTGTGTGTGTGTGTGTGTGTGTGTGTGTGTGTGTGTGTGTGTGTGTGTGTGTGTGTGTGTCTGTGTGTGTGTGTCTGTGTCTGTGTGTGTGTGCGCGTGCGCGTGTGTGTGTGTTGTTACTGAATTGAACTCACTGTGGAATGAATCCATTAACGGAGCCACCCTGCTGCCGGATTCCATGTTGTCCCTGCCTTCCCTCTGGAAGCCTCCTCGTCCCCATCAGATGCCGAGTTCCCAGAGCCCTGGTTAATCGCGGCCGGTGGCTCACTGTTAAGTCTGTAAAAGCGGCCCCCATCAGAGACTGTGAGCAGCAGCAGGGTTCACTATAGGAAGGACCATTGCGTCTATTGTAGCGGGTGGGTGGCTGCTCGTTCCATCCCCGCCCTTTACCCCTCCTGCTGGTCGCCTTATCGCCTCTCCCCTGAAGCAGGCAGGCAGGTGGGCACAGTTGGAGCCGGTTCTGACATTGTTGAACTTGCAGCAGCCGCGCACCGACTCCAACATTCCTGGTCTTGAGCTGAAAGTCGAGCCGGTGTTCAGTCAGCCCCGGAGACCGTGTTGTGTAAATGCCCAGTGTCCGTTCCCTTGTCTTTCCGCAGTGAATTTAGTGGCGATTGTGGTCCTGTCCCGGGGAAAGTGCGGCCTCTCCACCTGCACCACTCGCTACCTGGTGGCCATGGCAGCGGCCGATCTACTGGCCGTCATCACCGAGGTCATCTTGTGTTGGATCCGACGTTATTGCTTTTATTGGAGTTTCCTGTCCATCACCCCTGTGTGCCGTGTTAACGAAATACTGAGGTTTGCCGCTACAGACTGTTCTGTCTGGTTCACCGTCACTTTCACCTTTGATCGCTTTGTCGCCATTTGTTGCCAGAAGCTGAAAACTAAATATTGCACCGGGAAAACTGCGGCTGCGGTTCTGGCAACAGCCGGCGTTCTGTTCTGTCTGAAAAACATTCCCCGCTACTTCACAAAGGAACCCTGGACAATCATCGACAATGTCCCGTGGGGCTGTGACATGGTGGCCAGTTATTTCACTGACCCCGGGTGGGTGGCATTTGACTGGATCGACACGGTTTTAACTCCGTTCCTCCCTTTCGCTGTAATCCTGCTGCTCAACGCTCTGACAGTCCGCCACATTTTAGTGGCCAGTCGGGTCCGTAAGGGGCTAAGGGGTGAGAGCAAGGGGGAGAACCGCAGTGACCCGGAGATGGAGAGCAGGAGGAGGTCTGTGGTTTTACTCTTCACCATCTCCGGCAGCTTCATCCTCCTGTGGCTGACGTATGTTGTAAACTTCGTCTATTATCAGATCACAGGATATGGGAATTATGCGAATGATTCCCAATTGATCTTTAACTACGTCGGGTATGTGCTGAGGAATCTCAGCTGCTGCACCAACACATTTATTTACACGGTGACCCAGTCAAGGTTCAGGGAGCAGGTGATGAGCGCGGTGAAATATCCGCTCACCTCAGTGCTTCGGCTCATTAATAAATCCGCGCCCTGAGCGCATCCATCCCAGAGGTGGGCGGGCGGGCGGCCGCAGTCTGTCTCTCCGCTCCGGGCTCCGGCTCCGGACATTCAACGCCGGAGCCATGAGGGGAGGAGGGAGGAGCTGGCCAAAGTTGACTTGAAAGATGCCCTAGCAGGGATGAGAGAGAGTGGAACAACAATGGCAGGTATTTCTGGGAATAATACACAAGGTGCAGGAGCTGTTCATTCCAAAGAGGAAGAAAGATTCCAAGGGGAGTAAGGGGCGACCGTGGCTGACAAGGAACGTCAGGGACAGAGGGGAGAAAGAGAGGGGAGAGAGAGAGAGAGGGGAGAGAGAGAGGGGAGAGAAAGAGAGATGGGGCGAGAGAGGGGAGAGAGAGAGAGGGGAGAGAGAGAGAGAGGAGAGACAGAGCGATGGGGAGAGAGAGAGTGAGAGAGATAGAGGGGGGAGAGAGAGAGAGGAATAGAGAGAGGGGAGAGAGAGAAAGGGGAGAGAGGTGAGAGAGCGAGATGGGAAGAGAGATGGGGAGAAAGAGAGGGGAGAGAGAGAGGGGAGCGAGAGAGAGGAGAGAAAGAGGGGAGAGAGAGAGGGGAGAGAGGGAGAGGGGAGAGAGGGGAGAGATAGAGGGGAGAGAGAGAGGGGAGAGTGAGGGGGGGAGAGAGAGAGGGGAGAGATAGAGGGGGGAGATAGAGAGGGGAGAGAGAGGAGAGAGGGAGATAGGGAGAGAGAGAGGTGAGAGAGGGAGAGAGAGGGGACAGAGCGAGAGGAGAGAGAGAGAGGGGAGAGAGAGGGGGAGAGAGAGGGGGAGAGAGAGATATGGGGAGAGAGATGGGGAGAAAGAAAGGGAAGAGAGAGAGAGGGGAGAGAGAGACGGGGAGAGAGAGATAGATGGGGAGAGGGAGATATGGGGAGAGAGAGAGGGGGGGAGAGAGAGATGGGAGAGAGGGGAAAGAGAGAGAGGGGAGAGAGGGGAGAGAGAGGGGAGAGAGATAGAGGGGAGAGAGAGAGGGAAGAGAGAGGGGAGAGAGAGGGGAGAGAGATAGAGGGGAGAGAGAGAGGGAAGAGAGAGGGGAGAGAGAGAGGGGAGAGAGAGGGGGGGGATAGAGAGGGGAGAGAGGGGAGAGAGAGGGGGGAGATGGGAGAGAGAGAGTGGAGAGAGGGGGGAGAGTGAGGGGAGAGAGAGAGAGGGGAGAGAGAGAGATGGGGACAGAGAGAGAGGGGAGAGAGAGAGGCGGAGAAAAGGGTACAGAAAGGGTGATAGGGGAGAGAGAGAGCAGGTAGAAAGAGAAGGAGAGGGGAGAGAGAGCGGAGAGAGAGACGGGGGGAAAGAGGGGGGAGAGAGATACGGGGAGGCGGAGTAAGAGGGAGAGAGAGAGAGAGATTGACGGGAGAAAGCAAGAGAGAGGGAGAGGAGATAGAGAGAGAGCGGGGTGATAGAGAGGGGGAGAGAGGGAGAGAGAGTGGGATAGAGAGGGAGGAAGTGAGAGAGACGAGGAGAGAGGGAAGAGAAAGGGGAGAGGGGTTTAGAGAGAGAGAGGTGGCGTGAGAGAAGGCGGGAGAGAAGAGTGACACAGCAGTGATAGAGAAAGAGGGAAAAGAGGGGAGAAAGAGAGAGGGGGGGTTGAGAGGAGGGAGACTGGGAGAGAGAGAGGGGGAGATGGCGTAAACGAGCGGGGGGAGAGAGGGGAGTGAAAGTGGGTGAGAGAGAGAGACAGGAGAGAGTGAGAGAAGAGAGAGGGATAGGTTGATAAATAGGGAGAGAGAGAGGGAGAGTGAGAGAGAGAGGGCGAGAGATGGCGGAGAGAGAGAGGGGGGAGATGGGGATGGAGAGATAGAGAGAGAGGGGGAGAGAGATAGGGTAGAGGGGGGAGAGGGGGGAGAGGGGGAGTGAGTGGGGTAAGGCATAGCGGAGAGAAAGTGATAGCGAGAGATTGAGAGAGACGAGAGGGGAGAGTGCGGGAGAGAGGGAGAAAGTGAGGGGAGAGAGAGAGAGGGGAGAGAGAGAGGGGAGAGAGAGAGAGATGGGGCGAGAGAGGGGAGAGAAGAAGAGAGAGAGGCGGAGAGAAGGGAGTACAGAGGGGGAGTGTGGTAAGGCATAGCGGAGAGAAAGAGCGAGAGATTGAGAGAGACGAGAGGGGAGTGCGGGAGAGAGGGAGAAAGAGAGGGGAGAGAGAGACGAAGAGAGAGACGAGGATAGAGAGAGAGGGAGGGAGAGTAAGAGGGGGAGAGAAGAAGAGAGAGAGGCGGAGAGAAGGGAGTGCAGAGGGGGAGAGAGATGGGTGGAGAGAGACGGACGGATGGGTAGAGTGAGCTGAGGGAGAGAAGGGGGGAAAGGGGGAGAGAGAGGGGGGGAAGAGAAGGCAGTTAGAGGGAGAGTGAGCGGGAGAGGGGAGCGACGGGGGAGAGAGTGAGAGAGAGAGGGAGATAGATTGATAGGGGAGGGAGAGGGGGGCGAGAGAGGGAGAGAGAGAGGGGATAGAGGGGAGGGAGAGAGGGGGATGAGAGAGGGAGAGTGAGTAAGAGAGAGAGGGGATAGAGAGGTAGAGAGAGAGAGAGAGAGGGGAGAGAGATATAGGGGAGAAAGAGGGGGCAGAGGGGGTAGAGAGGGACGGGAATAGAAGAGAGAGAGGGGGCGAGAGAGAGGGAGAGATAGCGGGAGATTGAGATCGGTGGAGAGGGGGAGAGATGGATAGGGGAGAGAGAGAGGGGGGTGAGAGAGTGGAAGAGAGAGAGAGGGAGAAACGGGGAGAGAGAGATGCGGGGAGAGGGAGAGAGTGAGAGGGGAAGAAAGAGTGGGGAGAGCGAGATGTAGAGAGAGAGAGGGGAGAAAGATACGGGGGGGAGAGAGAGAGGGAGTGACGGAGAGAGTGAGAGAGAGAGAGATAGAGAGAGAGAGAGAGAACGAGACATATAAAGACGGGGGTGACGGGGGGTTCCCGGTGAATATGGTGCTTAAAGACATCACAGAATTAAGGGACAGAAGTTTAGGGGTAACATGAGGGGGAACGTCTTTACTCAGAGAGTGGTGGCTGTGTGGAATGATCTTCCTGCAGAAGTGGTGGAGGCAGGATCGATTTTAACATTTAAAAGTAAAGTGGATAGGTAGATGGACGGGAAGGGAATGGAGGGGTATGGTCTGAGTGCAGGTAGATGGGACTAGGGGAAAATAAATGGTCGGCAGGGACTGGAAGGGCCGAGCAGACCTGTTTCCGTGCTGTAATTGTTATATGGTTATATGGTTCCGTTTTTAAGGGACAGTGACGGGGCGTTCCCGGTGAATTTGGTGCTTAAAGACTTCAGGGAGATCGCAGTGAGCTCCGTCCAAGATCAAACGAGCGACTGCGGATCAACATTGTTGCCTTCTCGCCCGAGTTCCCGACGACCAGACGTCGGGGAGTTCTGGAGGAACAGGGGTACAACGGACACAAGTTATACAGCAATCTGCAGAACAAAGGAAGCAGGAACAGCACAACACAGATGTGGGGACAAAGGGAGCAGGGAACAGCACAACACATAAACAGATGCCGGGAACAAAGGGAGCCGGAACAGCACAACACATAAACAGATGCTGGGACAAAGGGAGCAGGGAACAGCGCAACACATAAACAGATGTGGGGACAAAGGGAGCAGGGAGCAGCACAACACATGAACGGATGCTGGGAACAAAGGGAGCAGGGACAGCGCAACACATAAACAGATGTGGGGACAAAGGGAGCAGGGAACAGCACAATACATGAACAGATGCTGGGAACAGTGTACGAGCAGTGTACTGTACAGCATGTCAGATGTGGGAGGTCATGGTGTCGGATGGCCCTCTTGACGTCCACATCTGCATCAGGTGCAGAGAGATGGGGCTCCTAAGGTACCGTGTTAGGATCCTGGAGCAGCAGCTCGATGAACTCTGCCTGGTCAGGGAGAGTGAAAAGGTGATAGAGGAGATTTATAAGGATGTGGTTACTCCAAAACCACAGGAGAGAAACATGTGGGTCACGCTAAGGAAGGGCAAGGGGCAGAGGCATGAACAAGTGAGTACTCCAATGTCTGTACACCTGGCAAATAAGTACTCCTGTTTGAGTGCGGATGGGGGTGACAGCCTAGCGTCAGCGGACGGGCCTTCAGCACAGAGACCGGCCCTGTTGCTCCGAAAGGTAGGGAAAAAAAAGAGGGCAATAGTAATTGGGGACTCTATTGTTAGGGGGTCGGATAGGCGATTCTGTGGACGCAGTCGGGAGACCAGGATGGTGGTCTGCCTCCCTGGTGCCAAGGTCTTGGACGTGTCTAGACGTGTCCAAGATATCCTCAAATCAGAGGGAGAGGAGCCTTAGGTCGTGGTACATATAGGTACCAATGACATAGGTAAAAAAAGGGAAGAGGTCCTGAAGGGAGGATTTAAGGACTTGGGAGGAGAGTTGAGGAAAAGGACCAAAAAGGTAACAATCTCAGGATTACTGCCTGTGTCACGTGACAGTGAGAGTAGAAATGGAGCAAGGTGGAGGATAAATGCTTGGCAGAAAGACTGGTGCAGAGGGCAGGGATTCAAGTTTCTGGATCATTGGGACTTATTTTGGGGTAGGTGGGACCTGTACAGAAAGGATGGGTTGCACTTGAACCCGAGGGGGACCAATATCCTGGCGGGGAAATTTGCAAAGGCCACTGGGGAGACTTTAAACTAGAATGGTTTGGGCGAGGGATGCAAATAGCAAAAGCTAGTAGACAGAATGGGAGGCAGGAATCAGAAAAGGGAAGCACTCGGACACAAGAGGAGAAAGGAAAAAAAGGAAATAAACAGAGAATAAGAGATGGGGGGTTTCGTAAATGTGCATATTTTAATGCTAGGAGCATTGTAAGAAAGGTGGATGAGCTTAGAGTCTGGATAGACACCTGGAAGTATGATGTTGTGGCGATCAGTAAAACATGGTTGCAGGAGGGCTGTGATTGGAAACTAAATATTCCAGGATTTCGTTGCTTCAGGTGTGATAGAATTGGAGGGGCAAGAGGTGGAGGTGTTGCATTGCTAGTCAGGGAAGATATTACAGCAGTGATTTGGCAAGATAGATTGGAGGGCTCATCTAGGGAGGCTATTTGGGTGGAACTGAGAAGTGGGAAAGGTGTAGCAACACTTATAGGGGTATATTATAGACCGCCAAATGGGGAACGAGAATTGGAAGAGCAAATATGTAAAGAGATAGCAGATATTAGTAGTAAGCACAAGGTAGTGATTGTGGGAAATTTCAACTTTCCACACATAGACTGGGAAACACATTCTGTAAATGGGCTGGATGGTTTGGAGTTTGTAAAATGTGTGCAGGATAGTTTTTTGCAGCAATACATAGAGGTGCCTACTAGAGGAGGGGCAGTCCTGGACCTCCTGCTAAGAAATGAGACGGGACAGGTGGCGGAGGTATGCGTTGGGGAGCACTTCGGGTCCAGTGATCACAATACCATTAGTTTCAATATAATTATGGAGAAGGACAGAACTGGGCCTAGGGTTGAGATTTTTGATTGGAGAAAGGGTAACTTTAACGAGATGCGAGATGATTTAAAAGGAGTGAACTGGGACATTTTGTTTTATGGGAAAGATGTAGAGGAGAAATGGGGGACATTTAAAGGGTAAATTTTAAGAGTACAGAATCTTTATGTTCCTGTTCGGTTGAAAGGAACCAGTAAAAATTGGTAAGAGCCCTGGTTTTCAAGGGAAATTGGACATCTTGTTCGGAAAAAGAGGGAGATCTACAATAATTATAGGCAGCATGAAGTAAATGAGCTCCTTGAGGAGTATAAGGAATGTAAAAGGAACCTTAAGAAAGAAATTAGAAAAGCTAAAAGAAGATATGGACGTACATGGTAAACGGTAGGGAATTGAAGAATACAGTTGAACAGAGGGACCTGGGAATAACCGTGAATAGTTCCTTGAAGGTGGAATCTCATATAGATAGGGTGGTAAAGAAAGCTTTTGGTATGCTAGCCTTTATAAATCAGAGCATTGAGTATAGAAGCTGGATGTAATGTTAAAATTGTACAAGGCATTGGTGAGATCAAATCTGGAGTATGGTGTACAATTTTGGTCGCCCAATTATAGGAAGGATGTCAACAAAATAGAGAGGGTACAGAGGAGATTTACAGAATGTTGCCAGGGTTTCAACAGCTAAGTTACAGAGATAGGTTGAATAAGTTAGGTCTCTGGAGCGTAGAAGGTTAAGGGGGAACTTGATAGAGGTCTTTAAAATGATGAGAGGGATAGACAGAGTTGATGTGGACAAGCTTTTCCCCATGAGAATAGGGACGATCCAAACAAGAGGACATGACTTTAGAGATAAGGGACAGAGGTTTAAGGGTAACATGAGGGGGAACTTCTTTACTCAGAGAGTGGTAGCGGTGTGGAATGAGCTTCCAGTGGAAGTGGTGGCGGCAGGTTCGTTGGATCTGGATCATTTAAAAATAAATTGGATAGGCATATGGATGAGAAGGGTATGGAGGGTTATGGTATGAGTGCAGGCAGGTGGGACTAAGGGAAAAAAGTTGTTCGGCATGGACTTGAAGGGCCGAGATGGCCTGTTTCCGTGCTAAATAAACAAAAACAAAATATGAGGTTGCTTTGGCAAGTAAGGTGAAAGTAAATCCAAAGGGTTTCTACAGCTATATTAATAGCAAAAGGATAACAAGGGATACATTTGGTCCATAGGAGAGACCGAGTGGATAGCTATCTGCAGAGCCAAAAGAGATGGGGGAGATATTGAACAATTTATTTTCTTCGGTATTCACCAAGGAGAAGGATATTGAATTATGTGAGGTAAGGGAAATTAGTAGAGTAGCTATGGATACTATGAGTTTCAAAGTAAATGAAGTACTGACACTTTTGAAAAATATAAAAGTGGATAAGTCTCCAGGTCCTGACAGGATATTCCCTAGGACATTGAGGGAAGTTAGTGTAGAAATAGCCGGGGCTATGACAGAAATATTTGAAATGTAATTAGAAACGGGAATAGTCCCCGAGGATTGGCGTACTGCGCATGTTGTTCCATTGTTTAAAAAGGGTTCTAAAAGTAAACCTAGCAATTATAGACCGGTTAGTTTGACTTCAGTGGTGGGCAAATTAATGGAAAAGATACTTAGAGATAATATATATAATTATCTGGATAAACAGGGTCTAATTAGGAACAGTCAATATCGATTTATGCCTGGAAGGTCATGTTTGACTAATCTTCTTGAATTTGTTGAAGAGGTTACTAGGGAAATTGACGAGGGTAAAGCAGTGGATGTTGTCTATATGGACTTCAGTAAGGCCTTTGACAAGGTTCCTCATGGAAGGTTGGTTAAGAAGGTTCAACTGTTGGGTATAAATGGAGGAATAGCAAGATGGATTCAACAGTGGCTGAATGGGAGAAGCCAGAGGGTAATGGTGGATGGCTGTTTGTCGGGTTGGAGGCAGGTGACTAGTGGGGTGCCTCAGGGATCTGTGTTGGGTCCACAGGTGGTGAGCGCGTTCACGTGTGTGCACTTTCTGCTGACGGGAGCAGGGAGGAGAGGGAATGGTCTGTGACAAACAGGCCTTTGATGATAGTGGCTGCTTTTCCCAGGCAGTGTAAAGTGCAAAGTGTAGATGGAATCAGCGGTGAGAAGTCTTGTCCGCGTGTTGGGCTGAGCTACATCTACAAATGTCTGAATTTGCTTGCGTTCCTAATCAGAGCTTTATACAAGACAAGCTGTGATGGAACCCGACATTATGCTGTCCTTGGTGCATCTACAGACGTTTCGAAGAGTCACTGGAGACATGCCGAGATTTATCTGTCACTTTGGGATATAAAGGGGTGAATGCGCCTTCTGGATTGTTGCATCTATGATCCACGACAGGCCTTTGATAGTATTAACACAAGGGGGGAAGGTGTCAACCATTTTCATTTCTGCACCATTGATGCTGATTGGGCAAGTCCTGCACCATGCTTCCTGCAGTCAATAACTAGCTTCATTATCCTGCTGACATTGAGGGGATATTATTGTCCTGGCACCATGTATCTTAGTTATCTATCTACCTCCTGTACTCCATATTGTCTTTATTCTTGATGTGACCCAGCACAATAGGTTTGTGAGCAAACCTGTAGATGTAATAGAAGCCAACTGTGTCCCTACAGTCGAGAGTGTAAAGGGAGTATAGTTGGAAGCCAAGAACGCATCCTTGCAGGGCACCGATGTCGATAGTCATTATGGAGGAGATGCTGTCCCCTATCCTCACCGACAGAGGTCCTTGGGCGTTGAGGCCTAGAAAGCAGTGACAGAGGGCGAGCAGATTCCGTGGTCCCATGGTTTGGAGATAACAGCCATTCTTCTCCGAGCATACACAGGAACACATGGTCACACGTACAATGCCAATCTCAAGCCTGTTTGACAATTCAATATCATAATTACAAACTGTTCTTGGTTTTAAATTCATTTCCAACCAGGTCACATCAGTATTCCCAATTTCCCTATTTGCCACAGATATGTTCGCCCCAGCCATGTTTGCATTTCATAAATTGTCATCCTCATTTTGCGGGGCAACAATTCTCTCCAAATGTATCTTGCAAAGGCCTCGCAGAAATCTCGATGTCGGGGTATCAATACATTCACATGTCATTCTCACCAATTGCACAGAATGGATGATCTGAACAATTGTTCGCCTTTGAGAAACACTTGATGTGACGGATACGTCTCGAGTTTAGACTCTGCCCGAGTCGAAGGCAAGTATCACTGCCCATAAAGGAGGAAGAGGCAGGCATAATTTTCTGCAGGGGGTTACACAAAAAGCTGGAGAAACTCAGCGGGTGCAGCAGCATCTAAGGAGCGAAGGGGATAGGCGACGTTTCGGGTCGAGACCCTTCTTACCAGTCTGAAGAAGGGTCTCGACCCGGAACGTCGCCTATCTCCTTCGCTCCTTAGATGCTGCTGCACCCGCTGAGTTTCTCCAGCCTTTTGTGTAATCCTCGATTCTCCAGCATCTGAAGTTCCTTCTTTAACATAATATTCTGCAGACTAAGTGCGGGTAGATGGGATTTAGTAATTGGACAGCAGACACACAGACAGTTGTTAGGACCTTTTCTCTGCCGTGAGACTCAGTGACTATCGGTTCAGTTGGTGCACATTTCTCCACACGTGGTATCTTCGTCAGTAGGGTTCACCACTATTTCATTGAATATGCAACTCGACAGTTGTAATTTGTAGCTCTGTTTGTTTATTTCTGGTGAGCAATAAATGTTGGGCAGCAACTGATTCTGCAGCAATGTTGAGATGCGCTGACTAGCCAGTTTACACTCTAATCCACAGTGCTGTGTAACACCAATGTTTGCAGCGTGCGCTTTGCGAAACAGGAACACAGCGTGCAATTGTTTCTACAAGATCAGAGCTTTAATAAGGTCATTCATTTCTGTCATTATATCCGTTGTCCCCTCAGGTCTGCATCTTGCGGGTTTAACGTGTTTTCCTCTTGTACTTCAGATGCCAGGCAATAACTACGGTGCCCAATAGAGTATTAGTATTTCATTGTGTTCTTTCTCCTCCTTCCCAACCGCTCTTCGCATTTGTCCAACTATTCATTTGTGGTGAATAACAATTCTTTTACTTCTCGTGTACAGCAAACCAGGGTGTGTCACGTGGACATAAAGAATGTCCCCAGTTGTACAGAGTTTTGGTGAGACCGCACCTGGAGTATTGGGTACAGTTTTGGTCTCCAAATCTGAGGAAAGGCATTCTTGCCATAGAGGGGGTTCAGAGAAGATTCACCAGACTGATTCCTGGGATGTCAGGACTTTCATATGAAGAAAGATTGGATAGACTCGGCTTGTACTCACTGGAATTTAGAAGATTGAGGGGGGATCTTATAGAAACTTACAAAATTCTTAAGGGGTTGGACAAGCTGGATGCTGGAAGATTGTTCCCGATGTTGGGGGAGCCCAGAACAAGGGGTTACAGTCTAAGGATAAGGGGGAACTACTTTAGGACCGAGATGAGGAAAACATTCTTTACACAGAGAGTGGTGAGTCTCTGGAATTCTCTGCCACAGAAGGTCGTTGAGGCCAGTTCATTGGCTATGTTCAAGAGGGAGTTGGATGTGGCTCTTTTGGCTAAAGGGATGAGGGGGTATCGAGAGAAGGCAGGTACGGGATACTGAGTTGGATGATCAGCCGTGATCATATTGAATAGCGGTACAGGTTCGAAGGGCCGAATGGCCTACTCCTGCACCTATATTTCTATGTTTCTATCATATTACCGATAGACCCGCTCTGATCACAGTTAATACTTATCTCCAATCATTAGGTTTGCCTTGGTTAGGCTACATGTATTATTATTACATGCCGAGGTACGGTGAAACGCGTGGTTTTGCATGCTATCCACTCAGATCAGACCTGCCCCCATACATGCGCACATTCAATTCAAACTCGTGCTTTGGATAAAGCAAAGTTGAAGTTAAAGTTGGTGTTTATTGCCACATGCACCAATTGAGGCACCGTGATATTTCAGTGACCATACAGCCATATTAAGTGAATAGCAACACTATGCACAGCCACATAAAATATAAATTAACATAGACATCCACCACAATGGAATCAACATTCCTCACTGTGATAGAAGGCAATACATTTCATGCATCTTCCTCCTTTGTTCACCCGAGGTCGGGGCCTTTGCACCTTCCGCAGTTCGCCACTACCGACGGTCCGATGTTGATGCCCTCGCGTCAGGACGATCGCAACTCCAGCGTCGGGCCGAATCGGAAAACTCTGCGGCATGAAGGTCCCTACTCGGCCTCTTCGTACCGGAGACCGCGGCTTCACGATGTTAAAGTCCACAGGCCACGCGGTCGGAGCTCTTTCGCTGGCGTTCCTCGGAAAGTATCGCTCGCTCTTCGAAGGTAAGTCCGCACCGCGCCCGCCGCTGGAGGCTCCGGCACGGACTTCAGGAAAAGCGGCACCACTCCTTCTTGTTCGGCCGCAGGGTGGACGGAGAAGCGACACGGAGAACAAACGCATCTTCCTCGAGGTAAGTGACTGGAGAACGTTTCCCCCGATACCACCCCCCCCCCCCCAAATAAAACATAGGAAGGAACATTGAAACATACATTTAAGACATAATTTTACTTCGGAGTCACGTCAGTGACTACGTGAAGACCCCGCCAGCACACATGCGCGACATATCGTCGTTCGCATGCGGAAGCGACAGTCGGGAGGAGCGGAGCTCCTCCAGCGTAATTTTTAAAAAACTTACGAAAGGTAAGTCTCACCGGAGTGGTGAGCGTGGAAAGAGCAGCGGCAAGAGCTGCTGCCATGGAGAGCAGCCAGCAGCGTGCCGCTTCTCCTGAGCTGCAGGTGTTACCTGCAGCTCCCGACTTCTCGCCCGTGAGGGCCGCTGGTTCGCCACGGACAGGCGGTAAATCCACCCGAAAGTCGGACGGGACTGCTGACTCAGCTTGGTCCAGTCCCGAGGACACCCCGTTCGCTGTTAGCGACGGAGGTCGTCTTGCCCGCATGGAGCGGATGGTGGAGCAATTGCTCCAGCGTGACCTGCTTTTGCAGGGGCAGGGTCACGGTGGGCCTCTTCGCAGGCCCACGGCAGGATCCTATTATGGACTGCCTAATGTCTCACCCTCTTCGAAGGGGATCATTGGGGGTCAGAACTGGGCTGACCCTGAAGAGGGGGAGTTGGCTGAACAACCAACAGTATCAGGGGTGCAAGAAGAAGAGTTACTGGGTATGGTAAGCAAACATGCAGTTCCTTCTTAAAAAAGGTCTACCTATCCACCCTAAGCTGGCAGCTAGTATCAATTATATGACTACAAACCAGCTTCAGGAGCAAGCCATCAATGCTACAGCTGATAAGTATCTTGCTCCTGAAAATTGTAACTCGCTGATTGTTCCCGCGGTGAATAACCCTATTTGGGGGAACATGAGCCCTACGATTAGAGGGCAAGAAGTCAAACTTCAGAGGATCCTGAAGCTTTTGACCGCCGGGATTACGGCAGTGGCCAGAAGAGCGGTGGGAATAGAGCTACCGGAAGAATTACAGGATGCTCTGGCCTTACTGTGTAACACACAGTTTGAGATAAATAACTACAGGAAGAGCATTATCAAACCGGCACTCAACCCCAAATTTGCGGGGTTATGCAAACCAGGTAACGCTCAACCACCAAATCTGCTGTTCGGAGATAACCTCCCCAAACAGGTGAAAGACCTGGACGAAGGGGCCAAGGCCATAGGCCTGACAAAGGTACCCAGTACCTCCCAACCGCACTACCAACAGCGACAGCACCCATACACACCCACCGGACAGCGATATCACAACAGATCGTCCGGTGGTGAAAGCTCGAAGGCCGGCCCACCTGCACAACGGTCTTTTTTAGGCCATGGCCCAGCCCGGCCTTCTTGGAAAATGCGCCACCCCTACAACGCAGCAACTCAACAGAAGAAACAAGGGCAAAGACCGCAACACCGGCAATAACCTTGGAGGTAGGTGGGTCTGGCTCCCCGCAGGAACATCGGTTGTCTAAATTCATCTTATGTGGGAGGCCGGTTGCACTTCTTTTATGAAGTATGGCGCACTTTTCCCTCTGATCCTTACATACTCGGAAGTATTCAGGGCTACAAAATTAAATTCATTTACGAACTCCCTACCCCGGTCCAGCATTCGCCTAGCCGAAAGTTTTATACTTTCACAAAAAGAAAGAACGGCGGGCCACGCTGAACTATTAAGACTAATTAGTAAAGGGGTAATTGAGAGAACCACCAGAGAATCTCAGGAGTCCGTATCTAATATATTTACCAAAAATAAAAAAGATGGCGGATGCCGCATAATCATAGATCTGACCGAACTGAATACTTCTGTTCAGTATGTTCATTTCAAAATGGACACTTTTGACACAGCTAGACAGCTAATGGGTACTACATGGCATGAATTGACCTCAAAGATGCATACTATTCAGTGCCAATACACAAGGATCATAGGAAATACCTTAAATTTATCTGGATGGGACAATTATGGCAATATAAAGCCTTACCCAATGGGTTATCATCAGCACCCAGGCTGTTCACCAAATTATTGAAACCAGCTTTGGCCTATTTAAGGAAACAAAACCATACTGTTATGGCCTACCTTGATGATATCCTCATTGTCGGGGAGAATTTGGAAACGGCTACATTGGCAGTTCTAGCCACAAAACGTCTCTTTCAAAAGCTGGGGTTCATCATACATCCAGATAAATCAAAGTTGGAACCCTCTACCACCATGGATTACTTGGGGTTCACCATTGACTCGGTGCAAATGTCTATCATCTTACCACCGAACAAGGTGGTGGACTTGATAGAAGCTTGCAGGAGCCTTACTAGCATCAGGGATCCATCCATACGGCAGGTGGCCAGGGTAATTGGGAAGATAGTGGCTGCTTTCCCGCAGCGCAATTCGGACCACTACATTATCAAAACCTACAAAGAGCTAAAATTATAGCTCTCAAAAGTCATGCAGGCCATTTCGACAGGCCTATGAAGTTATCAGAAAAGGCAAGAGTTGAATTAAATTGGTGGATGGAAAATGCTCAATTCTGTTCCAAACCCATCACTATCATGAATCCCTCGGTTACATTACAGACTGATGCCAGTGTTAAAGGTGGGGAGCAGCTAATACCACCACTATTTGTGGTGGCAGATGGCGTGCACAAGATTTAACCCTGTTGGGAACACTAGGGATTAATTATCTAGAAATGCTGGGAGCATTTCATGGACTCCGGGCCTACTGCCTAGATATGCACCAGTTGCATGTACGGTTACTAATTAATAATACCACAGGAGTGGCCTATATTAATCATATGTGTGGAATAAAATCGATATCATGTGATGAATTGCCTAATTACATCTGGCACTGGTGTCTGGATAGAGAGATTTGGATCTCAGCCACTTACCTTTCAGGTAAACTAAATACGGTGGCGAACACCAGGTCACGCAATTCAACGACAACATTGAATGGATGTGGGATCGGGACCCGGGGCCAGCAGCGATGGATGTTTCTCGCTGCATTGGGGGGGGGGGGGGTTGTTTGCTATGCATTTCCCCCCTTCTGCCTCATCAGTCGGGTCTTACAAAAATTAAATAGACTCCGCTACGGGTATTTCGGGTTTCCTGACTGGCCTACCCAACCATGGTCCCCAGCAGTACAAAGATGGCCGCAGAACACTGCTTTCGGATCCTCAAACGGCCGGGCCTGTTGGCACACCCTGTGACGGGTAAGTCATCCGTGCCATGATCGAATGAACCTATTGATGCAGATTCTGAACAGGCCATTTCTGGACTTCGGACTCTCCGACAGGACGATCAATGTCATCACATCGTCGTGCAGGGAGTCCACCAGAGACAGCACTGACATATGTCAGAAGATGGGAGTGTTCTGCTTTAGAACAAACACTTCATATGACTCGGCCACCATCACTGGAGTGCTGGAGTTCTGGCCACCCTTCATTCCATGAAGGTTTGAGCTACAGTGCCATTAATTTTGCAAGGAGTGCCCTACCTACTAACCTGGGCCGAGGGAGTGATCACCTGCCTATAGGATCAAACCCACTGGTATCTAAACTGATGAGGGGTATTAATTCTATTCCCCCAGGGCTAGATACACCCATACATGGGACTTAGGCATAGAATTTACTATGCTTCGAGGATGGACACCAATATCGGGGCTCACTCTGGATAACTACATATAATATGGTTATGTTATGGCACTTGTAACAGCACAACGGGTCCAGTCTTTATAAGCTAAGTATGAATGCCATGTGTTTACCTATGGTAGATAACCTTTCTGATACAGGGGTTACTCAAACTATATCGAGCCAGTTCCTCTAGCCTAAAAGTATCATTCTGGCCTACCCTGCAGATAGTCGTCTCTGCATTGTGACATATATTTACGATATAGAAGGAACCAAGAATCTAGGGGCTCGGAGAGGACTTACCCATAAACCACAAACGCCCTCATAATAAGGTCACAGTGCAAGCCACTTAGAGTTGGTTAAGGGTGGTATTGGGTGCAGCGGAGATGGACACTAATGTTTTTAAATCTCACTCCACCAGGGCTGCATCCACATCGGCGGCTAGGATGATGGGAGTTCCTATGGACCACATCCTTGCTACAGCGGGTTGGAGCAGTAAACGGACTTTTTAGCACTTCTATTATAAACCCGTGGCCGCTCCTGAGACGTTTGCAGGGGAAAATGTTAAGTTTCTGTTACATGATTTACCCAATGTGGGGCATATCACTTTAGGTATGATTAAATACCTTCTTTATTTTTCAGCACAGTATCATGTCTGAAATACGTTCATCCTCCATCCCTAGCATGGCAGTGTGTGAGCATGGACTCGTTCCAGGGCATGAAATCACAGAGCTTTGAAATCTTCACGTAGTCACTCACGTGACTCCGAGGTAAAATAGTAAGATTAAATGAGAACTTACCAGTTTGAAGTTTGATCTTTATTTTATGAGGAGTTACGATGAGGGATTACGTGCCCTCCGCTCCCAGAACCCTCTATTATAAAGTTCAACTGGTATGGAAGTTCTCTCTTATCTTACTATATTAGTCTACGTTGCTATCTGTGATTTCACACCACTGCTTTGAAGAATGTCGCGCATGTGTGCTGGCGGGGTCTTCACGTAATCCCTCATCGTAACTCCTCATAAAATAAAGATCAAACTTCAAACTGGTAAGTTCTCATTTAATCTTACTATTAAATTTAAAATAAAACACAGAAAAAGCACAACACAAACTGTTAGCGAGGAGGCCATTACGGTCGCCACCCGGTGGAGATACGGAATGAAGAATATCTTTGATGAAGGGAATGTCATGTCAACATTGTGCTTATTTCCATCAAATCCCGAATGTATTTGTAAATATGAACATTTGTGCACAAAACCATGAGAATGACAGATCGCGGAGAGCCCTGCCCTGAAAAGGCGAATTGAGAACCAGATTAAACAGGTTGAACGTAAGGGGGAAATATTTAATAGGAACATGATGGATACAAATTTTAACAAAGGGGAATGAGTTTCTGGGACCAGCGGCCAGAGGAGACAGCTGAGGCGGGTACTATCGTAATGTTCGAAACATTTGGACAGGTACATGAATAGGGCAGGTTTAGTGTAACACGCGCCAAACTCAGGCCTGGGGGCCTCGTGTAGATGTTTGTGGGTGCGGGCAAATGGGTTGAAAGGCCAGTTTCCACACTGTATGATTCCATGACACATTGACTCTATTTTATCTACCAACATTGCATCATCACGTTCTCCTTGGAAATGCCCAGTGCATTTGGGGAATTCCACTCCTGTAAAAGCACAAAGAGAGCAATTTGTGCAAAATATGTGCATTAGCTGTGCCGAGGTGCACAACGATGGATGATGCAATCCTTCTACAAGCCCTGAGACATCCAGCTGGGTTTTTGTTGTTGTAAATAGCTATGATACTACTCCTGCACCAACCTCTATGCTTCTATGTTTCTAATTCAATAGCCAGCTACTTCGCCTTTCTGACATTGACGGAGATGTTAACGTCCTGACACCAGTTCACTAAGTTCCCTATCTCCTTCTTGTACTCCGTATCTTTATTGTCCGTTATACAGTCATGCCTTCATCTATGTTTTCAGAATGTAATTACTACCTATTTCCTGAACTCTGTCTCCTCATTGTTCCTGATTCGGCCCTTCTCAGCGGTGTCGTCAGCAAAGCCGTGTAAAGAGGACGAAATGTGTGAAGAGAATATCGTCGGCGACTGAGAAATTATCCTTGCAGGGCGCCGGTGTTGAGAGTTATTATGGAGGAGATGTTGTCATCTGTCGTCACTGACTGAGGTCCGTGGGCCGTAGAGCCGAGGAAGCAGTGGCAGATGGCAGAGCACATTCCTAGGCCCTGGAGTTTGGAGATAACAACCAGCCCTCTCTTCCCCCACCAACCCCCACCACTTCCCCCCTCGGCTTCTCACTCCACACCGCCTCAAATGTAAGTATCACCTTCTTTAATAGAGAGATGGATGAGGCATAATACTCTATGGACCAAGTGCTAGAAAATGCGATTCAGTTATTGGATAGCATTAACTCAGCACGACTACCCTGCACTTTATTTGTGTGACCGATCTGCAGGGAGAGGCGAGGAATTTATTCCCTGGAGTGAAGGAGGCGGAGGGGTGATGATATGAAGATGTATAAAATCATGACAGAAATAGATAGGCTGAATGCAGAACATTTCCCCCAGTATTGAGAATCAAAAGGCCGATCTCATAGGGTTAATGTTAGAGCAGCAAGATTTACAAGGGACCTGAAGGGAAGACTTGACACAAACAGAGAGTGCTGGGTACATGGTTTGAACTTTGATAAGATCATTCACTTCTGCCATCACATTTTCTTCTGCCTGGACGGGTGTTATTTGAGTATTCTGACTATACTATATTTTCCTCCTGTACTGCAGATGCACGGTACTTCATACGGTCACGATAGGGTATCAGGTGTTTAACTGAGTTCTTCCTCCTGTGCCCTCTTCACACCTTGTCTTCACATTTGTTCACCCCCATTCAAAACCTTCTCTTGTAGATCAATACAGTGTGTGTTACAAGGACAATCTTAGTAACCATCATGGTGCGAGTATCGCTCTCTGATCGCAGTTGGTACTTATGTCAGATCATTAGATTAGCTGAGGTTCAGCTTGGTTATTATTGTCAGATATTTCGAGGTACAGTGAAAAGCGTGGCATTGCACGCTATACATTCAGATATGCTACATATTGATACATATAAACATAGAAAATAGGTGTAGGAGTAGGCCACTCGGCCCTTCGAGCCAGCACTTCCATTCCAGAAGATCATGGCTGATCATCCAAAAAGCAGCAACGTGTTCCAGCTTTTTCTCCATATCCCTTGATTCCATTAGCCGCAAGAGGTAAATCAATTATCTCTTAAACTACAACCAGTTAAAGTCCTGCAGATGGAGTGAGAAGGAAAATACAGAATGCCGAATATATTTAATTACAGAAGATCATGCTGAATATTGCTGGTTATTTCCATCAAACCCTGAATTGTCCATGCATTTGTGAGAATGAATAATATTTGCTGAAGCCACTTTACATAAATCCGTTTTCCGTAGAACTGGACAAGTGCAGTTGGATAATTTGAGTTTTGTAAAATCACAAAGCAACACATTTTTGCAAAAATATTATTTAAGTTTGCTGAAGGTCTCATCTGGAGCAGAGGATGATGCAATGCTTCTCGAGTAAGACGACCTAAGAGGGAAAAAACAATCTTCCTGATATTGTAGTGGCCAGATGATCTGGGGTGACAGAGGAACTGAAGGAAATCCACATTCGGCAGGAAATGGTGTTGGATAGACTAATGGGGCAGAAGGCTGATAAATCCACAGGGCCTGATGGCGTGCATCCCAGGGCAGTTAAGGAAGTGGCTCTAGAATTCGTGGATGCATTGGTGATAATTTTCAAATGTTCGATAGATTCAGGATCTGTTCCTGTGGATTAGAGGGTAGCTAATGTTATACCATTTTTTAAGAAAGGCGGGAGAGAGAAAACAGGGAATTAGAGACCAGTTAGGCTAACATCGGTGGTGGGGCAGATGCAGGAGTCAATTATAAAATGTGAGATAGCGGCACATTTTTATAGCAGTAACAGGATCGGTCCGAGTCAGCATGGATTTACGAAGGGGAAATCATGCTTGAATAACCTTCTGGCCTTTTTTGAAGAAATAACTAGGAAAATGGACAAAGGAGAGCCAGTGGATGTAGTGTACCTGGACTTTCAGAAAACATTTGATAAGGTCCCACATAGGAGATTAGTGGGCGAAATTCGGTCACATAGTATTGGGGGTAGAGTGCTGACATGGATAGAAAAGTAGTTGGCAGACAGGAGACATAGAGTTGGGATTAACGGGTCCCTTTTTAGAATGACAGGCAGTGATTTGTAGGGAACCGCAAGGCTCGGTGCAGGGACCGCAGGTATTTACAATATACATCAATGATTTGGATGAAGGCATTCAAAGAAACTTTAGCAAATTTGCAGATTACACAAAGCTGGGTGGCAGTGTGAACTGTGAGGAGAATGCTATGAGATTGCAGGGTGGCCTGGACAGGTCGGGTGAGTGGGCAGATGCATGGCAGTTTTCCGGAAGTGGCGGCGCTGCCTTGCAGCTGCGGCTCGCCTGCAGTCCGTCTGTTTTTTTTCTTTTTGTTGTTGTTTTGCTTATGTCTGTTTGTTCGTTTATTAGATTGTGTAAGTGTGGGGGTGGGGGGGGGGGGTGGGACGGGAGAAACAGGGTTTGGTCTCTTCCTTCGGGGGGATACGACCTTTTCTTGTCGTATCCCCTGTCTCCGTCTGCGCTGAGGCCTAATGGCGGAGCTGACGGCCTCGGGGCCTCGGGGCCTCGGAGCTGAGGGCCTCGGGCGGCGTTCGCGGCAGCGGCAGTTCCGGCAGCGGCAGTTCCGGCAGCTGCAGTGGCTCGACTGGCCTGAACTGGCAGCAGCAGCGGCCCGACTTGGAGCTGTGGCGGCACTCCGGCGTTCCGGTGGCGGCAGCGGCCCGACGTGGAGCTGTGTTCCGCTAGCGGCAGTGGCCCGACCTGAAGCTGTGTTCCGGTAGCGGCTGTGGCCCTACCTGGAGCTGTGGCCTGACTCTGGAGTTGTGGCGGTGTTCAGGTGTTTCAGCGGCGGTGGCAGGGCAGCTTCCGAGGCCCGGCCGCGGGGCCCAGTGGACGACATCGTCGGGAGGTTGCAGGTCACAGGTTGGTGACCTGTTTTCTGGAGCTCCCGCTGGACTGGAGGGCGGCAGCTTCGGCACCTTTGGCCGCCCCGGGCCGCGGAGTTTGAATCGGCCCGTTCGCGGAGCTGGATTCAGCCGCGGGACTGACTCACTTGCCAACACCCGCCGGGGTCACAACATCGGAGGCCTGGATCGCCTCAGCGCAGAGGGAGAACAAGGAGGGAAGAGACAAAGACTAAGACTTTTGCCTTCCATCACAGTGAGGAGGTGTTTGGTGAACTCACTGTGGTGGATGTTAAATTTGTGTTTTTTGTGTGTTTTTGTTACTTTTAATATATGTATGACTGCAGGCACGAAATTTCGTTCAGACCTAAAGGTCTGAATGACAATAAAGGTAATCTGAATCTGAACCTGAGATGAAGCTTAATTCGGATAAATGTGAGGTTTCCACCTTGGTTGCAAAAACAGGAAGGCAGATTACTATCTAAATGGCGTCAAGTTAGGAAAAGGGGAAGTACAACGGGATCTGGGGGTCCTTGTACATCAGTCTATGAAAGTAAGCATTCAGGTACAGCAGGCAGTGAAGAAAGCAAATGACATGTTGGCCTATATAACAAGAGGAATCGAATATAGGAGCAAATATGTCATTCTGCAGTTGTACGGAGCCCTAGTGAGACCACACCTGGGGTATGGTGAGCAGTTTTGGTCCTTTAATCTGAGGAAGGACATTGTTGCTATTGAGGGGGTGCAGCCTAGGTTTACACCGTTAATTCCCGGGATGACGGGACTGTCATATGCTGAGAGAATGGAGCGGCTGGGTTTGTACACTCTGGAGTTCATATGGACGAGAGGGGATCTCATGGAACAATATAAGATTGTTAAGGACTTGAAAACACCAGAGACAGGAAACATGTTCCCGATGTTGGCAGAGTGCAGAACCAGGGGCCACAGTTTAAGTATAAGGAGTAAGCCATTTAGAACGGGGACGAGGAAACACTTTTTCTCACAGAGTGGTGAGCCTGTGGAATTCTCTGCCTCGGATGGCGGTTGAGGCAGGTTCTCTGGATGCTGTCAAGAGAGAGCTAGATAGGGCTCTTAAAAATAACGGAGTCGGGATATGGGATGAAGGCAGGAACGGGGTACTGATTGGGATGATAAGCCATGATCACATTGAATGGCTCGAAGGGTCAAATGGCCTATTATCTATAAAAGCTACAACGTGATAAATACCAGTACATAAAACTGAAGCAAATAAAGGCAAACAGAAGCACAAATATTGGAGGAGAAAGGGAGAGAAAACAACACACATACACATATCACAAACTAACATAAGCATACATAAATAACCTTTTGATAAACAAAAATAAACATAAACATACTTTTTAAAAAATGCACACAACATAACTAAATGACGGGTAAAAATGTCGAAAGAACGTGGGTGAATGAGGGGCTATACCTGCACACCAGCTCGACCACCGGATCCCTTAATGACCGTCCGATACCCGTTTAAATCTTTCCCATCGACCAATACATCTAAAGTTCACAAAGGGTGTGAAAAAGTGTCGAGACCCAATACGTCGCCTATTCCTTCTCGACAGAAATGCTGCCTCAACCGCTGAGTTTCTCCAGCATTGTTTGTCTGCCTCCGTAGTTCAAATGGTAAATATACCCGCATCGGGGCACTCAGCCAGTACCTTAATTGCTGTTTTCCCAGCGCATGTACTATTGATGTGCATTATATATTTGTGTACACCTGAATCTCCAAACTGATAATACCCCAAACGGCTAAGCAAGCATAACATAATGTTAGGAGCAGTGGAAAGCTGACCATAGCTGCCAGAGGCGGGGGTGGAATCAAATGCAATCACTATTTTAAATAAATATTTAGACAGAAATATTTGATGGGCTTAGATAGGCACAGAATGGAAGGATGTGGTGCTAATGTGGGCACAATGTTTCCGCGTGGATGGGCAAAATGTTTCGCTTGGACAGGTGGTCCAAAGCACCCATTGCTGTGCTATTTAACTCTATGACTTTGCCATAGCTAATCGACCTCAGCTCAATGTCAATGAACTACTAGAATGTGGGACCCATTGGGTCGCATTCTGACACGGGAGCGCTGGCCCCCCGACGCAATATTCGAACTCCGCACCAATTCCAATATTCTACCATTCACGCATAGCCCCCAAGTGCGCAGGCGCGGCTGACGGGTTCCCATTGTGACGCTCCTGATACCCCTCCTCCCCTCACCCCCCTACACCGCACCTTGCCCCCCCCCAAACCACTCACTCCACCCCCGTAACCCCACCCCCCCCCCCCCCCATCCACTCTTAGCGGCCCTTCGGCGGCGCAGCCATTCCCACACATTCAGGTCCTATTGTGATGTAAAACACGAAGGTTTATTGCGCAGGTGCAGCTTTAAGTGTTAATAATTCTTTAAATATAGCAAAATATTAAACGTTAAAGAGGATATTTATTTTGTCAATTTTTTCTTGTTGCGTCTCTTGTTGTCTCGTGAGAGTAAATGGTTGTTTGTGTTATTGTGTTTTGTTCTTTTTAATCTTTTTATCCTGTGTCTTTTATTCTTTACCATTAAAGGGGATGCACATGAAATTTCCTTGTACAGTTTATGTGCAATGACAAATACACGTATTTGATTTGATTTGATTTGATTTGTTGTGTTCTGCATCCGAGAGAGGGTATCGGCTTCAGCCGCGGGCTGTCCGGGACCGGTGGGGGCTGTGTCCCGCAGTCTGGGGAGGGGCATGGCTTCAGCCGCGAGCTGTCCGGGACCGGTGGGGGCTGTATCCCGCAGTCTGGGGAGGGGAATGGCTTCAGCCGCGGGCTGTCCGGGACCGGTGGGGGCTGTGTCCCGCAGTCTGGGGAGGGGCATGGCTTCAGCCGCGGGCTGTCCGGGACCAGTGGAGGAGAGGGATCGTCCAGCAGCCGGGGGAGAGCGACGGCTTCGGGGGGGGGGGGGGGGGTGCTTTCTGGTGGGCTAGTATGGGTGTTGTGAGCCGAAGGGACTAGTTTACAGAGGGATAGTTTGGACAGTTCACTCACTGACGGCTGGTGGACTCACAGTTCACTCACTGACGGCAGGTGGGCTGTCATTGACTCACTCAGCGCAAACAAGGTTCCTGCTCCTGCACCTATTGTCAATTGTATATTGTCTATTAGCCCTCAAAATCATCCACATTCTTCCTATCGCATGACAACTGGCAATTGGCAGT
Organism: Raja brachyura; assembly: GCA_963514005.1. The sequence goes on along the minus strand of CAUPSL010001492.1, from coordinate 150,070 downwards.
GGAAGGTTGCATCTCGGACTGGAGTCCTCTGTCGTGTGTGCTCCGGGTTTGACATTGGACCTGTTACCGTTTGAAATCTACATCAATGATGTGGGTGAGAACAAACAAGAATCAAGAGAGTTTTATTGCCATGTGTCCCAGATAGGACAATGACATTCTGGCTTGTTTATATATTTGGGAAGATTAGCAAGTTGAAAAAAGACAATAGACTATAGTTGCAGGAGTTACATACTTGGGAATATTATTCATTCATTCAAATCATTGATGCATATTGTAAATAGCTGCGGTCCCAGCAGCGAGCCTTGCGGTACACCATTAGTCACTGCCTGCCATTCTGAAAGGCACCCGTTAATCCCTACTCTTTGTTTCCTGTCAGCCAACCACTTCTCTATCCATGTCAGCACTTTACCCCCAATACCATATGCCCTAAATTTGCCCAATAATCTCCTATGTGGGACCTAATGAAATGTTTGTTGATAATACAATAGTAGGCGGGTTTGTAGTTAGTGAAGATGGTTGTGAAAAATTACAACGGGATCTTGCTCGATTGGCCAGGTGTGCCGAGTAAAGTTGGGTGGAATTTATCACTTAGAAATATCAGGTGTTGCCTTTTGGGAAGTCTCACATGGGCAGGACCTACGCAGGTCCTGTTCCCGTGTTATATCACTGTGTGCTTTTCATAGTTTTGATCCACTATTTATTCCTTGCTAATTTTGGAAGAGGTCAAAAATAGATTTATCTGGCTTCGTCCCGGGATGAACATATCAGGTGCAGGTAGAAATAAAAGGTAGACACAAAATGCTGGAGTAAATTTGCTGGACTTGCAGCATCTCTGGAGCTAAGGAATGGGTGACGTTCGGGTCAGATTCAGATCCACATTCATATTCACATTCATTGTCACATGCACCAATTAATGTACAATGATATTTGAATTACCATGCAGACACAAAATTTAAAAGAACACAACACAATTAAAAGAACGATAGAATGTAACATAAACATCCACCACAGTGATCTATGTGATGGAATGCAATAAGGTTCAGTCAGTCTTCCTCCTTTTGTTCATTCGTGCATGTGGCCGTGACCCTCCACAGTCGTGGCTACGGACGGCCCGATGTGCAGGCCCTCTCGTCGGGATGATCGGAACTCCGCCGTCGGAACGGATGAAACCTTCTCCGTGGCTTCGAGTGCCGGAATCGGCGACTTTCTTACAGGAGGCCGCGGCTTCTTGGTGTTATAAGCCGCAGGCAGGCCAGCGGTCGGAGCTCTTCTCGGGTGATCTCCGGCCAGGGATCCCTGACTCCGGGATGGTAAAGTCCGCTCCACGCCTGCTGCTAGGAGCTCCGCAGACCACGGCTTCACATTGTTGAATTCAGCAAGCCGGCAGTCGAAGCCCTTCTTCTGGCTCCGTGATGGAAGTCCGCATCGTGCCTGTCCGCATCAGGCAGGTTTAGATGGACTGAGCGCGGTGTTCAGGGAAACGATCGCCGATCCTGCGCTTGGTCTCACCGATATACAGGAGTTGGCATCTGGAACAGCGGATGTAGTAGGTGCAAGTGAACCTCTGTAGCTGCGGTTGTAGGAGGTGCATGTGAACCTTTGCCTAACCTGAAAAGACTGATGGCGTCCTCGAATGTAGTCGAGGGGGGAGGTATAGGGAAAGGTATTGCATCTCCTGCGGTTGCAGGGGAATGTACCTGGGGAGGGGGCGGTTTGGGTGTAAAGGGACGAGTCATCCACGGAGTTGTGGAGGGAACGGTCTTGCGGAAAGCGGAAAGTGTAGGAGACTCGAAGCTGCGGCCAGTAGTGGCATCCTGTTTGAGGTGGCGGAAATACCGGATGATTATGTGGTGTACGCGACGGGTGATGGGGTGGATGGTGAAAACCAGGGGGACTCTGGCTTTGTTATGAATGGGGGGGGGGGGGGTGACAAAGAGCGGAGCTGCGGGTATCAAGGAGACCCTAGTGAGAACCTCATCTATAATGGAAGAGGGGAAACCACATTCCCTATGGAATTAAAACATCTCCGATGACCCGGTATGGAACACCTCGTCCTAGACGCAGATGGAGAAATTTAGAGTAGGGGATAGTCTTTACATGAAGTAGTGTGTGAAAAAGTATAGTCCAGATAGCTGTGGGAGTCAGTGAATTTGTAAGTGTTGTCAGTCGATAGTCTATCTCCTGTGATGGATATGGTGAAATCTATTGTTCATTGTCTATTGTCTATCTAGAAACGGTTGGAAAATGTTGGAGATGGTCCAAGTGAATTTGAGCGCAGGATGAAAATTAGTCGTGAAGTTGATGAAGTCTGTCAATTCTGCATGGGTGCAGGAGGCAGTGATGAAAGCAAATGGTATGTTAGCATTCATAGCGAAAGGATTTGAGTATAGGAGCAGGGAGGTTCTAGTGCAGTTGTACAGGGTTTTGGTGAGGCCACACCTGGAGTATTGCGTACAGTTTTGGTCTCCAAATCTGAGGAAAGACATCCTTGCCATAGAGGGGGTACAGAGAAGATTCACCAGACGGATTCCTGGGATGTCAGGACTTTCATATGAGGAAATATTGGATAGACTCGGCTTGTACTCGCTGGAATTTAGAAGATTGAGGGGGGATCTTATAGAAACTTACACAATTCTTAAGGGGTTGGACAAGTTAGATGCTGGAAGATTGTTCCCGATGTTGTGGGAGTCCAGAACAAGGGGTTACAGTCTAAGGATCAGGGGGAATTCCTTTAGGACCGAGATGAGGAAAACATTCTTTACACAGAGAGTGGTGAGTCTGTGGAATTCTCTGCCACAGAAGGTAGTTAAGGCCAGTTCATTGGCTATATTTAAGAGGGCGTTAGATGTGGCACTTGTGGCTAAAGGGATCAGGGGGTATGGAGAGAAGGCAGGTACGGGATACTGAGTTGGATGATCAGCCATGATCATATTGAATGGCGGTGCAGGCTCGAAGGGCCGAATGGCCTACTCCTGCACCTATCTTTCTATGTTTCTATGTTTCTAGGAGGTAGGACTGATGCAGTCGTCAATTAAGTGGAGGTAGAGTTCAGGAATAGGGTCAGCATGCGCCTGGAAGGCATAGCTGGTGCCCATGCGGGTGCCCATACCTACGCCTTGGATTTGGAGTAAATGGGAGGAGTTAAAGGAGAAGTTGTTGCTGGTGAGGACCAGCTTTGCTATCCCGGGCAGGAGACATAAGTTCTTTGGAGTTTAGAAGATTATTTGTGATGTTATTGACATCCCATGGGACACTAGAGTAATTTTATTTACCCAGAGTGCCTAATTTCTGGAATGAGCTGGCTGGGGTGGTGGTGGAAATAAGAGCCATAGTGACATTTAAGAGTTTTTTAAATTCGCTGCATGAAATGCGGGGTTAGGGATAATGTGAAGTCCAAGGAGATTAGTTTAACTTGACATCGTGCTCTGTGCAGAAATTGTGGGGTGAAAGGTCTGTTAATGTGTTGTACTGATATATGGTACACAAACATGCTGGAGAAACTCAGCGGGTGCAGCAGCATTTATGGGGCGAAGGCAATAGGCAACGTTTCGGGCCGAAACCGTTCTTTGTACTGTTCTATATAACCATATAACCATATAACAATTACAGCACGGAAACAGGCCATCTCGGCCCTTCAAGTCCGTGGCCAACAACTTTTTTTCCCCTTAGTCCCACCTGCCTGCACTCATACCATAACCCTCCATACCCTTCTCATCCATATGCCTATCCAATTTATTTTTAAATGATACCAACGAACCTGCCGCCACCACTTCCACTGGAAGCTCATTCCACACCGCAACCACTCTCTGAGTAAAGATGTTCCCCCTCATGTTACCGCTAAACTTCTGTCCCTTAATTCTTAAGTCAAGTCCTCTTGTTTGAATCTTCCCTATTCTCAAATGGAAAAGCTTGTCCACATCAACACTGTCTATCCCTCTCATCATTTTAAAGACCTCTATTAAGTCCCCCCTTAACCATCTGGGCTCCAGAGAATAAAGACCTAACTTATTCAACCTATCTCTGTAACTTAGCTGTTGAAACCCAGGCAACATTCCAGTAAATCTCCTCTATACCCTCTCTATTTTGTTGACATCCTTCCTATAATTGGGCGACCAAAATTGTACACCATACTCCAGATTTGGTCTCACCAATGCCTTGTACAATTTTAACATTACATCCCAGCTTTTATACTCAATGCTCTTATTTATAAAGGCTAGCATACCAAAAGCTTTCTTTACCACCCTATCTATATGACATTCCACCTCGAAGGAACTATGCACGGTTATTTCCAGATCCCTCTGTTCAACTGTATTCTTCCATTCCCTACCATTTACCATGTACGTCCTATTTTGATTTGAAATTATTTGATTTGATTCTACGTCGTGTGATTAGAGCCTTTTGGAAAGCATGCCAATAATAGAAGAGATGTTCACTGAGTTTGAAATATACTCTTGTACCAGTTTTGGACAAAGGGCGATATCCGGGCTGTGCAGCTTTGAAATTCTAAGCTGCAAGGGACAATCTTCGTGTTCCTCCATGCCTGGTATAAGTAAACTTATTCTGCTCTAAATTTTACCTGTCACCTTTAGAAAAGGTAGGGCGATTCCCCGTGCGGTCAAACGCCAGTTAACGCCAGACTCTACACATTCAAAAATACAGTTTTGGGCGTGAGTATGCAGCAGCATTGAACCGCGTTTGATAAAATCTTAGCATGAAACTGGCAAACATATTTTGAAGAGGTAGTGTGCTCCGTTCTTCAGTTCATCCCTAAATTTAGCTTGAGTTGCGGCGTAAATAAACGTGTTTGTGCAACAACTCAGAAGCAAGAACATCGCCCCCGTCTGCTGAGCGATATACAAAGGGTCCTCGTTGCCCGTGGATTCGTGGTCGTTCGAGATTCGGCTGTAGAGAAAGAGAAGAACGTGCAGCATCCACAGTAGGGTGAAGTTGCCGGAGATGCTGAGGAGTAAAATGATGGACTTTCGGCGGTTCTCCATCTCCGGGTCATTCTCATCGGCTCCGGCCCCTCGGCCCCGCAGCCCCTTACGGACTCTGCTGGCTATTACAATGTGTCGGACTGTGATGGCGTTAAGCAGCAGAATCAGGAAGAATGGGACGCAAGGGGTTAAAATGACATCAAACCAAGCGAATGATGACCATGCAGGCGAAGTATAAAAGCTGGACCTTGTGCGGCACCCCCACGGAACATCGTTGATTGTGTATTCAGATTTAAATGTGAAATACCATGGGATGTTATTCAAACAGCTGAGGATACCCACTGTTGACACCACCACAGTCGCTGTCTTCTCCGTACAATAGTGAACCTTCAGCACCGGATAACAAATGGCGACGAACCGGTCAAAGGTGAAAAGGACAGTTAACCAAACTGAACTGTCTGTCGCTGAGCGGAGGAGAGTGCGTCTGAGGGAACACACCGTCGGATTGTGCAGGAAAGACAGAGGGAAATGTGACGCCAGAATCTTATTTACCAGCACATCGACGATAATGACCAACAGATCTGCTGCCGCCATGGCCACTAGGTAGCGAGTGATGCACTTGGAGAGAGCACACTTTCCCCGGGACAGGACCACAATCGCGGCAACGTTCACTGTTAGGGGAGAGGAAACAAAGATGAGCAGTTCCCAAAATCAACCCCTGTCTGAGATCACAGTGACCCATATATTCCTGTTATCGTATCTGTAGAACTGCCATCAGAGACGACAACTTTACTCAATATGAACTTGTAATATCATTGGCGATTGATTGGGGGAACCTTGAGTAACCAAGAAAACAAAACAGCCGTTGGACAAGCACTTAATGCGCAGGGCATATTTATATTCATTTTTGGGAGAATTATGCAACACAGGTATGGCCAGAAGTTATTACCCTTGAAGTGAGTCACTGACACCCTGAACAACGGCAATCCATTAAACGGGATCTACATTGCTTTGGGGCAATGAGAAACATGATTTAGACTGAGTGATAAACTGCTGACACATGAAAGCATTGTGATCTGTACGTACTCTGGCAGTGATACCCCATCAGTGTATACAGTCTATATGGAAACTTAGTGCCAGTAGACTTGGCGTAAATCCCACAACTTCCTATTCAACAGCACCCTTGGAGGAACTGCATTATTTCAAGCTGGAAAATGTTGTGGCAAAGGTACGTGGTTAGACTCTGGTTAGTTAAAAAAAACAATTAGTTTAAGAGTGTAGATCTTCTGGAGTACAGACTCTTCCGGCAGTACCTTCCAATACCACCACCTCTACCAGCTAGAAGGACATGGAGACGAAATCATGGGATGTTGCAAGCTGCACACCATCCTGATTTAGATTTCTATTCCTTCACCGCCACTTGATCATAGCACTGGAAACCTTCCCTCACAGCATTGTGGGTGTACCCACACCTCATGATTGCAGTGGTTCAAGACGACAGCTCACCAACATCACAATCTCAAGAGCAATTAGGGACAAGCAATTAAATGCATCCCTGGAATGAATAACACATATTTACAGAATTCACAGGGTAGATGCAGGGATGATATTCTCTTGACTCGAGCATCTGGGCCCATGAGCTGGTCTCGGCAAGGGATTTGCCACTCATTGAAGAAACATCTTCACTTAGCATTGTGAATCGTTTGAGTGCAAAAAGACTGTAGTTATTTTGCTCACGAAGTACATTTAAGAAAGATATTGAGGGAATCCAGTGAAACCGCACTAGTGCAGGAGGATTGCATTGAGGAGACATTATTTGTGGTGGAGCAAGCATGGAAGTGCCAAATGGCCTTTCCTGTTTCTGTTTGTATTTTAACCCATCCTTTAACGTGCTCTTGACCAGCTTAGATTCCAGGTAATGGTGAGTGTTGAGATGTTGTTGGGGGGCTTGTAATCCACTGGTTATCGAAGGAAGTCATTTACGTCACGATACGATACGATAACACGTTATTTATCTCCAGAGGGAAATTGGTCATTTACTTCAAAATAAATTATTGCCTGGCATGAATGATACTTGCCTCTGAGCAGTCATGGCGTTTTCTTTCTGCGAGTGTGAGTATTTGCAGATATTTGACATGTCGGGATGGTTTTCGGTGGAGTGATGGTGTCTGGGGAGTCGGGAGAGGGTGAGGGGTGGTGACCTGATGGAAATATATTAATACTTATATTTTTCCCCCAAGATAGGAGCTCAACAACAAGAGATCATAGTTTGCAGTGAGATAAGTTTTAATGGAGAATTGAGGAATACGTCGGTTACGAAAATGTAAGCGGCTGCTATCTGGAATGCACTGTTCGGTGATGGCACAGTCAGAGTTTAAATAGTTTGCGTCCCAGACTTGGGTGCACCAAGACCAAGCACAAGTGGTTGGCAACATATTAAGCTAGCCTATGCCTGTTCTCACCAATGCAAAGGCTACATTTGAAGCACCAAATGCCGTCGATGAGGTTAAACGAGATGCAGGCGAACCTCTGTATCACTTGAAAGGGCTGCTGGGGTTGCTGGATGAAGTTGACGGATGAGATGTCGGGGCAGGTTTTACATTTCCCAAGGTTGTATGGGAATGTACATGGGGAGGGGCACATTGGGTGGAATGGGTGAGCAAACCAAAGAGTTGCGAAAGGAATGGTCTCTGCCGAAGTTGCAAAGCGATGTGGATAGGAAGATGTGACTAGTGGTTGGATCACATTTCAGGTGACATAAATGCTGGAGAATTATTAGTTGGATGCAGAGGCTAGTTGAGTGAAAGGCAAGGACCAGGGGAACTCTATCCTTGCTCAGTCTGTGGTGGGGATTGGCAGCAAGGGCTGAACTGCAGCCACAGAGCTTTGCATTCACAACCGTAGGGGGATACGATGATTGCTAACGCAAAAAGGGCATCTTGCATGTCCTCGCGGAACATGTCCTTGAGAAAATGTGGTCAAGACAGAAAAACACTGGGATAAAGGGATGGCCGAGAGGAACTGAGACCAGGGCGTCACAGGCGAAGTGATAGAGAGTAGTGGATGACTCTCAAATGTGTGCATTTTGAGTTGCGATCCAGAGGCTAACAGTTATTTTTGTTTTAATTTAGTTCACCAAACAATAGTTTGTTTGGTTCGATGTGGCGCCAAATGACGGAATCTTACTTATAGCCAGTTTAGTTTCCATCCTTGAGAAGTCTTTCACTATTGCATTGGATAGGTAATATAGTTTTCGGCATCGATAGCTTCTAGATGTCCTTATTTATATTGTATTATTTTTTATTCTCTTGAATTAAATATGCCATCCTGGTAGAGGAAACAAAAACATAGCAGAGAAGATATATACAAACGTTTGCAGCACCTGCATTTATCCCTTTAATGGTTTTATAATTCGAGCTAACTCACTCAGGCCTGGTAGAATGACACATCCAGGTAATTTTCCACCTCCCCATTACAGTATGTTGCGCTACTGAATCGAGATGCAGATGTAATTGCCGTTGATTCGAATGTCTCCCATTAACCCCCACATACAACAGCTGTAAACCATTACTTGGCCTGCTATGGCTGTCTTAGAATAGGTCTTCTGAGGTCCCTTACTTGTCCTTACTCCGTTTTTAGCTGAGGCAACACATTTTCCAGGTTGTACGTTGTCACGTGACTTCTGTAAACTGGCTCAGAGGAGTTTATATTGTTGTAATTTTAAGCCACAAATAAAATTCAAATTAAACCAATACATATTTAATATTTGCTTCAAATTGCCGAATATGAATAGTGAGATCAGAGGATTGTCTACAATACAACATTTTCTACACCATTTAGTTGATAATTCACATGACAATAAAATAACTGAAATTAGGCCATCCTCAGCATTACTTCAATCAATGCTGACATCATTGCACAGGCTAGGCATAGATGAAGGAGTGAATGAATGATACAGTATACAACAGGAATATCAGTGGGACCTTCAGGAGCAAATTTGTGGATTACTGAACAGGCAAGTGAAGAACTAATGTGGTTTTCTTGCTTTCATATATACAGTGGTGTTGAGTATAGCGGTCGTACATTATGTTATGGCGATGCGAGTTATGGGTTAGGTCACACCTGGAATATTGTGCGCAGTCTGGACATCACATCATAGATAGGTCCCACTAGGATATTGCGTAGAATGGCGAGATTTGGTTACGAGGAGAGAATGCATGAGAGAGGAGCAGGCCAAGGTCGACAGGAAAAGGATCCTAGCAGGAATGACTGTGGAACAGGAATGGCAGGAATTTCTGGACATAATCCAGAAGATGCAGGATCATTTCATTCCAAAGAAGAAAAAAAATTCTTAGGGGAGTAAGAGGCAACTGTGGCTGCCAGCGAAGTTAGGGACCATATAAAACAAAAAAAAAACAGTGTATAACACAGCAAATAGTAGTAGGAAGACAGAGAATTGGAAAACTATCAAAGCACATCAGAAGGTAACACAAAGGGCAATGTGGGGGAAAAGATGAAGCATGAAGGTAAGCACGGCAAGAATATAAAGAAGAATTGTAAAAGATTCTATAAGTATGTTAAGAGAAAAAGATTACTACAGTGTGGGTCCCTTGATGGCAAAAACAGGTTAAATTCTTATCGGTTACAGGAAAATGGCAGAAACATTGAACAGATACGTTGTTTTTGCCATCTTTAGTGAAGAAACAACGAATCTCCCAGATTCACTAGAGGACAGACAATCTAGAGATACATGTTGGCCGTCATAACGAGGGGGTTTGAGTACAGGGGTGAAGAGGTTCTTCTGCACTTGTACAGGGCCCTGTTGAGGCCACATCTGGAGTAATGTGTGCAGTTTCCGTCTCCTAATTTGAGGCAGGACAATCCTTGCTATTGAGGGAGTGCAGCAGTGGCTCAGGAAATTAATCCCCAGGATGGTGCGACTGTTAAAGAGGAAAGATTGGTAAGACTGGGGTTGTATTCCCAGGAAATTAGAAGGATGAAGGGATCTTATAGAAACATATACAACCATAAAAGGACTGGACAACCTAGATGCAGGACATATGTGCCCAATGTCCGGGGATACAGGGGGCACAGTTTAAGAATAAAGGGGAGGACAATTATAACTGAGATGAGAAAAAACGTTTTCATCCAGAGAGTTGTGAATTGTGGAGTTCTCTGCCGCAGGAGCAAGTGGAGGCCAATTCACTGTATGCATTTTAAAGACAGTTGGATAGAGCTCTTAGGGCTATGGGAATCAAGGGGTGTGGGGACATGGCAGGCACGGGTTACTGATTGTGGACAATCAACCACGAACACGATGAATGGCGGTACTGGCTCGGAGGGCCGAATGGACTGTTTCTGCACCTATTTTCTATGTATCTAATGGAGAGTTTGGGAATGTATTGAATGGTGCAGCGGACACTAGGCGGTGAATTTATAGACGGTTGTGTAACTGTGACATGTACGTCGTCAGTTGTGGTTACAGATAATGTTTTAAATACTCGGAGTACGGAGTTATTAAGTTAAACATTTAATGGAGAGCCGAGGGGCAGGTTATTTTCCTGCACAAAAGGCGATGGGTATATGGAAAAAGCTGTCAATGAAGAGGGTAGAGGTGAGTACAATCACAGCGCAATGAAAACAACACGAGGCAAACGTAGAAAAATGGGTTCGCGTATGGACATTTAGGTCTGGTCGAGGCGTCTGTTTCCATACAGCGACTCGATAACATTAGTTTAGTTTGCATTGCAATTAGACTTGGGAATTGGATTGTGAATATCAGGGAACAGGCGAAATGGACTGTTCTTTCATTGTCCACGCGGGGATGCGGACGGAACGAGTGACACCTTTAGTCTAAAGGCTAAATGCGCCAAGTTTGTGTCAATTCCATGAATTGTGGGGACTGGAAAATAGCGGCAGCGAACATTTGTGACAGCGATGCACTGCGTAGCGCATAATCCACATTTTCCTTTTGTGATTCCTACGGTTAACAACCAATTCAAGTACAAAAAAAATCAATCAGTATTTCGTAGCGCGTATTAGGTTCCACAAATAAATGTCATTTAAACAAATGCGGGATCTAGGTGGATCCTTGCGAGATCTTAAGAAATAATTTTTTTTTCAGATCGGGCAAAAAAAACAAAACATGTAGATTGCAACCGCTGAGTTCCTCCACATTTTGTGTCCGCCTTCGATTTAAACTAGCATCTGCAGTTCTTTCCTACACAAGTACAAACACTTACCAGCGACACCGACGGCCGTCAGAAGAGGGTAGTAAATGTATTTTATCCGCAAAATGATTTCGAGCTGAGACATTTTCGAAGTGAAACATTGGTATGATGCTGTTGCCGAGTTATTGTTATTGTCAGAATCGGGTTTATAAATCCCGACCAACACCCGATGACACAATGGAGCCAATTATCTTGTGATCCCAGTTGCGCAATCGCTGAAATCGGTTGCAACAACTAAACAATGAAACAAACATTAGTATTCCAATGTAATACAAATACACCAGGTAATGCTGACAGAATCATTCGATCAGCGACACAATAGTTAGCCTCCCGGCTACCATGAACTCCATCATTGGGAGTAATGTCCCATTTCAGCTTTCGCAGTTTAAACCGAAAATCTTTGGTTAATATGGTGTCGCCATGAAAATAACTTTGTGCTGTTAATGCATTTAAGAGTCACCAACCATCCCAATTGGTATTGAGATCCCAAAACCGAAGTTTTGAACATAAATAATGGTAAATTGCTACTGGACGCTATGATAATGATACTTGTTGCACTGGATACTGTCGGCATGGATCAAGGGCGGAAGTCTTCTGCGGTAAATGTGGTAGTGGCCAGAGTTGATAAAAACTAAATATGTCAGGAGAAAACAGTGAAATAAATTAGCCATTATCAAATTGTGAGATTATGGTCAATGGGGTTGCGTGCTAACTGCTCAATCCATGTTAGTGATTTGGGTTCAAAGATCAGGTATAATACAACATGGGCGGGAATAGTTTTGAAAACATGGGGGGACACAGTTGCCTGGCGGCCCGATGACGAGTGTGCATGACAACCAACAATTTTATCTCTGTCCATCAAAGTTTCTTAAAACATGTTTTGTCAGTTGGTGTGTAGTGTTCTCTCTCTCTCTCTCTCTCTCTCTCTCTCTCTCTCTCTCTCTCTCTCTCTCTCTCTCTCTCTCTCTCTCTCTCTCTCTCTCTCTCTCTCTCTCTCTCTCTCTCTCTCTCTCTCTCTCTCTCTCTCTCTATCTATCTATCTCTCTCTCCGTCCCTCTCTCTCTCTCTCTTCTCCAATGTTAGTTCTTCTGTTTACCTGTATTTGCTTCAGTTTTATTCAGTGGTATTCATCACGTCGTTGCCTTTGACAGATGTAAGCGGGTATTGGACGGTCGTTAAGGGTCAGGACCGTGAGCACGTACTTCATGGCGTGCATGTACAGTCCCTCATTCACCCACGTTATTTGGGGGAAATGATGGGTAAACATCATTAAATAATGTGGATGAATGAGGGAGTGCACCTGCACGGCAGGAAGCCCGTGGTCGCGATCCGGGACCTTAACGATCTTCCAAACAGTCCGATACCGTTTAAATATTTCAAAAGTACAAGGTCATAAAAAAAACCACAAAATAAAACTGAAGAAAAATGAAGGCAAACATAAACATAAACATACTTTGAAAAACATTCACATAACATCCCTAAATTCGGGTAAAAATGTCTAAATAACGTGTGTGAATGAGGGGCTATACCTGCACACCAGCTCGACCACCGGATCCCTTAATGACCCTCCGATACCCGTTTAAATCTTTCCCATCCACCAATACATTCAAAGTTCACAAAGGGTCTGAAGAAGGGTCGAGACCCAAAACGTCGCCTATTCCTTCTCTACATAGATGCTGCCTCACCCGCTGTGTTTCTCCAGCATTGTTTGTCTGCCTCCGAAGTTTAAATGGTAAATATACCCGCATCAGACAGTTTTAAGAAATTCTCCCGTGAATTTTATTCAAAGGAACGCATCAATAATACTTGAAGGACAAACCGCAATTATACTTACTGAGGAATGCATGTCGATGTATTGGTTGGTGAAACATTGCAATAACAGTGTTAACAGAATGTTAACGATATTAACAATCGCAGTTAACACGTTGTTTTTGTTTCAGATACATTAAGTGATCAACGACTCCAATCGTTGTGCAGTACTCATTAAATCCGAGTACTTGTTAAAAGTGCAACATTCCATGCGGTTTTGCTTTTGCTGCAGTCTATTCTCTTTATTGTATCAAGATTGGATGAGCATATATCATTACCAAAGATGACATTTAAATATTTTCAGTCTGCGCCAGATGACCACGCATTCGACCGTGACTCCGCAGCGCGCGGTCGGATGGGAAGGCATTGCAAAATACATGTTTCCCAAAACATGGGGTGATTGGCCCCACCTCTCAAAAATGGAGGGGACATATAAACATAGAAAATAGGTTCAGGAGGAGGCCATTCGGCCCTTCGAGCCAGAACCGCCATTCATTGTGATCATGGCTGATCGTACCAATCAATAACTCGTGCCTGCCTTCTCCCCATATCCCTTGACTCCACTAGCCCCTAGAGCTCTATCTAACTCTCTCTTAAATGCACCCAGTGACTTGGCCTCCACTGCCCTCTGTGGCAGGGAATTCCAGAGATTCACAACTCTCTGGGTGAAAACGTTTTTTTCTCTCCTCAGTCTTAAATGACCCCCCCTTTATTGTAAGGCTGTGGTCCCTTGTTCTGGACTCGTCCAACATTGGGAACAATTTTCCTGCATCTAGCTTGCCCAGTCCTTTTATAATTTTATATGTGTCTATAAGAACCCCCCTCATCCTTCTAAATTCCAGTGAATACAAGCCTAGTCTTTTCAAACTTTACTCATATGCCAGTCCCGCCATCCCAGGGATCAATCTCGTGAACCTACGCTGCACTGCCTCAAACACAATGATGTCCTTCCTCAAATTACGAGACCAAAGCTATACACAATACTCCAGATGTGGTCTCACCAGAGCCCTATACAACTCTGTAAAGAAGAACCTCTTTACTCCTGTACTGAAATCCTCTTGTTATGAAGGCCAACATTCCATTTGCTTTCTTCATTGCCTGCTGTACCTGCTCGCCAACCATCAGTGACTGCTGTACAAGGACGCCCAGGTCTCGTTGCACCTCCCCTTTCCCAACGGAACCCCCATTGAGATAATAATTAAGGGGGCAGATAATAGCGGGGCAGATTGATGTGTCCCTTGGCGTGTCCCTCGCTTCCCCCCCGCCCCCACCCCCCGCCACTTCGCCCCGGATTTCCGCCCATGATTGATCAGTCAATGTTTAGGAAGTAACGGCATATGCTGGTATGCACCGAAGATAGACGAAAAATCCTGGTGTAACTCAGAAGAACGGGCAGCGTACCTGAAGAGAAGGAATGCGAGACGTTAAGAGTCGATACACTTCTTCAGACTGAGTGTCTGGGGAGGTAGGCAGAAATATACGTGTGTAAACGAGACATCAAATGGGATGCTAATCAAGGAACATGTAGAATAGATGATTGTTAGCTAGAAAGTGCCAACGAAGCACACAAAGATAACATGTTATGTAAAGGACAGTCAGACTGGTCGGAGAATTTCGATGGGGGAAGGATGGAGAGATAGGGATAGGAAGGGCTATTTGAAGTTAGAGAAGTGACTATGTTCATACCGCTGGGGTGTAAGCTACAAAAGCGAAATGTGAGGTGCTTTTCCTCCAATTTGCGCTGGGCTTCACTGACATCAGCGTAGGCCCAGCGTGAACTTAATTCAGAAGGATGTTGAATGTTTCCTGGTACTTGTAGCATCATCACGGCAGGAAGACTGAAAATAATCAAAAATGCCTCAGTATTTCCCCCCTGAAATAAATCTGTGTTCATTTTTTTTGCTGCGGTTTTGGGTTCGAATAGAATCCTTCATTACCAAGCATAATCTCACTTGTTTCAAGATGAACTGTGGTACACGATGGCCGTATAGGATTGGACCATCATTGCCTGTGGTAGAATGTGCTTCCTCAGTTACCGCAGGAAGTACTTCCCCTGTTGTGCCTTTTTGATCGTGCCCCCCCAATTTAAGGTCCTTGGAGAAAAATGTTTCACAGGAACTTAAAATATTCAACAGTTGTGATGCCATCTCAACGGCACTTCACTCCGCCCTCTCCCATCTCGACAACAGAGACACTTACGTAAGAATGCTGTTCATCGATTACAGCTCAGCATTCAACACCATTATACCATCAAAATTGATCGCCAAACTCGGTAATCTGTGCATTGCTCCCTCCCTCTGCAACTGGATACTGGACTTTCTAACCAACAGACCCCAGTCTGTTAGGTTAGACAAGCACACCTCTTCAACCCTCACCCTGAACACCGGCGTTCCACAGGGCTGTGTGCTGAGCCCCCTCCTCTACTCCCTCTTCACCTATGACTGCACACCTGTACATGGTACTAACACCATCATCAAGTATGCAGATGATACAACGGTGATTGGCCTCATCAGCAACAACGATGAGTCGGCCTACAGGGAGGAGGTCCAGCACTTAGCAGCATGGTGCGCTGACAACAACCTGGCCCTTAACTCAAAGAAGACCAAGGAGCTCATTGTAGACTTCAGGAAGTCCAGGGGCGGCACGCACACCCCCATCCACATTAACGGTACGGAGGTGGAACGTGTTTCTAGCTTCAGGTTCCTGGGAGTCAACCTCTCCGACGACCTCTCTTGGACCCACAATACCTCAACTCTGATCAAGAAGGCTCACCAGCGTCTCTTCATCCTGAGGAGACTGAAGAAGGTCCATCTGTCTCCTCAGATCCTGGTGAACTTCTACCGCTGCACCATCGAGAGCATCCTTACCAAGTGCATCACAGTTAGGTATGGCAACAGCTCTGTCTCCGACCGGAAGGCATTGCAGAGGGTGGTGAAAATTACCCAACGCATCACCGGTTCCTCGCTCCCCTCCATTGAGTCTGTCCAAAGCAAGCGTTGTCTGCGGAGGGCGCTCAGCATCGCCAAGGACCTCTCTCACCCCAACCATGGACTGTTTACCCTCCTACCATCCGGGAGGCGCTACAGGTCTCTCCGTTGCCGAACCAGCAGGTCCAGGAACAGTTTCTTTCCGGCGGCTGTCACGCTACTCAACAACGTACCTCGGTGACTGCCAATCACCCACCCCCCCCCCCCCCCCCCGGACACTTATTGTTATTTATCCAAATCATTTGCTGTGTCGCTCTTCCAGGGAGATGCTAAATGCATTTCGTTGTCTCTGTACTGTACACTGACAATGACAATTAAAATTGAATCTGAATCTGAATCTGAATCTGAATCTTGTGAATGTGGTGTTGTTGATGGTGAGTGGGATGAGGGAAGGGCAGCTCTCCGAAAGTCCACAATCAATTCCACTTTGTTAGGAACATTGAGCTACCGGTTGTTGCGATGGCACCAGGACACCAGTTGTGTCACTTTGTGTCAGTAGGCATATTCCTCCCCATCCTGGATTAGTCCAATCAGGGTTGTGTCGTCCGCAAAATTGAGAAGCTTGACAGCGGAGTCAGTGGAGGTGCAGTCACTGGTGTCGAGAGAGTAGAGGAGAGGGCAAAATACGCAGCCTTGCGGTGCTCCTATGCTGAGGGTCTGCTGGTACGAGGTTGCTTTCCCAGCCTCACATGCTGCTTCCTGTGTTTCAGGAAGCAGGTGATCCACCGAGGGAGAGTTTCGGGAACCGTCACCTAGGTAGCTCTGGCACAATGGTGTTGAATGCAAAGCAAACATCACAAAACAAAATCCTCGCACGTCCCCTGGCGGTCTAGGTGCTGGAGAATGAAGTGCAGGTCCAGCTTCACTGTGGCATCCACAGATCAATTTGCACGATATGCAAACTGCAGATGGTCTAGTGAAGGATTTGTGATATTTTTGTGGACATTGATGAATCAGGGACCCAAATATTTTCTAATCATCATTACTCTCCCCCTCCCCCCTCCCCCCCAGATTACTAACAGAATTTAGATTCTGGAGTACTAGATGAATTTAGACTTCAGATTGGTAACTGAACTTAGATGTCATTACTGCTGTTGAACGTACAGGGTTATGAATTGAACGACTAGAGTCAGGGGCACTGAGCCAGTACCTTAATTGCTGTTTCCCCAGCGTATCTACTGATGATGTGCATTATATATTTGAGAATACCTGAATCTCCAAACTGATAATATCCCAAAAGGTTAATCAAGCATAACATAATGTTGGGAGTAGCGGAACAGCTGATCAAAACTGCTAGAGGAGGGTGTGGATACAAATGCAATCACTATGTTTAAGAAATATTCAGACATATATATTTGATGTATTCAGATAGGCACAGAATGGAAGGATGTGGTGCTAATGTAGGCCAAAGGGTTTGGTGTGGATGGGCAAAAACGTTAGCTTCGACAAGGTGGGCCAAAGCACCCATTTATGTACTGTGTAACTCTGTGACGTTGCCATAGCTACTCTCAATGTTAATGATCTACTAGACTAAGTGTGACCCGTTGGATCGCATTCTGACACGGGAGCGCTGCCCCCCCCCCCCCCCCCAACGCAATATTCCAACTCCGCACCATTTCCAATATTCCACCATTCACGCATAGGCCACAACTGCGCAGGCGCGGCTGACGGGTTCCCCTTGTGATGCCCTTGATACTCCCTCTTACCCCCCCCCCCCCCCCCACTGCGACCCTTGCCCTCCCCCACCTCCACTCACTCCATCCTCGCTCAACCCACCTCCCCCCCCATCCACTCTCAGCGGCTCTCCGGCGACGCAGCCATTCCCTCCCATTGGGTTCCCATTGTGACGCACAACACGCAGCTATTACTGGGGAGGAGCAGCTGATGGGCACAACATGTGGAAAAGGGGTGTATTAAAGCTTAAAATACCTATAACTTTTATAATATAACAACACATTAAACGTTAAGAAGTAGGTTTATTCAGTCCATTCTTTCTGGTTGCGATCTGCAGCCGGGAGAAGGGGTCGGATTCAGCCGCGGGCTGTCGGGGGCCGGTGGGGGGAGCGTCCTGCAGCCTTGGTAGGGGCACGGCATCGAGGGGGGGGGGGGGGGGCTGGGGGCTAGTATGAATGTTGTGGGCCGAATTGAGTACTTTACAGAGGGATAGTTTGGACAGTTCGCTCACTCACTCACTGACGTCTGGTGGACCTACAGTTCATTCACTCACTGCTGTTGGACTCACAGTTCACACACTGATGACTGGTGGTTCCACAGTTCACTCACTCACTGCTGGTGGACTCACTGCTGGTGGACTCACTGTTGACTCTCTCGCAGCTGGTGGACTCATAGTCCACTCACTCACGGCTGGTGGACTCACAGTTCATTCACATACGGCTGGTGGACTCACAGTTCACACACTGATGTGTGGTGGATCCACAGTTCACTCACTCACGGACAGTGGAGTCATAGTTCACTCACGCATGGCTGGTAGACTCTCAGGTCACTCACCCACCACTGGTGGGCTCACAGTTCATTCAGTCATGGCTGGTAGACTCACAGTTCACTCACTCACGGCTGGCGGACTCACAATTAACTCACTCACGGCTGGTGGACTCATAGTTCACTCAGTCACGGATGGTGGACTCATAGTTCACGCCCTCAGGGCAGGTGGACACACAGTTCTCCCATTCACAGCTGATGGACTCAAGATTCACTCACTCACGGCTTGTGGACTCTCAATGCACTCAGTCACGGCTGGTGGCCTCTCAGTTCACCCATTCACGGCTGGTGGCCTCACAGTTCTGTCACTCACGGCTGGTGCATTCGCAGTTCACTCAATCAGGACTGGTGGCCTCACAGTTCACTCACTCACGGCTAGTGGACGCACAATGCACTCAGTCACGACTGGAGGACTCACAGTTCACTCCCTCACGGTTGGTGGACACACAGTTCACGCACTCCCGGCTTGTGGACTCACAATGCACTCAGTCACGGCTGGTGGCCTCACAGTTCATTCATGTATGGCTGGTGTACTCACAGTTAACTCACTCAAGGCTGGTGGACTCACAGTTCACTCATTCAGAGCTGGTGGACTCACAGTTCGCTCAATCACGGCTGGTGGACTCTGTTAACTCATTCACGGCTGGTGGACTCACAGTTCACTCACTCACGGCTTGTGGACTCACAAAGCACTCAGTCACGGCTGGTGGCCTCACAGTTCACTCACTCACGGCTAGTAGACTCGCACTCTATCATGGGTGGTGAATTGATAGTTCACTCATTTACAGCTGGTGACCTCACAGTTCACTCACTCACGGCCGGTGCACTCGCAGTTCACTCGGGCAGGCCTGGTGGCCTCACAGTTCACTCACTCACGGCTAGTAGACTCCCAATGCACTCAGTCCTGGCGGGAGGACTCACAGTTCACTCACTGACTGCTTGGTGGACTCACTGTTGACTCTCTCGCAGCTGGAGGACTCCGTTCACACACTGACGTCTGGTGGACCTACAGTTCATTCACTCACTGCTGGTGGACTCACTGTTGACTCTCTCGCAGCTGGTGGATTCATAGTTCACTCACTCATGGCTAGTGGACTCACAGTTCACACACTGATGTGTGGTGGATCCACAGTTCACTCACTCACGGACAGTGGAGTCATAGTTCACTCACGCATGGCTGGTAGACTCTCAGGTCACTCACCCACCACTGGTGGGCTCATAGTTCATTCAGTCATGGCTGGTAGACTCACAGTTCACTCACTCACGGCTGGTGGACTCATAGTTCACTCACTCACGGCTGGTGGTCTCACAGTTTATTCACACACTGATGTGTGGTGGATCCACAGTTCACTCACTCACGGACAGTGGAGTCATAGTTCACTAGCGCATGGCTGGTAGACTCTCAGGTCACTCACCCACCACTGGTGGGCTCACAGTTCATTCAGTCATGGCTGGTGGACTCACAATGCACTCAGTCACGGCTGGTGGACTCACAGTTCAGTCACTCACGGCTGGTGGACTCATAGCTCACTCACTCACGGCTGGTGGTCTCACAGTTCATTCACACACGGCTGGTGGACTCACAGTTCACTCACGCTTGGCTGGTGGACTCTCAGCTCAATCACTCACCCCTGGTGGACCCACAGTTCACTCACTCACAGCTTATGGTCTTACAATGCACTCAGTCACGGCTGGTGGCCTCACAGTTCAGTCACTCACGGCTAGTGGACTAGCACTCAGTCACGGCTGGTGAATTTAGAGTTCACTCATTTACAGCTGGTGACCTGACAGTTCACTCACTCACGGCTGGTGCACTCGCAGTTCACTCAGTCAGGGCTGGTGGCCCCACAGTTTACTCACTCACGGCTAGTAGACTACCAATGCACTCAGTCCTGGCTGGAGGACTCGCAGTTCGCTCACTCACTGCTGGTGGACTCACTGTTGACTCTCTCGCAGCTGGTGGACTCCTTTCACACACTGACGTTTGGTGGACCTACATTTAATTCACTCACTGCTGGTGGACTCACAGTTCACACACTGATGTGTGGTGGATCCACAGTTCACTCACTCACGGACAGTGGAGTCATAGTTCACTCACGCATGGCTGGTAGACTCTCAGGTCACTCACCCACCACTGGTGGGCTCACAGTTCATTCAGTCATGGGTGGTAGACTCACAGTTCACGCACTCACGGCTGGCGGACTCACAGTTCACTCACTCACGGCTGGTGGACTCATAATTCATTTACTCACGGCTGGTGGTCTCACAATTAACTCACTCACGGCTGGTGGACTCACAATTAACTCACTCACGGCTGGTGGACTCATAGTTCACTCAGTCACGGCTTGTTGACTCATAGTTCACGCCCTCACGGCTGGTGGCCTCACAGTTCACCCATTCACGGCTGGTGGCCTCACAGTTCTGTCACTCACGGCTGGTGGCCTCACAGTTCAGTCACTCACGGCTGGTGCATTCGCAGTTCACTCAATCAGGACTGGTGGCCTCACAGTTCACTCACTCACGGCTAGTGGTCTCACAATTAACTCACTCACGACTGGAGGACTCACAGTTCACTCACTCACGGTTGGTGGACACACAGTTTACGCAATCACGGCTTGTGGACTCACAATGCATTCGGTCACGGCTGGTGGCCTCACAGTTCATTCATGTATGGCTGGTGTACTCACAGTTAACTCACTCAAGGCTGGTGGACTCACAGTTCACTCATTCAGAGCAGGTGGACTCACAGTTCGCTCAATCACGGCTGGTGGACTCACAGTTCACTCACTCACGGCTTGTGGACTCACAAAGCACTCAGTCACGGCTGGTGGCCTCACAGTTCACTCACTCACGGCTAGTAGACTCGCACTCTATCATGGGTGGTGAATTGATAGTTCACTCATTTACAGCTGGTGACCTCACAGTTCACTCACTCACGGCTGGTGCACTCGCAGTTCACTCGGGCAGGCCTGGTGGCCTGACAGTTCACTCACTCACGGCTAGTAGACTCCCAATGCACTCAGTCCTGGCTGGAGGACTCACAGTTTACACACTGATGTGTGGTGGATCCACAGTTCACTCACTCACGGACAGTGGAGTCATAGTTCACTCACGCATGGCTGGTAGACTCTCAGGTCACTCACCCACCACTGGTGGGCTCACAGTTCATTCAGTCATGGCTGGTGGACTCACAGTTCACTCACTCACGGCTGGCGGACTCACAGTTCACTCACTCACGGCTGGTGGACTCATAGCTCACTCACTCACGGCTAGTGGACTAGCACTCAGTCACGGCTGGTGAATTGAGAGTTCACTCATTTACAGCTGGTGACCTGACAGTTCACTCACTCACGTCTGGTGCACTCGCAGTTCACTCAGTCAGGACTGGTGGCCTCACAGTTCACTCACTCACGGCTAGTAGACTACCAATGCACTCAGTCCTGGCTGGAGGACTCGCAGTTCGCTCACTCACTGCTGGTGGACTCACTGTTGATTCTCTCGCAGCTGGTGGACTCCTTTCACACACTGACGTCTGGTGGACCTACAGTTCATTCACTCACTGCTGGTGGACTCACAGTTCACACACTCATGTCTGGTGGATCCACAGTTCACTCACTCACAGTCAGTGGAGTCATAGTTCACTCACGCATGGCTGGTAGACTCTCAGGTCACTCACCCACCACTGGTGGGCTCACAGTTCACTCACTCACGGCTGGTAGACTCACAGTTCACTCACTCACGGCTGGTAGACTCACAGTTCACTCATTCACTGCTGGGGGACTCACAATTAACTCACTCACGGCTGGTGGACTCATAGTTCACTCACTCACGGCTGGTGGACTCATAATTCACTCACTCACGGCTGGTGGACTCACAGTTCACTCAATCACGGCTTGTGGACTCCACAGTTCAGTCACTCGCGGCTCGTGGACTCACAGTTCACTCACTCACGGCTGATAGACTCACAGTTCACTCATGCATGGCTGGTGTACTCACAGTTTATTCACTCACGGCTGGTGGACTCACATTTCACTCATTCAGAGCTGGTGGACTCACAGTTTACTGTGTCACGGCTGGTGGACTCCACATTTCACTCAGTCGCGCTCGTGGACTCACAGTTCACTCATTCAGGGCTAGTGGACTCACAGTTCACCCACTCACGGCTGTTGGATAAAGGTTCACTCAGTCACGGCTGGTGAACTCACTGTTCACTCAATACCGGCTGGTGGACACACAGTTCACTCACTCCTGGCTGGTGGACTCACAGTTCACTCATTCACTGCTGGTAGACGCACAGTTCACTTATTCACGGCTGTTGGACTCACAGTTCATTCCGTCACGTCTGGTGGACTAACAGTGACTCACTCCAGGCTGCTGGACTGACAGTTAACTCACTAACGGCTGGTGGACTCCGAGTTCTTTCATTTAGGGCTGGTGGACTTACACTTCACTCACTGACCGCTGATGGATATCAGTTCACTCACGCACGACTGGTGCACTCGCAGTTCACTCATTCACGGATAGTGGACTCACAGTTCACTCACTCACGGCTGGTGGACACAGTTCACTCAGTCAGGGCAGGTGGATTCACTGTTCACCCATTCAGGGCTTGTGGAGTCACAATTCACTCACTCACGGCTGGTGGACTCACAGTTCAGTCACTCACGTCTGGTGGACACAGTTCACTCACTCAGGGCAGGTGGACTCACTGTTTATCCATCCAGGGCTGGTGGATTCGCAGTTCACGCACTCACGGCTGGTGGACTCACAGTTCACCTACTGAGGGCTTTTGGAATAAGAGTTCACACACACGGCTGGTGGACTCACAGTTCACTCATTCAGAGCCGGTGGGCTT
Organism: Raja brachyura; assembly: GCA_963514005.1. The sequence continues at coordinate 126,753 of CAUPSL010001492.1, read as the reverse complement.
ACAGTTCGCTCAATCACGCCTGGTGGACTCACAATTAACTCACCCACGGCTGGTGGATACACAGTTAACACACTCACGGCTGGTGGACTCACAGTTAGGACATTCACAGCTGGTGGACTCACAGTTCACTCATTCAGAGCCGGTTGACTCACAGTTCGCTCAATCACACCTGGTGGACTCACAATTAACACACTCACGGCCGGTGGATTCACAGTTAACACACTCACGGCTGGTGGACTCACAGTTAACACACTCACGGCTGGTGGACTCACAGTTGACTCACTCACGCCTGGTGGACTCACAGTTGACTCACTCACGCCTGGTGGACTCACAGTTAACACACTCACGACTGGTGGACTCACAGTTAACACACTCACGGCTGGTGGACTCACAGTTGACTCACTCACGCCTGGTGGACTCACAGTTGACTCACTCACGGCTGGTGTACTCACAGTTTACTCACTCACGGCTGCTGGACTCACAGTTCACTCATTGATGGCTGGTAGACTCACAGTTGATACACTCACGGCTGGTGGACTCAAAGTTGACTCAATCCCTGCTGGTGGACTTACAGTTCGCTCACTCACGTCTGGTAGACTCACAGTTGTCTCACTCACAGAAGGATGACTCAGTTCACTCATTTACGGCTCGTGGACTCACACTTCACTCAATCATGGCTGCTGGACACAGTTCACTCAGTCACAGTTTGTGGCCTCACAGTTCACTCACTCACGGCTAGTAGACTACAATGCAGTCAGGCACGGCTGGTGAACTGACAGTTCACTCATTCTCGGCTGGTGAACTGACAATGCACTGAATCACGGCTGGTGCACTCGCAGTTCACACAATCAGGGCTGATGGCCTCACAATCCACTCACTCACGGCTGGTGGACTAACAGTGCACTCATTCACGGTTGGTCATCTCACAGTTCACGCACTCACGGATGACGGACTCACAGTTCGCTCACTCACGGCTGCTGGTTTCACAGTTCTCAGTCACAGCCGCTGGACTCACAGTTGACTTACTCGTGGCTGGTGGACTCATAGTTCACTCCCTCGCGGCAGGTGGACTCACAAATCACTCACTCACGGCTGGTGGACTCATAGTTCACTCACTCACGGTTGGTGGACTCACAGTCCATTCACATACGGCTGGTGGACTCACAGTTCACACACTGATGTCTGGTGGATCCACAGTTCACTCACTCACGGACAGTGGAGTCATAGTTCACTCACGCATGGCTGGTAGACTCTCAGGTCACTCACCCACCACTGGTGGGCTCACAGTTCATTCAGTCACGGCTGGTAGACTCACAGTTCACTCACTCACGGCTGGCGGACTCACAGTTCACTCACTCACGGCTGGTGGACTCATAGTTCATTCACTCACGGCTGGTGGACTCACAATTAACTCACTCACGGCTGGTGAACTCATAGTTCACTCACTCACGGCTGGTGTACTCACAGTTTATTCACTCACGGCTGGTGGACTCACATTTCACTCATTCAGAGCTGGTGGACTCACTGTTTGTCACAGCTGGTAGACTCCATATTTCACTCAGTCGCGCTCGTGGACTCACAGTTCACTCATCAAGGTTCAAGGTTCAAGGTTCAAGGTTAGTTTATTTGTCACATACACCAATTGGTGTGGTGAAATGCTTCTTGCCATGCAGCACATAAAATAAAGAATACAGACACAACAATAATAAAGAGATTTAAACATAAAAACATCCCCCCACAATGGTTCACATTATGAGGGAAGGCACAATGTCCAGTCCCCAACCCATGTCCACCCTTAGTCAGGCCTATTGAGGCCTCCGCAGTTGCCTTCACGGAGGCCCGATGTTCCAGGCCGTTCTCGCCGGGTGGTGGTGCTCTCTGCGGCTTGGTACACCCGGAACGGCCGCTTCCCGTTCAGGGCTAGTGGACTCACAGTTGACTTACTCGTGGCTGGTGGACTCATAGTTCACTCCCTCGCGGCAGGTGGACTCACAAATCACTCACAGCTGGTGGACTCACAGTTCACTCACTCCTGGCTGGTGGACTCACAGTTCACTCATTCACTGCTGGTAGACGCACAGTTCACTTATTCACGGCTGTTGGACTCACAGTTCATTCCGTCACGTCTGGTGGACTAACAGTTGACTCACTCACGGCTGGTGGACTCACAGTTAACTCATTAACGGCTAGTGGGCTCCGAGTTCACTCATTTAGGGCTGGTGGACTTACACTTCACTCACTGACCGCTGATGGATATCAGTTCACTCACGCACGACTGGTGCCCTCGCAGTTCACTCATTCACGGATAGTTGAATCACAGTTCACTCACTCACGGCTGGTGGACACAGTTCACTCAGTCAGGGCAGGTGGATTCACTGTTCACCCATTCAGGGCTGGTGCAGTCACAGTTCACTCACTCACGGCTGGTGGACTCACAGTTCACTCACTCATGTCTGGTGGACACAGTTCACTCACTCAGGGCAGGTGGACTCACTGTTTATCCATCCAGGGCTGGTGGATTCGCAGTTCACGCACTCACGGCTGGTGGACTCACAGTTCACCCACTCACGGCTGGTGGACTCGCAGTTCACCCACTGACGGCTGTTGGAATAAGAGTTCACACACACACGGCTGGTGGACTCACAGTTCACTCACTCAGAGCAGGTGGCTCATAGTTCGCTCAATCACGCCTGGGGGACTCACAATTAACTCACCCACGGCTGGTGGACTCACAGTTAACACACTCACGGCTGGCGGACTCACAGTTAAGGCATTCACAGCCGGTGGACTCACAGTTCACTCATTCAGAGCCGGTGGACTCACAGTTCGCTCAATCACACCTGGTGGACTCACAATTAACTCACTCACGGCCGGTGGACTCACAGTTCACTCATTCAGAGCCGGTGGACTCACAGTTAACACACTCACGGCTGGTGGACTCACAGTTCACTCACTCACGGCTGATGGACACAGTGCACTCACGGCAGCTGGGATCACAATTCACTCCGTCATGCCTTGTGGACTCACAGTTGACTCACTCGCGGGTGTTGGATCACGGTTCGCTCAGTCACGTCTGGTAGACTCACAGTTCACTCAGTCAGGGCAGGTGGACTCACCCTTCACCCATTCAGGGTTGATGGACTCACATTTCACTCACTCACGGCTTATGGACTCACAATGCACTCAGTCACGGCTGGTGGCCTCACAGTTCAGTCACTAACCGCTAGCAGACTCCCAATGCACGCAGTCATGGCTGGAGGACTCGCAATTCACTCACTCACTGCTGGTGGACTCACTGTTGACTCTCTCGCAGCTGGTGGACTCAGTTCACACACTGACGTCTGGTGGATCCACAGTTCACTCACTCACGAACAGTGGATTCTCAGTTCACTCACGCATGGCTGGTGGACTGGCAGTTCAGTCACTCAGGGCTGTGGACTCACAGTTCACTCACTCACGGCTGGTTGACTCACAGTGCACTCAGTTACGCCTGGTGAACTCAAAGTTCACTAATTCACGCTGGCGGTCTCACATTTATCTCACACTCACCTGGTGTACTCACAGTTTACTCACTCACGGCTGCTGGATTCACAGTTCACTCATTGATGGCTGGTAGACTCACAGTTGATACACTCACGGCTGATGGACTCAAAGTTGACTCAATCCCTGCTGGTGGACTTACAGTTCGCTCACTCAAGTCTGGTAGACTCACAGTTGCCTCACTCACAGATGGATGACTCAGTTCACTCATTTACGGCTCGTGGACTCACACTTCACTCAATCATGGCTGCTGGACACAGTTCACTCAGTCACAGTTTGTGGCCTCACAGTTCACTCACTCACGGCTAGTGGACTACAATGCAGTCAGTCACGGCTGGTGAACTGACAGTTCACTCATTCTCGGCTGGTGAACTGACAGTTCACTGAATCACGGCTGGTGCACTTGCAGTTCACACAATCAAGGCTGATGGCCTCACAGTCCACTCACTCACGGCTGGTGGACTAACAGTGCACTCATTCACGGTTGGTCATCTCACAGTTCACGCACTCACGGGTGACGGACTCACAGTTCACTCACTCATGGCTGCTGGTTTCACAGTTCTCAGTCACAGCCGGTGGACTCACAGTTGACTTACTCGTGGCTGGTGGACTCATAGTTCACTCCCTCGCGGCAGGTGGACTCACAAATCACTCACTCACGGCTGGTGGACTCACAGTTCACTGACTGACAGCTGGTGGACTCAAAATAAACTAAATCACGGCTGCTGGACTCATATTTCACGCACTTACGGCTGGTGGACTCGCAGTTCTCTCACTCACGGATGGTGGATACAGTTCACACACTCACAGCTGGTGGACACAGCTCACTCACTCACAGCTGGTGGACACAGTTCACACACTCACAGCTGGTGGATACAGTTCACACACTCACAGCTGGTGGACACAGTTCGCACACTCACAGCTGGTGGACTCACATTTGTGGGTGGGTGTGATTTGTGATATATTTTTGGGCGTGTTTGGAGCTAAGATGCTTGCGCAGAATTATTTTTTTTAGTGTAGTTTGGAGCGAGCCAAGAAGAAGTTTAACCCTTCGACCATGCCAGACCACTGGAGATTATGTGAGTTTTAAAGGAGAACAGACCAACAGCAGAACCGTTGGGTCTGTTCCCCCAACGTGCAGTTGCAGGGGGCGGGGCGGGGCAGCATGTCCCTGAGGGTGGGTGAGCGGGGTAGAGAGGGGTAGGGTAAGGGGAAGGGGAGGGGAGAGGAGCGGGGAAGGTGAGAGGAGAGGGGTTAGGGAGAAGAGGGGAGGAAAGGGAGGGGGAGGGGAGAGGTAGCGGGTGGAAGTTGGAGAGAGGGAGGGGAGGGGGTTGGGGTGTGGTGGAAGAGGGAGAGACGGGTAGGGAAAAAGGGGTGCGCGGGACAGAGAGGAGGAAGGGGGAAGGGAGGGGGACGGGAGGAGGAGAGAAGTGGAAGAGTGGGGGGGAGAGAGGGGTAGGGGGAGTGGTGGAAGAGGGACAGAGGGGTGGGGGGAAGTGGGTGGGAGGAAGTGGTGGAAGAGGGACAGGGGTAGGGGGGAAGGGGGCGGGGGGGTAGTGGGAGGGGGCATCCGTGAGAAAGAAGGGGGATGGGGAGAGAGGGAAGGGGTGGCAGGAGGAGGGGGTGACAGGAGTAGAGAGGAGGAAGGGAAGGGGAGAAGGGAATAGGGTGGAGGTGAAAGCAGAGGGGTGATGGAGAAGAGGGGAGGAAAGGGAGAGGTGGCGGGGAGAGGAGCAGGGGAGGAAGAGAGGGAGAGGAAGTGGAGAGAGAGTGGAAGGGGAGAGAGAGAAAGGGGAGGGAGAGAGGGGGGAGGGAGAGGGGAATAGTGGGGAGTGAGCGGGAGTGGGGTGGGGAGGAGAGGGAGAGGGGTGATGGAGATGGGGAGGGGGAGGAGAGAGGGGTGAGGGAGGAGAGTGGGATGAGGAAGGGTGAGAGAGGTGTTGGGGAGGGAGGAGGGATGGGAAGAAGGAAAATGGGGTAGGGGAGGGAGGGGGAAGAGCGTGGAGGGAGGGGGAGAGGGTTGGGGGAGAGAGGGGCCGAGTGGTAGTGAGGGATGGGGGAGAGGTAGGGACAGTCCATCTATTCCCTACTCCCTATCTCCCCCAATCCTCTTTCTCTATTCCCACACACGTGATCAAGCGCTTCGACACAGGCTGCGGGGGGAGGGGCCGGGGCTGGAGCAAAGGCAGATTGTAAAGAACATGCACGTACACAGAGAATTTTTTACTATAGTTTATTATCTAAACACACATCACTGCCCTAGCTGTACATGGTCTGTCACGTTTACTAGAGAGAGAGCTAGGGATGGGGAGGGCACAGTTATACTTGATTTTTGGGGAGTGGTTATCAGGGGCTACGTCACTACTATTAAAGGGACATGCACATAACATCTACATCCTTCCTCGACAAAAGAAAGAAAAGTGACAGGCGACCATGTCTCATGCGCTAGGGGAATTTACACAACAGAGAAGTAACAAAGTGACACCGAATTATATATAATCGCCATAACGGTCTGGCGGCTTCACAAGACGGCCAGATCGAGTCCGCATCTCGCTATCACCTCCTCCCCCCACGGGAACGAGAGGGACCGGCGCAGGCGGCGAGCACTTAGCGGGAGAGCCCTGGGGCGAGGAACGCGGCGGGGATGAAGGAGAGGCGGGAGGCGAGACGGCCGGAGAGCCAGGGACAATCCCGGGAAGAACTACCGGGAGAGGCCGAGGGGACGGTGGACTGGGTAAGGTAGGACGCGGCAGCGAGGACACAGGGGAAGCATGCGGCACAGCAGGAGGGGAACAAGGCTCATTCACCAGGCGCAGGTGCTGACGTGACCTGCGGTAGACCGTGCCATCGTGGTTAACCATGTAGGAACGAGGCGACCCGGCAGAACCGACGACAACAGCAAGCCTATGATGGCCAGAGGAAGACAGCATACGGACAACCTGGCCAGGATATAGAGGACAGAGGACGCGGCAGAATCTGTCATGGGAGCGCTTTTGGATGAGTTGCTTGTTAGCAACACGCTCCCGGACCACGGCAGGTTTGAGCACAGAAGGAGCAAGGGACTGATGAGCAACCGGGATGGGAGGGCGCGTGACACGGGACATGAGGCGCTGCACCGGGGACCCCAGGGTATGGTCGCGTGAGATGTTGCGGAGGTTCAGGAGGGCAAGGTAAATATCCGAGCGAGACAAGCGACAACGTTCCAGTAAACCCTTGGCACTGCGGACCGCGCTCAGCCAGGCCGTTGCTCTGCGGTTACTCTGGGCTGCTGGTGTAGTGCCGAAAGTGCCAACGGTCAGCAAAGGCACGGAACTCAGCGCTGGTGAATTGGCTGCCGTTGTCCGACGGCAGGCTTGCCGGGGACCCAAAAGTGGCGAAGTAACGTCGCAGCTTTTCGATAACGGCAGAAGATGACAGGGAGGGCAGCTGGTCAACCTCAAACCAGCTGGAGTAGGAATCAACAAGTACCAGGAAATGCTTGCCGCGCCATTCGAAACTGTCAGTCGCCAGCGCAGACCAAGGAAGGTCCGGGGCGGGCTGCTGCAAAAGGGGCTGCCGCTGCTGTTGCGGGCGAGGCTGTTGCACGTAGGGCATGACGACACCCGGTCCTGAAAAAAACTAGCCATATCAGGCCAGTAGAATTGGCTCTGAGCGATGGAAAGAGTGGCCTCGGCTCTGGGATGGCCACGGTGAGCAGTCTCAAAATATTGTTCTCGTAACGCAGCGGGCACTACCACCTTGTGCCCCTTTACAATCACACCATCATGCAACACCAGCTGGCCAGCCCCGCTTGATGACTGCAGCCAGCTGTTGGAGCGAAGCGTCAGCAGCTGTGTGCTTGACCAGGGACTTCATCTGATTGGAAGGCACGAAGTTCACATTCAGTACTGTCAAATCGGACGCCTCGTAAGGGTGACGGGTAGTGGATGCAAGAGGCGGCCGAGACAGCGTGTCAGCGATAAACATGTCCTTGCCGTTACGATAGACCACGGTGAAGGTGAACCGCTGTAACTGAAGCATCATGTGCTGAAGCCGGGAGGAGGTTGCGTGAATCGGCTTATTGAGGATGGTGACCAGAGGCTGGTGGTCCGTCTCGATGGAAAAACATGTGCCCAGAATATAGTCTTTAAACTTCGAGCAGGCGAAGACGACGGCCAACAGTTCTTTTTCAATCTGGGCGTAGCGCTGCTCGGCGGGAGTCATCGTACGGGATGCATATGACACAGGCAGTTGTACCCCGTCATGGATCTGCAAGCAGGCGGCGCCCAGGCCAAACTTGGACGCATCGCAGGTGATGACGATGGGGCGCTTGAGGTTAAAGTACTTCAGCGTCGGGGTGCTGACCAGCTTGGACTTGAGGATATCGAAGGCTTTCTGCTGCTACGGGAACCAAGCCCAAGCAGTGTCCTTTTTCACCAGGTCTCTCAGTGGAGCGCTCAATTCACTCAAGTCAGGGATGAACTTCCCCAGGTAGTTACCCATGCCCAGGAAACGCTGGAGGCTCGGCACATCCTCAGGAACAGGCATCTCGGAAATCGCGGCTGTCTTCTGCGGGTCGGGCTTCAGCCGTGACGCTGTGAAGACATGTCCCACGTAAGTGACCTCCGGGACGCGAAACCGGCACTTCTTCGGGTTGAGCTTTAGGTTGACCTCCCGGGCTCGATCCAGGACTTGTCGGAGGTTGTGGTCGTGCTCCGCGACATCCTTCCCATACACTAGGATGTCGTCAACGATGATAGATCTTGGGAGCCCCGCGAACAGCTGTTCAATCGTTCTTTGAAATACCTCACTGGCAGAGTTGATCCCGAACGGCGTGCGCAGAAAACGAAACCTCCCGAATGGCGTGCTGAACGTCGTTAAGTAGGAGGACCGTTTATCCAGTGGTATCTGCCAGAATAAACTCTTAGCGTCAAGAACCGAAAACATAGTGGCCGGGCCGACTTGTGCAGCAACATCTTCAACAGTTCGCATGGGATAATGCGGGCGCTTGATGGCCAAGTTCAAATCCTTCGGGTTGATGCAAATCCGCAGCTCGCTCTTGTCCTTCTTCGCAGCGACAACCATGGTGGAGACCCACTGAGTTGGCTCGCTCACGTCCATCAGGATGCCCATGGCCACCATGTCACGGAGTGTGGACTCGACTTTGTCTTTCATCGCGAATGACACCCGATGTGGTGGCCGGATAACAGGTTCGATATCCGGATTGAGAGCGATCTTGTAGCTGCAGGGGAGCTTCCCCAGCTTGTTATCGAAACGGTCCGGGTATTCGGCCAGCGGGTCCAGGGGTGACTGCACCATGCGGATGTCACGATGGAAGTTGACTAGCCCGATGTCTTGGCAAGCCCGAATGCCGAGCAGATGGGCACATTTGCTGCCCAGTAGGAAGAAAGAGAGGGGCCGAGTGTCCTTCAGTACCTTGCAGTGGAGAGTGGCCTTCCCCACAGGAACAAGCAAGCCTCCCCCATAGGCACGAAGGACAGAACGGTCAGTGGTAACTCGCTCATTATTTCTTATCTTTTTGAATAAGCTTGTTGACATCACGTTTGCAGCGGCCCCCGTGTCGACCTTAGCAGAGAAAGTGGTGCCATTCACAGTGACTTGCACGGTCGGGTCCGTTTTCAGCGCAGGTGCGCCTCGCAGCTAAAACACGGTCAGCTCGCTCTGGGTTGAGCCCGAATCAGACAGTGGGAGTTCGTCTTGCAGTTGATAGGAACCCGACATAGTATCATCCCGTACTCGGTCGTTTGAGGGCTTGTGCTGTGGCAGCCCAGGTTTCCCCGGGGAACGACATGCCGCCGAGAAATGGTTGAGCTTAAGGCAAAAGTTGCAAGTCTTTCCCAACGCAGGGCACACATTGAAACGATGCGACACAAAGTTGCATTTCGGACAGCGCTGACCGGGTCTTGAGCTGGACGCAGGGCTCACTCTCTGTCGCTGCGGGGAAGGGGTCCGGCGGCCGGCGAAACTGGCCGCACGGTCCGCATGGTCAGGCGGCGACACGGCGGAGGATACAGCCTCCGCTAAGCGAGAGGCCTGCAGAGCCTCATGAAAGGTTAAATCGGGCTTGCAAAGGAGCTCGGATCGCACCTTTTCGTCTCGGAGACCATATACCAAGACATCGCGGGTCAGGGTATCGGGGGTCGCGGCATTCAGGTTACAGCGGCGAGCCAGGTGTCGCAACGCGGCGACAAAATTGTCCACAGACTCACCAGGGTGCTCGCGGCGGCCGAAAAACTTGAAACGCTCCAGGATACAGTTAGTGGGAACGTCACACATCGTAAATTAGACATCTCGTTGGTCCTGAGCGTTCTCGTTGAGCCCGTACAGAAACGACTCCGAGCGTTCCAGAGCCTCCGGTCCGGCCAGGTTTAGAAGGAGGGAGGCTTTGACCGAGGGGGCAACCGCAGGGTGAGCGATTGCGACATAGTGCTCAAAATCACGTCGGAAGACGTTCCAACGGTGAGCGATGTCATCATCGAAAATCAGCGAGTCTGGCTTACGACAGGAGGAAGCCATCGCGATTCAGGAAGAGGGTACTGGGACTAATGAAACAAAACCCGATATACAGGAGACGCAGGAAAAGATACTTCTGACACCATGTAAAGAAAATGCACGTACACAGAGAATTCTTTATTATAGTTTACTATCTAAACACACATAACTGCCCTAGCTGTACATGGTCTGTCACGTTTACTAGAGAGAGAGCTAGGGATGGGGAGGACACAGTTATACTTGATTATAGGGGAGTGGTTATCAGGGGCTACGTCACTACTATTAAAGGGACATGCACATAACATCAACACCTTCCCCGTTCTTCACCACTCCCCTCTCTCTCGCCCGCTCTCACGCCCTCCACCTCTGCCCCCCACTCACCCGCTCTGCCCCCCTCTCCACGCTCTCTCCCCTCTGCCTCGTACCTCTCCTCACCCCAATCCCCACCTCTCTCTCCCCCTCTTTCCCTCTCTCTACACACTCTCCCCTCTCTCTCCCCCTCACCCCCTCTCTCACTCCACCTCCCTATCCCCCCCCCCTTTCTCTCCCCCTCTCACTCCCCTCTGTCCCCCTCTCCCCTCTGAGCCCTCTCGCCCTCTCTCCCTACCCCCTCTCTCCTCCCCCTCTCTGTCCTCCTATATCTCTCCAATTCTCTCCGCTCTTCTCTCCATCCACTCTCTCTTTGCTCCTCTCTCTTCTCCCTCTCCCCAACTCTCTTACTCCCCTCTCTATCACCCCTCTCGCACCAATATCTCGCATTTCTCCTTCCTCTATAACAGCCTCTCTCTTCCCATCCCACCCCTCTCTCTCACCCCTCTCTCCACCCTCTCCCCTTCTCTAGCCCCTTCGCTCTCCCTCTCTCCCTCCCACCTCTCTCTCCCTCACTCTCTCCCTCCTCTCTGTACCCCTCTCCCATTGTCTCTCTCCCCGTCTCCCATTCCGGCTCACCCCTCCCCCCCCTCCCCCTCTATGTCTCCGCCTCCCCCTCTCTCTCTCTGCCCTCACTCTCTTCCCCCATCTTCCCGCTCCCCTTCGTCCCCATCCCTCTGGCCCTCCAAATCCACGTCCCTCTGCCCATCCCAATAGCCCTCTCAACCCCACGCCCACTGCCATTCCCCTCCCACTCCCCTGCCTCTCTCCCCTCGCTGGCCCAACTCTACCCCTCTCCTCCCCATCTCTGTCCCCTCTCTCTCATTCCATCCCTCCCCTCCCTCTTTCACCCCCTCTCCGTCACTCCGCTCTACGCCCTTTCTCTCCCACCTCCCTATCCCTTCTCCCCAACATTCGCCACTCCCTCTCCCTCCATCTTCCCCTCCATCTCCCCCATCCCTCTAACACGCCCCCTCTACCTCTCCCTAGTGCTCTCCCTTTCCGCACTACCTGTCCCCCCTCTCCTCCCTCCCTCTATTCCCCCTCCATCCTCTCGCCTCCTCTCTCCGCCCCCTACTCTCTACTCCCCTCTCGCTACTTTCTCTCCTCTTTCTCTCTCCACCTCTCACCTCTCACTCTCCCACCCGCTCTCCCCACTCCCGTCCCCATCTCCCTTCCTCCCTCTCTCCCCATCTCATCCCCTCTCTCACCCCTCTCTCCATCCTCTCCCTCCCTCTCTAACCCCCTCAATCTCCTTCACTCTCTCCCTCCTCTCTCCTCTCTCCGTTTTCATCACCCCTCCCCCTCCCGCTGCCCCTCTCACCCCTCGAATCCCGCCACCCCTTCTCTATCCGCCTTCAATCTCCCCCTCTTACCCTTCCCCTTGCCCCTTTCCTTCTCGCCCCTCCCTCTACCCCTCTCACTCCACAACCCTCTGCCCTTCCCAATCCCCCCTGCCCCGCACATCCCCTCCTATCCCTCTATCTCCCCACCCCCTCTCTCTCCGTCACTCTCTCCCTCTCTCACTCTCCCTCTCTCCCCCTCTCCTATCTCTCACTCCCCTCTCTTCCCTCGCTCTGTCCCCCTCTCTCCCCATCTGTCTCCCCCTCTTTCTCCCTCCCCTCTTCTCCCCCTCCCCAGCCCCCCTCTCGCTCTCTCTCTCTCTCCCAGTCTATCTCGGTGTCCCCGCCTCACTAGCCCCTATCTCTCTTTCACCCTCTCTCCCTCCCCTTTCTCTTCCCCCTCTATTTCACTCCCCCTCACTCTCCCCCCTCTATTTCACTCCGCCTCACTCGACCCCTCTCTCTATCTTTCTCTTTCTCCTCTCTCCCTGCCTCCCCTCAGTCTCTCCGTCTCTCCCTCCATTGTCCATTGTCCATTGTCCATTGTCTCTCCACTTTTTCTCTCTCTCCCCTTTATCTTTCTCCCCTCTCTCTTCTCTCTCTCTCCCTCCCTTTCTCTCTCTCCCGCTTTCTTCCATTCTCCCTGCCCCCCTCTCTTTCTCCTCCCTCTCTTTCCCCCTCTCTCACCCCTCACTCTTCCCCTCTCTGCCCCCCACCCTTTCTCTGTCTCTCCGACCTCTCTCCCCTCTCGCTCTCTCCTTTTTCTCCCTCCCTCTCTCTCGCCCTCTCTCCGTTCACTCTCTTCCTCTCACTCTCTCACTCTCTCCCTACCGTCTTCCCCTCTCCCTCTCTCTTCCCCCTTTCTTTCTCCGCCTCTCTCTCTCCCCGCTCCCTCTCTCCCCTCTCTCTCCCTCCGCTCACTCTTCCCCCTTTCTTTCTCCGGTCCTCTCTCTCCCCTCCCGCTCTCCCCTTCTCTCTCCCTCCGCTCACTCTTCCCCCTTCCTTTCTCCGCCTCTTTCTCCCCTCCCTCTCTCCCCTCTCTCTCCCTCCCCTCACTATAGAGACGGGGAGCGGGGGCAGGTTACTGGGAAGGTCGATGCCTGTTCCCTTTGTGTGGGAATCAGGCAGCGGTGTGGTTTACCTGCTGCTGCAAGTCCCGCCCAAAGCAGCGATTGCCATTGAAACTGCGGCAGAGAGATTCACAGTCCGAGCGGCTCCATATGCGACTTATTGCCCAGTGTGTGGGCAGGGATGGTTTGCCCCACTAGATAAACTTGAGTCCGTTGTACCGCTGTTCCTCCGGAACTCACAGAGGAGCTCTCCCCTCTGTGACCGGGGTCTGGGCGCCGGGGACTCGGGCTAGAAGGCGGCAATGTTGATCCGCTCTATCGCTCGTTTTATCTTGGACGAAGCTCACTGCGATTTCCCTGAAGAATTTAATTTCAAATTCACCGTTTTTACTGGTGATTGGGCGGCGCTTCCGTTGCCGCGGCTGACGGATCCTTTGTGTGTTGAAGGTCTGAGTCTCGGACTACAGGAGAAGCCGGGAATGCCCCGTCACTGTCCCTGGAACACTGCTCGGAATCTCAACTGTTGGTCGGACAACAGAAGCAGAAATGGGTTTGATTGAGGTAAGGGTGTGACCGGGAACAGAAGCGGGTATTTGGGGGTTGGATGCAGAGACAGCAGATCAACAAATATTTTTGTTTGTGTATGAAGTAACTGTAGATGCTGGTTTAAACCGAAGCGAGGAACATAAAGGTGGAGTAACTCCGCGGATCAGGCAGCATCTCTGGGGAATAGCGATGGATGAAGGTTCGGATCGATACAGTTCTTCAGAGTGAGGAGAAGGGAACCACCGGTAAGGATCGGACTAGGAAAAATAAAGGAATATATGCAAAAAAGCTGATAATCAAGTAAATAACTCCCCCAATCATCTTCCCCTCCCACAGGCCCTCACTCTTGTCCTCCCACATCCCTCCAATCCCCTACCTCTGAACCTCCCTCTGCCCCTTCCACAGACTATCCCCTCCCTCACCACTCTTTCCCCTTCATCACCCCTCACTGACATCCCCTCATCCTCCTCCCCCTCCCTCGCCCCCTCCTTTCCCCCTCTATCTCCCTCTCCCTCTATCTCCCTCCCCTCTCCCCCTCACTTTCCCACATCTCCCTCCTCTCCCCCTCCCCCACCCCACCCCTGTTCCTCCCGCCACCCTCGCTTTCCTTTCCGGGTCCCCCTTCCTCTCCCGCTCCCTTCCTTTCCTCCCCTCCTCCTCCTCTCTCCCCTCCACTTTCACCTTTTTTAACCCCTATAAAATAAACGCGCGAAAGTACAGGGGGAGGAATCCCCCACAAGCCAATTACCGATACTGACGCGAACATACATGGGGAGGTAACTGATTTGCCCAATCACAGAACAGTACACATAACATCCAGGTGCGGGCCACCCTTCTGGACCAATCACAGGTACCAGCGGGAAGACAAAGTAGAAACATAACCCCCCCCCTAACCAATCATAAGTATACATTCAGCGTCTTTGTACTGAAGCATAACATAAACCTCTTGAGGAACCCAGACAGAGTGGCAACAGGTGGGTCACATGGGCAGAAGCTTCCTGGAGCTTCTTCACAGTTCCAGACCTAATGGAGCCAGCTAGGTCAAATGGGTCTCCAGCCCCTTGCAAAGTGATGTCATTATTAATGAAGCCCGTTCTCTCACGGACACTTGCCTGTCTCCAAAATACCCAAACCCATGCACTTTCACAAAGACAGCGCGTATCACTCCGTCAGTAGCACCCCACAGTGTATCACTCCGTCAGGAGCACCCCACAGTGTTACACCCCCTTGGTACAAATCCACAGCGTATCACTCCATCAGTACTACCCCAAAGTGTATCACTCCATCAGTACTACCCCACAGTGAATCACTCCATCAGTACTACCCCACAGTGTATCACTCCATCAGTACTACCCCACAGTGTATCACTCCATCAGTACTACCCCACAGTGTATCACTCCATCAGTACTACCCCACAGTGCATCACTCTATCAGTACTGCCCCACAGTGTATCACTCCATCTGTACTACTCCACAGTGTATCATTCCATCAGTACTACCCCACAGTGTATCACTCCATCAGTACTACCCCACAGTGTATCATTCCATCAGTACTACCCCACAGTGTGCCACTCCATCAGTACTACCCCACAGTGTATCATTCCATCAGTGCTACCACACATTATGCCAATCCATCCGTACATCCCCAATGTGTTACTCTATCGGTACTACCCCACACTCTATTAGAACAACGGTACTGTAGTAACCATTTATCTTAACTCAGTATGTTACAACTATAACCAGTTACCTTTCAATTTAATCTGCCTGTAATTATGTGGGCGGGATTGATACGTCGTCTGAGGCGTGTTTGCGGCTGGGATTCTCGCGCAGACTCGCTAGTAGTTTTAGTTCAGTTTGAAGAAGCATTGGGAAGAAGTCACAGCGTTCGACCATGCACGAGTTGGATCACGAGCAATATCAAAATGTACTGATACAAGAAGCAGTTTGGATGAATACTGGTTTTTACTACAACAAATAAACTACTAACCAAGAGACTGCGTTTGGAAGATTTATTTCGACGGCATTGAATGTCTCGGGGAGAGATCGTGAATGCGTTTCGATTATCTCCTGAACCCGTGTCTTCAATCATAGTGACTAAAGGAGAGTCCTTGAAACAATATGAACATCCGTCACTATAAGTACCAGCACAGATTATGTCACTCCATCAGTACTGCCCCACAGTGTGTCATTCCATCAGTACTACCCCACATTATATCATTCCATCAGTACTACCCACAGTGTGTCGCTCCGTCAGTGCCATGGCAAAGTATTTTTATCCATCATGACTACCCTAATGTGTCACTCCACCAGTGCTACCATACATTTTATCACTTAATTAGTGCTACTCCAAAGCGTGATACCACACGAGTACCACCCACAACGTGTCACTCCATCAGCACTACCCACTGATTCTGTGGCTCCATCAGTACTACTCCACAGTGTATCATTCCATCAGTAATATCCCACAGTGTATCATTCCATCAGTACTGCCCCACAGTGTGTCACTCCATCAGTACTACACCACAGTGTGTCACTCCATCAGTAGCACCCCACAGTGTATCACTCCATCAGCACTACCCCACTGAGTTTGTGGCTTCATCAGTTCTACTCCACTGTGTGTCACTCCATCAGTACTACTCCACAGTGTGTCACTCCATCAGTACTAATCCACAGCGTGTCACTCCATCAGTACTACACCACAGTGTGTCACTCCATCAGTAGCACCCCACAGCGTGTCACTCCATCAGCACTACCCCACTGAGTATCGGTCCCAGTACCACCCCATAGTGTGTCACACCATCAGTGCTGCTGTGACGCTCCTAAGACGGTGTGCCCACCTTGATTTAATTTATTTGATGGTGTATTGGCAGTTTATAATGTGCATCAGTGAGGGGGAACGTCTGTGTCAATCCAGTTGCTGCGGGGGCTCGAAACAGCAAGCCACTTCCCCCCATCTCGACAGAGGCAATCTGGGGATGAATGAAGACGCACTGTGTCCCCATTTGCTATCTCACACCTGCTTTTATACAGGTCGGTAGACTGTCAGAATCACACAAATACGCACTTTTGGGGTTTGAATATGGTTGGGTGAAGTTTCTGTGTTGGTTTGGGTGTTAAGAATGTTGAAGTTAGTGGGTTACTGGTTGTTAATGTTTCTGTGTGCTGTGTTTGAAGATATAATAACGTGTAGCATGGGCATGTTTCTTATTAGGTCATTCCATAACCTGTGGTGGTTGCAGACGTTGTAATGAGGATATGGCATAGAAAAAAAGCCAAATGTCAACGTTCAGCCTGTTGCTGGAAATGTACAGTGAAGGTTAATTAAGTACCTAATAATATTTATTGGTGTAAAATCAAAAATACAAGTGTGTAAATCGCACAGAGAGTGTATTAAGTACAAGGGAAACATAGGCAAGAACTGGCTGTGAGTGAAACTGTAACAAAATGGGTGTGTTAGGGAGAGACAAAGTGGATGACTGAACCAATGATAAGAGCAATGTTTTGTGTTTACATGATTATTGAATAAAACAACCAGCAGAAGCAATCTGGGGATGAATTAATATGCACTGTGTCCTCATTTGCTATCTCACACCTGCTTTTATACAGGTTATCTATCTGCTTTACGGTGCCCAACCATGGGACCCGTAACACTACCCCAACGTATGTCTCTCCATCAGGACTACTCCGCAGTTTATCACTCCATCAGCACTATCCCAATGTGTGTCGGTCCCAGTACCACCCCATAGTGTGTCACACCATCAGTACTACCCCGGCGTTTGCCTCTCCATCAGGACTACCACAAATCGTGTCACTCCACCAGTGAGGCTCCCCAGTCTGTCACCCCATCTGTACTTCCCCACCCACCGTGTGTCAGTCCATCAATGTTATCCCGACGTTTGTCAGTTTGTCAGAACTATCCTACAGTGTGTCACTCCATCAACCCTGTCACACAGTGTCTGTCCATCATTACTGTGCCACAGTTTCACCACGTCAGTCCTATCCCACAGTATGCCACTACATCAGTACTTACACACAGTGCATCACTCTATCAGTACTTCCCCACAGTGTATCACTCCATCTGTACTACTCCACAGTGTGACACTCCATCAGTACTACCCTACAATGTGTTAGTAAATCAGTGCTAGCCCACAGTGTGTCAATCCTTCCTTATCCTCACAGTGTGTGCCAGTCCATCAGTACTACCCCACAGTGTGTGTCAGTCCATCAGTACTATCTCACAGTGTGTGTCAGTCCATCAGCACTACCCCACAGTGCGTGTCAGTCCATCAGTACTACCCTACAGTGTGTCAGTCCATCAGTACTACCCCACAGTGTGTGTCAGTCCATCATTACTATCCCACAGTGTGTGTCAGTCCATCATTACTATCCCACAGTGTGTGTCAGTCCATCAGTACTACCCTACAGTGTGTCAGTCCATCAGTACTACCCCACAGTGTGTGTCAGTCCATCATTACTATCCCACAGTGTGTGTCAGTCAATCACTACTAACCTACAGTGTGTGTCAGTCCATCAGTACTATCTCACAGTGTGTGTCAGTCCATCAGTACTACCCCACAGTGTGTGTCAGTCCATCAGTACTACCCCACAGTGTGTCAGTCCATCAGTAGTACCCCACAGTGTGTCATTCCATCAGTACTATCCCACAGTGTGTCAGTCCATCAGTAGTACCCCATAGTGTGTGTCAGTCCATCAGTACTACCCCACAGTGTGTCAGTCCATCAGTAGTACCCCACAGTGTGTCATTCCATCAGTACTATCCCACAGTGTGTCAGTCCATCAGTACTATCTCACAGTGTGTGTCTGTCCATCAGTACTACCCCACAGTGTGTCAGTCCATCAGTAGTACCCCACAGTGTGTCATTCCATCAGTACTACCCCACAGTGTGTCAGTCCATCAGTATTACCCCACAGTGTGTCATTCCATCAGTTCTATCTCACAGTGTGTCAGTCCATCAGTACTACCCCACAGTGTGTCAGTCCATCAGTAGTACCCCACAGTGTGTCATTCCATCAGTACTATCCCACAGTGTGCCAGTCCATCAGTAGTACCGCACAGTGTGTCAGTCCATCAGTACTATCTCACAGTGTGTGTCAGTCCATCAGTACTACCCCACAGTGTGTCAGTCCATCAGTACTATCCCACAATGTGTCAGTCCATCAGTAGTACCCCATAGTGTGTCAGTCCATCAGTACTATCCCACAGTGTGTCAGTCCATCAGTAGTACCCCACAGTGTGTGTCAGTCCATCAGTACCAGGCACGTGCCGTCAGGGCAGGCACGGTAGGCACTGCCTACCCTGACTAAAATTATAACATAGTAATAACTAAATATAAATAATAAAGGCATGGGAGAATTATGCCTATGTGAGAGATCGATCCCTTAGGTAGGCATGATTCTCCGTGCCTTTCATCCGTAGCGCTTGTAACACGGGAAGCTCTGTGCAGCCCACGTGCCGTCAGCGCTGCCTGAAGTCGTGAGTTTCAAGCAGGGCTGAAGGCAGCAGCAATTCTGCCTTTGCAGCACTGCGCATGCGTATCAGTATGCTGCGCATGCGCAGCGCAAGTTTCTTGGCGGGGTTTTCAAATATGGATTGTCAATATTTTAAGTGTATGTTAGGTAACAAAGAGAGAAGAATGGAGTTTGTGTACCAATGAAGTGGTAAGTACATTTTGTGTTTATGTTTTTAAATACCGTATTTCCCGGGGTGTGGGGGTGGGGGGAGCGCTCCTTTCACAGCGTTTGGGGAATCTGGCCCGGGGTAAAGTCGCGGGAAGGGCACGAATTTTATGAATGAGGGGATTGGGATAATGCCACTTGCGACGCTCCTTGCACGGAGGCGTGCAATGACACCGCATTGAGGCCGGGGGGGGGGGGAGAGAAGTAGCTCGGGTGGCTGAGCGGCCGCCGGGCCAGACAGCGGAACCAGCCGCCACCTTACCTCCTTCTGCCGGTCCCCGCTCACCTCTGACAGCTCTCCGTCTAAAAACCTCTCTCCTGCCGCTCGCTGGCCTCACTCATGTCCTTAAATTCCGACAGCACGATTGAGGTTACTTGGCTGTGGGAATTTAAGGATTTGCAGGAAGCCGCTGACATGAGCGAAGTCGGCGAACGGCAGGTGACAGGTTTCCGACGCAAAGCACTGCCAAAGGTGAGCGGGCCGGCAGAAGGCGCTGAAGTGGCGGCCAGTCTGCTCTCGGGTCCCGGTGGCCGCTCGTAGCTCCCCGACCTGCTTCTATCCCCAGCTACAGTGCGTGGCTTCGCGCCCGGAGAGCTCCGGTAGCGGTGAGTGAGTTACTGGCAGTATCCCCGACACCCTCCTTCTCAACACTCGTGCCTCCCCACAACTTTACCCCTGGCACAGACTCTCCACACGCTGTGAAAGGAACTGTTCCCCCAATTGGTCTAGGACTAGCAAGCCTTGGACAAATTAAAATGTCACTGTTTTTATTTATTTATTTATTTAACGGGGAGAACAAGCTGCGCATGCGCGGTTTATATATTTTTTAAAGCGGACTGAGTGCCTACCCTGAGTAATTACTCACGGCACGTGCCTGATCAGTACTATCCCACAGTGTTTGTCAGTCCATCAATACTACTCCACAGAGTGTGTCAGTCCATCAGTACTATCTCACAGTGTGTGTCAGTCCATCAGTACTACCCCACAGTGTGTGTCAGTCCATCAGTACTACCACACAGTGTGTGTCAGTCCATCAGTACTATCGCACAGTGTGTGTCAGTCCATCAGTACTACCCCACAGTGTGTGTCAGTCCATCAGTACTAACCTACAGTGTGTCAGTCCATCAGTGCTACCACACAATGTGTGTCAGTCCATCAGTACCACCACACAGTGTGTGTCAGTCCATCAGTATTATCCCACAGTGTGTGTCAGTCCATCAGTACTATCCTACAGTGTGTCAGTCCATCAGTGCTACCACACAGTGTGTGTCAGTCCATCAGTGCTACCACACAATGTGTGTCAGTCCATCAGTAGTACCCCACAGTGTGCCAGTCTATCAGTACTATCCCACAGTGTGTCAGTCCATCAGTACTATCCCACAGTGTGTCAGTCCATCAGTACTACCCCACAGTGTGTGTCAGTCCATCAGCACTACCCCACAGTGTGTGTCAGTACATCAGTACTATCCCACAATGTGTCAGTCCATCAGTACTACCCCACAATGTGTCACTCCATGAGTACCATCCCATAGTATCACTCCATCAGTACCGTCTCACAGTGCATCAATCCATCAGTACTGTTAAAGAAGGAACTGCAGATGCTGGAGAATCGAGGGTTACACAAAAAGCTGGAGAAACTCAGCGGGTGCAGCAGCATCTAAGGAGCGAAGGAGATAGGCGACGTTTCGGGTCGAGACCCTTCTTCAGACCCTAGGCGACGTTTCGGGTCGAGACCCTTCTTCATCAGTACTACTCCACTGAATGTCATTACATCAGCTCTACCCCAGGTTATGTCACTCCATCAGTACGATCTCGCAGTAAGTCGATTCATCAGTTCCACCCCACAGGGTGGCTCCATCAGAACCAACCCACAGTGTGCCTTTCCGTCAGTAATATCCCACAGTGTGTGACCCCTTCAGCACAATTCCACAGTGTGTAAGTCCATCGGTACTACTCCACAGTGTGTCAATCCATCAGTAATACACCACTGTTTGTCACTCCATCAGGACCTCCCCACAATGTGTCGCCAACAGACCCACCTGACAGGTTATCATTCCAGCAGTATTATCCCACAGTATGCCACTCCATCACTACTACCCCAAAGTGTGTCCCTCCATCAGAACTACTCCAGAATATGTCATACATCAGTGCTACCCCACATCCTGTCACCCCATCAATACTACTCCACATTGTGTTGGTCCATCAGCACTACACCAGACTATGTCACTCCATCAGGACAACCACAGAGCGTGGTGTCCTGGGCCTCCTCCATTGTCAGAGTGAGGCCCAGCGCGAATTGGAGGAACAGCACCTCACATTTCGTGTGGGTCGCTAACACACCAGCGGTGTGAACATTGACTTCTCTAACATCAAGTATCCCTGGCTTTCCATCATTCTCCATCCGCTTCCCCTTCACAGTTCTCCCATCAGTCTTACTGTCTCCGACTACATTCCCGCCCACTCCTGTGACATCAGTCTGAAGAAGGAACTCGCCCCGAAACGTCACCCATTCCTTCTCTCCAGTGATGCCGCCTGTCCCGCTGATTTACTCCAGCATTTTGTGTCTATTTACCCGACAGAATGTCACTCCATTTGTGCTACCAAACTTTTATCACTTCATCAGTACTACATGTGTACCAGCCCACAATATCTCACCCATCAGTAATGCGCATAGTGTGTCACTACATCAGTATTACCCCACAGTGTGTCACTTCATCAATGCTCCACCTCGGTGAGTCACCCCATCAATACTGCCCCACAGTGAGTAATTCGATCTGTACTACCCCACAGTGTATTACTCCATCAGTACTACCCCAGCCCGTTTGTCACTTCAAATGTGCTACCCCTGAGTGTCACTATCAGTACGTCCCCAAAGTGCCACACCATCAGTACTACTCCTCTGTGTCATTCCATCAGTACTACCCCCCAGAGTTTGCCTCCATCAGTACTACCCCACAGTGTTTCCCTCCATCAGTACTACTCCTCAGTGTAATTTCATCAGTACTACCCCACAGGGTTTCCCTCCATCATTACTACCCCACAGTGTTTCCCTCCATCAGTACTACCCCACAGTGTTTCCCTCCATCAGTACTACCCCACAGTTTCCCTCCATCAGTAATACCCCACAGTGTTTCCCTCCATCACTACTACCCCACAGGGTTTCCCTCCATCAGTACTACCCCACAGTGTTTCCCTCCATCAGTAATACCCCACAGGGTTTCCCTCCATCACTACTACCCCACAGGGTTTCCCTCCATCAGAACTACCCCACAGTGTTTCCCTCCATCAGTACTACCCCACAGTGTTTCCCTCCATCAGTAATACCCCACAGTGTTTCCCTCCATCAGTAATACCCCACAGGGTTTCCCTCCATCACTACTACCCCACAGGGTTTCCCTCCATCAGAACTACCCCACAGTGTTTCCCTCCATCAGTACTACCCCACAGTGTTTCCCTCCATCAGTAATACCCCACAGTGTTTCCCTCCATCAGTACTACTCCTCTGTGTCATTCCATCAGTACTGCCCCACAGTGTTTCCCTCCATCAGTACTACCATTGAATATGTCACTACATCAATACTACGAAAGAGTGTCACTCCATCAGAACTGCCCTAGAATGCATTGTTTATGAGTATCGCTCTCTCTATCAGTCCTATAAATCTTCGGGCGGGCGCGACTCATGTTGCAGTGGCCCCTACAGCCTGTCTGTCTTTTTTAAATACATTTTTGTCTAGTTAAATGTAGTTGTCCGTGTTTTTTCAGTATTGTCTCTAACTGTGTATATGTGGGGGATGGGGGAGGGAGGGGGAAACGTTTAAATCCATTCTCTGCACGGGAGAACCGACCTTTTCCCTGTAGGCTCTCCGTTGTCGTTGGGGCCTAGCAACCGGGGCGGCCTCCGACCGGGACGACCTGATGGCTCCAGTCACGGAGCCTGCGGACTCATCGTCGTGGGGCTGGCCGGCCGGCCGGCCTCGGAGTGTGTGGAGCGGTGGTGGTTCGTCGCTGCGGCCCGACTCCGGAGCTCCAGCTCCGGCTGCAGCTGCAGACCGGTGGTCTGTCTGTCGGGATATCGGGAGCTCGCGGGCGGATCCGGGTGGGAGACCGCTCCCTCGCTCTCCGGAGCTCCCGCAACACAGCTTCTCCAGCCCGTGTCGCGGGGGTGGTTGGAGCGAGCCGGAGCGGGGCCGTACATCGCCCTGCCCGGCGCGGCTTCAATGGCCGTGGGACTTAACACCGCCCGCCTGGGGCTTCGACCTCGGGAGAGAAATGGTGCGGGGGAGAGAGAAGACTTTGCCTTCCATCACAGTGAGGAGGAGATTCACTGTGATGGATGTTTGTGTGAATTGAGTTGTTTGTGTTTTTTTATGAATTGTTCTGTTGTGTGGCTGTAGAAACTGAGTTTCGTTCGAGCCTCTCTGAGGTTCAAATGACAAGTAATAACATCAAATCAAATTACTACAACACAATGCGTCATTTAATCAGGACTACCCACAGTGTCATTCCATAGGTACTAGCACAAAGTGTTATTATTTCAGTGCTACTCCGCAGTGTGTCATTACATCAGTACTAGCCACACTGTGTCACTCCTTACCAGGCTAATTCCCGGGATGGCGGGACTGTCACTTTTTTTAGAGTATGGAGAAGCTGGGCTTGTACACTCTGGAGTTTAGGAGGCTAGAAAGACAGAAACATAGAACATAGGTGCAGGAGTAGGCCATTCGGCCTTTCGAGCCTGCACCGCATTCAATATGATCATGGCTGATCATCCAAGTCAGTATCCCGTACCTGCCTTCACTCCATAACCCCTGATCCCTTTAGCCAAAACGGCCACATCTAACTCCACTCTCACCACTCTCTGTGAAAAGTGTTTTCCTCATCTCGGTCCTAAAAGATTTCCCCCTTATCCTTAAACTGTGACCCCTTGTTCTGGACTTCCACAACATCGGGAACAATCTTCCTGCATCTAGCCTGTCCAACCTCTCAAGAATTTTGTAAGTTTCTATAAGATCCCCCCTCGATTTTCTAGAATCTAGCCAGTACAAGTCGAGTCTATCCAGTCTGTCTTCATATGAAAGTCCTGACATCCCAGGAATCAGTCTAGTGAACCTTCTCTGTACTCCCGCTATGGCAAGAATGTATTTCCTGAGATTTGGAGACCAAAACTGTACGCAATACTCCAGGTGTGCTTTCACCAAAACCCTGTACAACTGCAGTAGAACCTCCCTGCACCTATACTCAAATCCTTCTGCTATGAATGCTAACATAACATTCGCTTTCTTCACTGCCTGCTGCACCTGCATGCCTACTTTCAATGACTGGTGTACCATGACACCCAGGTCTCGTTGCATCTCCCCTTTTCCTAATCGGCCGCCATTCAGATAATAAGGATGAGAGAGGATCTCATTGAAACACGTACATTGTTAATGGCTTGGGCACACTAGAGGCAGGAAGCATGTTCCCGATGTTGGGGGAGTCCAGAACCAGGGGCCACAGTTTAAGAATAAGGAGTAAGCCATTTAGAACGGAGACGAGGAAACACTTTTCCTCACAGAAAGTGGTGAATCTGTGCGATTATCTGCCTCAGAGAGCGGTGGAGGCCGGTTCTCTGTATGCTTTCAAGAGAGAGCTAGATAGGGCTCTTAAAGATAGCGGATTCAGGGGATATGGGGAGGTTTCACGGCAGTCGGGTCACGACCCATGACTCTTGCTGGTGCTGCATTACCTACCCCAAGTGGATTACACGCGATGAACTGCAGGTCAGCACTGACATCGTAGCGGGCCCGTTAAAACCCCACCCACCCACCCACCCACCGCCCAAATTGCCAATTTGTGCCCCGCCCGTCCGTAAATAATTATGGAAATCGGGATAAGCCTCAGATACATTTAGCCTACTTCAGAATTCCAAACGTGAGGGGAAATGGCGCTAGATAGTACCTTCATTTCGCTTCACGTTTGGAATTCTGAAGTTGGGAACGTGTCTCTCACACTTACCCACCGCGACCGACGGCCACAATTTTGTACAGCGCAAAATTCCACATTCTGGCGGTTTTTAACAGGTGGGAAAGTACGCGTTTCTTGCATTAATAACATGTACTGGAAGTGACGGATGTCCTCCAGGTGGATTGGGCGGCTCCGTGTGTCAAGCCCTTAGACCCAGTGACCTTACGTGCAAACCCCTATTGGGAGAAGGCAGGAACGGGATACCGATTGGGGATGATCACCCCTGATCAAAGTGAATGGCGATGCTGGCTCGAAGGGCCAAATGGCCTCCTCCTGTACCTATTGTTTATTGTCTATTGTCTATCACGCCAACCCCTCAGCGTGTCATTCCAGTAGAACTACCCCACGGTGTGTCACTGCATCAGTACTATTTCACAGTGTCATTCCAATGGTGCTGCCTGCCTGTCTGCCTGCCCCACAGTTTCACTTCCATCAGGTAGACAACAGTGCTGGAGAAACTCAACGGGTGCAGCAGCATCTATGGAGCAAAGGAAATAGGCAACGTTTCAGGCCAAAACCCTTCTTCAGACTGTCACTTCCTTCAGTACTATCCCACAGAATGTCAGTCCATCTGTCCCACCCCACAGTGCGTCAGTTCATCAGTACCACTACCGTGTGTCCCTCCATCAGTACCACCACAGTGTGTCCCTCCATCAGTACCACCATAGTGTGTCCCTCCATCAGTACCACCACAGTGTGTCCCTCCATCAGTACCACCACAGTGTCCCCCCCTTCAGTACCACCACAGTGTGTCCCTCCATCAGTACCACCACAGTGTGTCCCCCTTCAGTACCACCACAGTGTGTCCCTCCATCAGTACCACCACAGTGTGTCCCTCCATCAGTACCACCACAGTGTGTCCCTCCATCAGTACCACCACAGTGTGTCCCTCCATCAGTACCACCACAGTCTGTCCCTCCATCAGTACCACCACAGTGTGTCGCTCCATCAGTACCACCACAGTCTGCCCTCCATCAGTACCACCACAGTGTGTCCCTCCATCAGTACCACCACAGTCTGTCCCTCCATCAGTACTATCCAACTGTGAGTCCCTCCATCGGTGGACGGAGAGAGGGCAGCCCAGAGAGGGGGAATAGAGAGCGTAGGAGAGAGAGTCACAGTTCAGTGAGAGTGACAGCAGTAAGAATGGAGGGAGAGAGAAATAGAGAAGGGAGAGGTGCGGCATCATTCACCGTTTTATTTAGGTTTAGTACATTTCTAAGGCGGCAATGTTTCTGTTCTCTGAGTGTCGTGAGTCTCTGGGTCGTTCCTCCACAGAGGTGATGAATGCAGGGAATGTTATTGTCCCATGGTATAGTCAGATCTATTCCAGGCAAGCACGGAGTGAATGGTTACCGGGTCAGTCAGCAGGAGTGTGGGGTTGAGGTCACAGTCAGTGAAGCCGCGATCATATTGAGTGGTGAAGCAGCATGGAGGAGGTGGGGGGGGGGCATTTTAGTCTGAGGCGATGTGTTGAAGTAAATGCTCAGCCTGTGGACAAAGGTCGCCCAGTCCAGTCCACCTTCAAACTGGGCACCAGAAGCCCTGAGAGGGTCCCTGGAATTTGGCATTGCCTTGCTGAGTGAAACGGGTCGAAGGAAATCAGACAAACAACATGAGGTGGACAGTTGGATCTGATGGAGTTTGAAACAATATCCCCTTTGCTGGAACAATGCCGTCGCGCCCAATTTCCATCCCTCAGTATCTATCGCCACAATCCCAGTCTTTGGAGTTTCTCAATCAATTCCCTGATTAAATCACTGCCTGTCTCAGCAGGGATTTCACTCACTCGGCTGATGTCATCTGTTTGTGAATCATTTCTAAGTCTCTATTTTTAAACTCAGTTGAAACTTCACTGTCCCGCTGGAGACGGAAGATGGTATAACATCTCCAGGAATGTCCTGCCCCAGCATTTCATCCCGAGACATTACCGGAAGCTCACGGGGACATGTCGCTGGGCAGAGAAAATGGGTCAGCATCTTGATGAATATTTCGACGTGGAGAAAATCCTGTACGCGATCATTGCTACCGTTGGACTCCCTGCTAAGTGAGCAGAACAAATCAAGTTTTATAACTCCATCCATCCATGTGTTAACTGGTGTTGACCTGATTCTCATCATGCTACAAGTTCCCAACTGATGATCGTTGTGCAAGAATATGTGAAGAATATCAATCCTCTCAGTGAAATATTTGTGAATTAACGCTGTGATTTTTCTTATTTTCAGACAGCTGAAACTAACCCTATTTTTCACTAACTGCCGGGTACCACTAGAATGTTGTTGGTGCCTTCAGTGGGACCTTGCCCAGAGTTGTCCCAGTGCTCGGGACAGGCAGGCAGGCAGCTCTCCGTGACGGTGTGACTGGGAGAGAGGGGTTCACATTGTGAAGTTCACTGTGTGTGTGTTATTGATCAGAGTGAACAGCCGCTCCTGTGGACACTGTGTCTCACTGTGGAGTCTGTCTGTCACAGTCGGATTCCATCGCCAGTTGGATCGATCACCTAGACGCGGAACTAACGGCGTGTGCGTGTGTGTGCGTGTGTGCGTGTGTGTGTGTGTGTGTGTGTGTGTGTGTGTGTGTGTGTGTATGTGTGTGTGTGTGTGTGTGTGTGTGTGTGTGTGTGTGTGTGTGTGTGTGTGTGTGTGTGTGTGTGTGTGTGTGTGTGTGTGCGTGTGTGTGTTGTTACTGAAATGAACTCACTGTGTGGAATGAATCCATTAACGGAGCCACTCTGCTGCCGGATTACATGTTGTCCCCGCCATCCCTCTGGAAGCCTCCTCGTCCCCATCAGATGCCGTGTTCCCAGAGCCCTGGTTAAACGCGGCCGGTCACGGTTAAGTCTGTGAAACCGGCCCCATCAGAGACTGTGATCAGGTTTAACTATAGAAGGGACCATTGCACCTGTTGTAGCGGGTGGCTGCTCCGTCCCTACCTCACCCGCCCGTCGCCTTATCTCTGCTCCCCTGAAGCAGGCAGGCAGGTCGGGCACAATCGGACCGGCTCTGACATTGTTGAATTTGCAGCAGCCGCGCACCCACCGACTCCAACACTCCTGATCTTGAGCTGAAAGTCGAGCCGGTGTTCAGCCCTGGTGATCGAGTTGAGTAAATGCCCAGTGTCCGTCCCCTTGTCTTTCCGCAGTGAATTTAGTGGCGATTGTGATCCTGTCGCGGGGAAAGTGCGGGCTCTCCAACTGTACCACTCGCTACCTGGTGGCCATGGCAGCGGCCGATCTACTGTCCATCATCATCGAGGTCATTTTGTTTCAGCTCCGATATTATTACTTTTATTGGAGTTTCCTCACCATCACCCCTGTGTGCACTGTTATCATTGTACTGAAGTATGCAGCCACAGACTGTTCTGTCTGGTTCACCGTCACTTTCACCTTTGATCGGTTTGCCGCCATTTGTTGCCAGAAGCTGAAAACTAAATATTGCACCGGGAAAACTGCGGCTGCGGTTCTGGCAACAGCCGGCGTTCTGCTCTGTCTGAAAAACCTTCCCCGCTACTTCACAGTGGGACCCCGGACAATCATCGACAATGTCCCGTGGCACTGTGACATGGTGGCCAGTTATTACACTGACCCCGGGTGGGTGGCATATGACTGGATCGACACGGTTTTAACTCCGTTTCTCCCTTTCGCTGTAATCCTGCTGCTCAACGCTCTGACAGTCCGCCACATTATAGTGGCCAGTCGGGTCCGTAAGGGGCTGAGGGGTGAGAGCAAGGGGGAAAACCGCAGTGACCCGGAGATGGAGAACAGGAGGAGGTCTGTGGTTTTACTCTTCACCATCTCCGGCAGCTTCATCCTCCTGTGGGTGACGTATGTTGTAGAATTCGTCTATTATCAGATCACAGGAATTGGAAATGATATGAATGATTCTCAACGGATCTTTAACAACGTCGGGTTTTTGCTGAGTAATCTCAGCTGCTGCACCAACACATTTATTTACGCTATGACCCAGTCCAAGTTCAGGGAGCAGCTGAAGAGTGCGGTGAAATATCGCTCATCTCAGTGCTTCGGCTCATTAATAAATCCCCGCCCTATATAGAGAGATGGATAGAGAGAGAGGGAGAGGGAGAGCGAGAGTGAGGGAGAGATTAATCCTTGGTGAAGGAAAGACGGCACATCTTGGTGCACAATAAGTAACAGCACGCCATAACCTGAGAGATGGTGAATGACCAACATGCACGCACACACTCACGCACGCACACACTAATTGACATTAACTGACATTAAGAAATTAATATTGAATTGCTAAAGTTACTATTGTGCTGTACTGCTTACAGATGCAAGAACGTGTAGCATCAATAAAAGCTATAGGTCTATTTCGAGTTTATGTACAGGGACATATCTATCCATGCACTGTAGACTTGTATTTATACTTATACATTTTATGTATAAATACAATGTACTTTATTATGCCAATAAAGTGTTTTAAATTGGAGAGAGAGAGAGAGAGAGAGAGAGAGAGAGAGAGAGAGAGAGAGAGAGAGAGAGAGAGAGAGAGAGAGAGAGAGAGAGAGAGAGAGAGAGAGAGAGAGAGAGAGAGACAGGAGAGAGGGAGAGAGAGAGAGGGAGAGGGAGAGGGAGACGGTGACGGAGACGGAGAGACAGAGGGAGGGAGCGACAGAGGGAGGGAAAGACAGAGGGAGGGAGAGACAGATGGAGGGAGAGACAGAGGGAGGGAGAGTGAGAGAGGGTGACAGGGAGCGAGAGAGAGACACAGAGAGAGACAGAGAGGGAAAGAGGGAGAGAGAGAGAGAGAGAGAGAGAGAGAGAGAGAGAGAGAGAGAGAGAGAGAGAGAGAGAGAGAGAGAGAGAGAGAGAGAGAGAGAGAGAGAGAGAGAGAGAGAGGGAGAGAGAGGGAGAGAGAGGGAGAGAGAGGGAGACAGACAGACAGACAGACAGACAGACAGACAGACAGACAGACAGACAGACAGACAGACAGACAGACAGACAGACAGACAGACAGACAGAGACAGAGAGATAGGGGACAGAGCGAGCTACAGGGAAAAGCTTTCTTGTTGCCGGCTCTCCAGTCAGCGGGGAGACTGGAAGTTTGGTGCAGGGTAAATGGAAGCTGGATCGGTATGGGATGAATGGGCGGATCAGTTTAGTATGATTGAGGGGGGGGGGGGTGAAGTGCAGGATGGATGGGAACGGGGGTCAGTACAGACGAATTGGGGGACCAGTGTAGGATGGATGGGGGGTGGCAGGAGAATCAATGCGAGGTGGGTAGGGTGATGAATAGATTGGGGAAGGGATCAGTACAAGATGGGGAGGGGAGCACAGTTTGTGTAAGTAAGAATGCAGGTCCAGCAGGCAGGGAAGAAAGCAAATGGCATTTTGAAGAGTTGAGTTTAGGAGCAAACAGGTATTTTTGCAGTTGCACAAGGCCCTTGTGTGACCACACCTTGAGTATTGTGTGCATTTTGGCCTCCAAATTGGAGGAATGACATTCTTGTTATTTAGGGAGTGCAGCGTTGGTTCACCAGGTCAATTCCCGGGATGGCGGGACTGTCATATGCTGAGAGAATGGAGCGGCTGGGCTTGTATACTCTGGAGTTTAGAAGGATGAGAAGGGATATTATTGAAACATATAGGATTATTAAGGGTTTGGACACGATAGAGGAAACATGTTCCCGATGTTCAGGGAGTCCAGAACCAGGGGGGCACAGTTTCAGATCAAGGATTTAAAACGGGGATGCAGTTTTAACACATTTTCACACAGAAAGTTGTGACTGTGAAATTATCTGACTCAGAAGGCGATGGATGCTGGTTCTCTGGACACTTTCAAGAGAGAGTTAGATAGGGCTCTTAGAGATAGTGGAGTCAGGGGATATGGGGAGAAGGCCGGAACGGGGTACTGATTGTGGATGATCAGCCATGATCACAAGTGAATGGCGGTGCTGGCTCGAAGGGCTGCATGGCCTACTCCTGCACCTATTGTCTATTGAGCTTCCCTGTGTGAAGAGGGGGAGGAATAGGTCCCAGAGTAGTCAGATCACGTGGTGTGTCTCTGCAGCGTGGAGACTCCAGGCCCAGTGCTGAGCCTCGGACTCTGGTAAGGCGACGGCTGCGGCCCACTGGTGGACGGTGGAGTGGCCAGGGCCGGCAGAGTCACTGGTCGAGGCCCATGGGGAGTGGGGATGTCACACGGGTGAAGTGCCGGAAGTGCCGGCCAACGGATGAACGGGAAGGCAGTGAGGGTCGGCGGCTCCAGCGAGGGCAGCGAGGGTCAGCGGTGTCAGTGAGTCGAGGAAGGTCGGCGGCAATGGTCACGGGTGAGGCCACGGGGGGGAGGTCGACGACAGCGGCATTCTCGTAATATCATGGCTTCGCCATGCACAAATCATCATTTGTTTCTCAGCTGCAGATGATCATTTTGCTATTCCTGCCTAGTCCTTTTTAACTTTGAACATACAAAATGTTGCCATTTGGAAGGAGCTCCAGAAAATCCTGTAGCCACTCAAACTATCCACCCCCCACCCGCCCCACCCCCCCTCCCTACCCTCCCCCAAGGCCGGCCCTTAGGAGGTGTGGGGCCAAATTGGAAACACTTTTGTTGAGCCCCAGATTCCCAGCCAAGGTCTGTAGAAAGACAAATAAAGTCTATTATAGATTTTATATCTCTATGGAAGTTAATCAAAATGTGCGTTTAAAAATTGCCTGCGAGTTAATGGACCAAACAGATCTAAGCTACATACTAATATAAAATTGCATAAATGTAAGCCTACAAGTAACAAACAAAATGGTACTTTGCAGGTAGATGGGACTAGGGGAAAATAAATGGTCGGCACGGACTGGAAGGGCCGAGAAGGCCTGTTTCCGTGCTGTAATTGGTATATGGTTACATGGTTATTAAAAGTGTAGATCACCTCTGAAAAGTACATAGTTACAACACCACTTGTTTTAGTGACTGCAGAATGAAAATAAAATTAACTAGATCCGGGAAAACCAATAACTATTAGCAACAAACCAGTCCAGGCATTAAATATGCGGCTTCAGCCACATCCTACCCTTTGGGTTTCTACCCCATCCTAACTTAGTTGTGTGTGTGTGTGTGTGTGTTGGTTGTCTGTGCATGACGAGCGTATGTTAGTCTGTGCATTGTGTGTGTGGGTGTTGGAGGGAAGGAGAGAAGGCAGAGAGGGAGAGAAGGGAGGAAGGAGAGAAGGGAATGAGGGAAGTAGAGAAAGAAGGGAGGGAGGGAAGCTGGCTACCTCCCATCCCCTTACCCCCCAAAGCTGGCAACCTCCCATCCCCCTTACTTCCCCCCAGCTGGCTACCTCCCATTCCCCGTACTTCCCCCAAGCTGGCTACCTCCCATCCCCTTACTCCCCCAGCTGGCTACCTCCCATTCCCCTTACTTCCCCAGCTGGCTCCCTCCCATTCCCCTTACTCCCCCAAGCTGGCTATCTTCCATTCCCCTTACTCCCCAAAGCTGGCTACCTCCCATTCCCCTTACTCCCCCAAGCTGGCTACCTCCCATTCCCCTTACTCCCGCAGTTGGTTACCCCCCATCCCCTTACTCCCCAAAGCTGGATATCTCCCATTACCCTTACTCCCTCCCCCAAGCTGGCTCCCACTGCACTGTCATGGGCTGTGAGTCGGCAGCGCCCACACACACGGGGCTGGGTGGAGCGGGGCCACGCCTCCGGGCAGCGGACACACGGGGCCATAAACCCAGCAACATCCCCGTCTGCTGCAGCAGAATGGGGGGCAGTCTGGTCCCTCCACCCACCCAGAGTCACTGACCGGGCTGCATCGGCACCACGACCCATCTACCAGGGTGATTCAGCCCCCGACCCACACATGGGGTGATTCACACCCCCACCGACCCACACTTGGGGTGATTCACCCCCCCCCCCGACCCACACACCGGTGTGATTCACCCACCCCCCCCAGACCCACACATGGGGTGATTCACACCCCCCCCCCGACCCACACACCGGGGTGATTCACCCACCCCCCGTCCCACACACCGGGGTGATTCACCCACCCACCCCGACCCACACATGGGGTGATCACACCCACCCCCGTCCCACACACCGGGGTTATTCACCCAAGCCCCCTCCGACCCACACATGGACTGACTCACCCCTGGATCCCACGGGGAAATTCACCCCCGGATCCCCACATGGGTGCCGGGCTGTCTTGTAGCTCCACCGCCGCGTTTCAGCCGCCAAACACCAAACGATATTGCCAAGTGCAGGAACTATCTTTGAAGTAGTGGGGAAGTGTGCGACCGCCCTACAACTACAGATATGCATGGAGGCGAGAATAATTTCTTATCATTTCTGGAGATGGTTGGCATTTTCATTCATTATTGATAGTACAACCTGATCTCTGAAGAATTCCAAAGTACACAGTTGTCAAAGTTCGTCTCTTAAAGAAAGCAGACTGCAACCAAATTGTTAAAGGTAAACCAAACAATCTTTTAATCAATTTGCCAGACGGGAGTGGCGAGATCTATAAAGAGCACACACGTTGCTCAATGCTTCTCGGGCTCCACTCAAGAACAAAGGAAATTTAGTGTAATCATACATTTTCTTATGAATAAAACACATCTTTTAAATCTGAGTGAAAGATCCGTAGCCTAAGGGAAACAAGGGAGGCTGGACCCATATATTTGCAATGTCAGCCTTATTTCATTTCGGAGTCACAGGAGTGACTTTGTGAAGAACCCGCCAGCACGCATGCGCGACATATCGTCGCATCGCATTGCTGCCGACGGCTGGAGGTGGATCGCGGCTCCCCAACAGCCCTTCAGAGGGCCGACTCAGGTAAGGCTTAGCCCCCTAGAGTTGGTGTTCCTGTTGTGGGGACTGTTTTCTCTCCCTACAGGAACGTGGAAGGAGTCCAGGAACATTGTGTATAGGTAAGGCCGCCTCGGATCGGACTGCTGCGGCAGTCACCGGCGGCTCCAATACTCCGGAGTCGGGAAGCCCGTTGACCCAGGAGGGTCCAGTGTCACACTCTCGCCGGCGGAGGACGGCAGAGGGGGTGCCCGACTCCACACCGCAGCCCGCGGGGGACGCCGCACGCTGGCGGCATGCAGCGGAGTGGGGCTTGCCGGCTCGCCGTCAAAAGGTTAAACGGCAGAGCGGCAGCCCCGACTTTCCACCACAGCCCGCGGGGGGACACCGCGGGCTGATGGTGTGCATGCAGGAGTAGGGCTTGCAGGCTCGCCGTTCAAAGTTAGGAGCGGCAGGGCGGCAGCCCCGACTCTACACCACAGCCCGCGGGGTTGATACTGCGGGCTGACGGTGTGCATGTGGAGTAGGGGTTGCAGTGCTTGCCATGGGCAGCAGCCCCGACTCTACACCACAGCCCGCAGGGGTCTCTGCGGGTTGCTGGCATTCAGGAAGCAGCAGGCTTGCATACAAAGGCAGCCTGACTGCACACTGCAGCTGCAGGGATACTGTGGCCTGTCTACATTAAAGTGCCTTGCTACTCCAGGGTATGCATTTCTTCAAGAAGTTGAGACTGCCAGCACATAGAAGTTATTAAAACATGAGAGGCTGGTCACCATACTTCTTAAAGACCCTCAGGTAAGAGACTAACCTTGAATAGCTAAACGTCTGTATGAGAGTTTGCTTACAGATGGATGGAGACCAGAATGAAGGCACCACAGCAGGTCTCCCAGGGCCGTGCGACAACAGATGGAAATCAGCAGCCACCATTCCAGTAGAACGCGGAGGTCGGGGAGCCTTGCGTAGCCAGGATTCGTCTCTCCACCACGGCTGACCATGGGGCCACAAAATGGTGGAGCACCGCGCGGGAGCAGGGTAGGCCTTGACTGCCTTCCACTGTCACCTAAGCATAGTGACAGTGGGGCAAAGGTGCGTAACATGTGACTCGCTCGGCGGCTTGTTTGTCTCCCCTACTATGCAGGTACCAGAGCAGGGGGAGTGCTGCGCACAGGTCATGCCCCGCTGCAGCAGGAGGCATCGACATACCACCGTGGGTAACCTGCTAGATTACGGGCCGGTGATGGATCTGCTGGAAGTCGGGGAGCCCTGCAGGAGCAGGAAGTACCGGTGTTCCACCGGAACAGGCTGCCGGAGCGCAGACCGGTGGCAGCAGTTTACGGCCAGGCATCCCCGCTGCTACGGGTAAAGCCGGCTATGCGCCGTCACAGACCCGTGCGGTTAAGGGTGACGGCAGGCCTGCACGGACAGCGGAGCCGGTAATGGGGACCAGTACCGATCCCTTCCCTCTGCCTTCCCATCAGGCAGAGGTGCCGCTTAGGTCCGAACGACGGCGGACTAGCGGTATGTCCGTGCAGGAGTCGTACAGCCTGCAGGAGCAGGAGGTACCGGCACAGCACCGGAACAGGCTGCCGGAGCGCAGACCGGTGGCAGCAGAATACAGTTAGGCGATCCCGTTGCTGCAGGTAAAGCCAGCCAAGCGCCGTCACACACCCCTGGGGGTGAGAGTGACGGTGTGCCTGCACGGACTACGGAGCCGGTATTGGGGACCGGTTCCGACTCCTTTCCTCTGCCTGCTCGTCAGGTAGAGAGGCCGCTAAGGTCCGAGAGACACTGGGCTAGCGGGTTGTCCGTGCGGAAGTCGTTCAGCCCCGCAGGAGCGGGTGCTGACGAGTACCTATCAGCCACTTCGTAGAGGTGTGACCTACTGGCAGAAGCCCCTGCGACTCATCCGGGCCTGGGGACGTCGACCTGTTGTCCGTGTGTAGCGGCAGCGGTCGCATGGCCAGGATGGAGCTAATGGTGAAAGAGTCACTCGGCTGGAGCTCCCGCCACAGTCGCCGAGTCCCCCATGGATGGGAGGATGAGGCCATGCGTCGGCAAGGTCCACGATGTGGGCAGCCGGCAATCCCGCGCGGGCGTCGGGTCTCCATGCTAAGGCAGGTGCCGACTCCCCACCGCATTTGCCCTCCGTGGCAGCGGCATCAGGTCCCGCCAAACGAAGGCGGTTGAACACACCTCCCGCGCGGGAATCGCTCAGTTTCGCTGCAGCGGCTGGCAGCGACATATTCCGGCACCGGGTTCACCTCGACGAGGTGCGGGCCGATGATAGGAGCCTCGGTAGTATTTCAGAGCCTGACGACTCCGACCGCCCGAGTGTTCAGGGCGAAGGGCGTATTGACCGTATGGAGCGGCTACTGGAGCTCCTGTTGCATAACCAACGGCAGGAGGCATCCAGCATCAAACGGCACAGGGAGGTGTCACCGATCTCTATAGACAGCCTGGGGCAGCCAGAAGAGGAAGACTTCGCAGACCCTACACCGGTTCCCTCGGAAGTGCCGCCGGAAGAACTTGTGGATGTGGCGGCATAATTTGCTGCTCCAGAGACAGCAGGGCTTCCCCTCAACCCGAAACTGGCTGCCACCGTGGACTTCCTTACCAACCACCAGCTACAGGAGGAAGTTATCTCTCAGGCCATCAATCGGCATCAGGCCCCTTCCAAATGCAACTCCCTCAACGTGCCTGTGGTCAATACGCCAATATGGGGCTACATCGGTTCGGCCATCAGAACCCAGGAGTTAAAGCTCCAACGAATTCTGAGACTGCTCACGGCCGGAATTACCACGTTTGTGCGGTCGGTAGATGGTGAAGACCTGAATCTGGAGCAGGAGGATGCCCTGACGCTGCTTTGTGCCATGCAGCATGAAATCAATGCTTTCAGAAAAAGCAGCATCCGCCCCACGCTCAACCCAAAATTTGCTGGGTTGTGCAAGGCGTCGCCTCTGCCGCCGCCCAGACAGTTGTTCGGGGAAGACCTCCCGAAGAGGGTGTAGGAGCTGAATGACCACGCTAAGACGGTGGGACTCATGCGGTCACATATCTCGATCAGGCAGCAGGCCTGGGAAGTGCATTTTCAGGCCACGAGGCCCTGCCGTTAGACCAGCAAGGACCTATGCTCCAGCTCCACCTCAATTTCGGCAGCCTCAACAACCAAGGCCTTCTCGGACTAGGGCCCCAGCGGCCAGTATGGGTAATGCGGGCGCCGCATCATCAGCTCAACCCAGCACCTCCACTTCCAGCTAAACATATCAAGGACCGCCGATAACCATGAAGGTTCTGAACAGGCCATTACTGCGGTATGGTCTATCATCTAGAACCAGGATGCCATCAGAGCGTCATGCCGGGAGTCCACCTGGCGGCAATACCTCTCACACATCCGGAAGTGGGAAACCTACTGCGGCCGCTCCTAAATTACTAATGACGCTGTAACCATGACCGACGTATTGGAATTCCTGGCGGGGTTGCACCATGATGAACACCTGAGCTACAGTGCCATGAACAGCGCCAGGAGTGCGCTGTTATTCCACCTCGATATTAAGGTAAGATCCAACAGGCTGGTGTCCAGACTCATGCGGGGAATATTCAATTCGAATCCGCCCAGACCACGCTATAATATCACCTGGGATATCGGGGAAATAATCACCCTGCTTAGGACGTGGTCGCCCATGGAGGGCCTGGAGCTGGACAAACTCAACCTGAAGCTGGTGATGTTACTGGCACTGACTTCAACGCAGAGGGTACAGACACTCCACAAAATCCGGATCGACAGGATGATCTCTACCCCTGCAGATGTAGTCTTCGTCATAGACGAGCTACTCAAGCAGCATAGACCTGGGTGCACAGGGCTGCAGCTGAAGTTCCTGGCTACCCCGCTGATGCAAGGCTATGCTTAGCCGCCCACATCCGTCACTATGTGAAAGTGACGACAAAACTGAAGGAATGGAGAAACCTCACCATAGAGTGACGGCCCAGACAATATCCAGGTGGCTCAGGATCGTCTTGGGTAAGTCACGTGTTGACACTAATGTCTTCAAATCCCATTGCAGGTCAAGAACGTTGAGATGTCCCCGAATGAGGGGTTTTCTTTTGTTATTAACAAATGTTGCTCTTGTTTTTCAGTACGAGCAGTCTGGAAAGTTGATTACTCCTATCCATCCTCATAAGTGGTGTGTGACAGTATGGACGTGGTCCAGGGCGTGGAATCACAGAGCTTTGAAGTCTTCACGAAGTCACTCACGGGACTCCGAAATGAAATAGTAAGATTGAACGAGAACTTACCCGTTCGAAGGTTGATCTTTATTTCATGAGGAGTTGCGGTGAGGGATTTCGTGCCCTCCGCTCCCAACCCTCGATCATAATCAACTGGTAATTAGAGTCTCTTCAATCTTACTATGCCAAGTCATTTCTGTTGTTGTTTTCTGTGAGTCCACACCGCTACTTTGAAGAATGTTGCGCATGCGTGCTGGCGGGTTCTTCACGAAATCCCTCATCGCAACTCCTCATGAAATAAAGATCAACCTTCGAACTGGTAAGTTCTCGTTCAATCTTACTATTCTCAAATCCTGGCGCAGATTCAGTACAGCTGCCCATTCCGGAAGGACAACTAACTCCATTTTGTTTTCAAATGACTTCCATCTTGGTTCCAGAATGGGCATCCGTCTGTGAACTAAAACAAGCTTGTAAGACTTGGATGAAAGCCACTACCTTGTCCTTAGCTGGGACAGGCAGTTCAGACAGATATCTAATATGGTGATGTGCCCAGACAATGCATCTCTATGTTACTACATTGTTTCAATGATTAGTATAAACCAAGCTTCTAAAATTTTCCCAGACTTTATTATGCTGAGAAATTATCATTTAAATTTGACTGTTTCGGTTCTGAGCAAATCTGCATTTTTAATTTACGAACCAAACATGACCAAATTAAACTCTTTCACAGTGAGGTCAGGATGAACTTGTTTTATTTGTTACGTGAGGAACAAATGCAGTTAAAAGTTTCTTAAATGGACTTTGTGCCTTCCCTCACAGTGGGAACCATTGTGAGCAGTCGGCTGTGTGCAGCTTGGCTCACTTTTGCATTTTCACTTGGGTACAGTATGAATGAGAAGATGCTGGTACTGTTGATTGTCTGCTCCACGTCAGGGGCAAGGAGGGCTTATATTAGGAACACTTCGCCATCCGTTTCCCACCACAGATGGCTGACATGTTGAGTTCTACCGGCACTTTGGAGGGGAATGGACGGGTGACGTATCGGGTCTGGACACTGCTGTTCCTCCATCTTGCGCGTCACCTTCTCAAAGTTTGTCTCTTAAAAAGCAGATAGCAACAAAATTGTTAAAGGTAACCCATGGCAATCTTTAATTGATTCAATTTGCCAGGCGGGAGTGGCAAGATCTACAATGAACACCAGCGTTGCTCAGCATCTCGGGCTCCACTCTCAGAACGAAGGAAAGTTATCACAAATGTTCTTATCAGTAAAGCACTCCTACCAAGTCTGAAAATGGCATGACTGAAAGATTCTGTAGCCTTTCAGAATATAGGAAAAGCTGGGTCCAAATCAAGCTCATCCAATAACAAGTTATTAATTATCTCTGGAGCGTCAGATTTTTTTTCAATCTTGGCTTCTTTATGGCCTTGAAGGAAGCACGTGTTATCATGCAGGCATCAATCTTAATGTCTTTATTGGAAAGACAACCTGTCCTCCATATTGTGTTCCATATAATTTGCAAAGTCATTCAGTCTTGTCACCGAGCCACACTTTTGTTCTACTAGACCATGCTTTTGTAGTAGAACGACTATATTTTACATTTGACAATTAGTTGTTTCAACCTCACTGTGGCAATGGAAGAGACCCAGGACAGTAGGATGAGTGTGGGAGTGGGAAGGGGAGTTAAAATAGTTGGCAACCGGGCGATTCAGCAGGCCTTGGCAGACGGGGTGCAAATCTGGTGTGAAATGTACGCCTAGTCTAGATACAAGGTGAGAGAGTGCGTGTTTGAGAAACAGCGTGTGAGAATGTGTGTGTGGAAGAGTGCGTGTGTGAGTGTGCATGTGTGAGGGTGTGTGTGTGAGGGAGTGCGTGTGTGAGAGCGAGAGTGTGAGTGTTTGTGTCAAGTCTTCTAATGTTTTTGCAGTTTCCCCGCTTGAAAGGGTTTTGATTTATTTACCCCGAAATGATGAACTGGATTCACTCAGACCAAACACTTATTTTCCACCTTTTATTTTGGCAGTTTTAGTCTTTAGTCTTCATCAGTGGTCTTTAGTCTTTATCAGGTGAAAAACCTTTAGACATAAAGGCAGAAAATATACACATTACTGTAACCAAATATAAATAACAGAAAGTTCCATGTACCTGTTACATTCTGTAACATTCCAACTCATAGCAGCCATTTTGTCTTTTGAAATAATTTTCCCATTTCATTAAAGGAAAATACAGATAATGCCCACTACTGTTACCAATTTTTTAGCTTACTATCATATGAATCTTTCCTGTTGAACACATTTTCTCATATTTTTTTTATTTTTTTAAGTGCAATTATTTAAACCAACACCACACATAGCATATACACATTAGAAATCAGCTCACATTAGCCCTTAACCCCACACTGAAGCAGGATGCACTTTAACATAGAAAATAGGTGCAGGAGTAGGCCATTCGGCCCTTCGAGCCTGCACCGCCATTCAATTTGATCATGGCTGATCATCCAACTGAGTATCCCGTACCTGCCTTCTCTCCATACCCCCTGATCCCATTAGCCACAAGTGCCACATCTAACGCCCTCTTAAATATAGCCAATGAACTGGGCTCAACTACCTTCTGTGGCAGAGAATTGCAGAGACTCACCACTCTCTGTGTAAAGAATGTTTTCCTCATTTCGGTCCTAAAGGAATTCCCCCTTATCCTTAGACTGTGACCCCTTGTTCTGTACTCCCCCAACATCGGGAACAATCTTCCAGCATCTCGCTTGTCCAACCCCTTGAGAATTTTGTAAGTTTCTATAAGATTCCCCCTCAATCTTCTAAATTCCAGCGAGTACAAGCCGAGTCTATCCAATCTTTCCTCATATGAAAGTCCTGATATCCCAGGAATCAGTCTGGTGAATCTTCTCTGTACCCCCTCTATGGCAAGGATGTCTTTCCTCAGATTTGGAG
Source organism: Raja brachyura (assembly GCA_963514005.1). The sequence continues at coordinate 85,763 of CAUPSL010001492.1, read as the reverse complement.
ACCAAAACTGTATGCAATACTCCAGGTGTGGCCTCACCAAAACCCTGTACAATTGCAGTAGATCCTCCCTGCTCCTATACTCAAATCCTTTCGCTATGAATGCTAACATACCACTTGCTTTCTTCACTGCCTGCTGCACCTGCCTGCCTACTTTCAATGACTGGTGTACCATGACACCCAGGTCTCGTTGCATCTCCCCCTTTCCTAATCTGCCACCATTCAGATAATAGTCTACCCTCATGTTTTTGCCACCAAAGTGGATAACCTCACATTTATCCACATTATACTGCATCTGCCATGCATCTGCCCATTCACTCAGCCTATCCAAATCACCCTGCAGCCTCCAAGCATCCTCCTCACACCTAACCATACCCCCCAGCTTGGTATCATCTGCAAATTTGGAGATGTTGCATTGAATTCCCTCGTCCAAATCATTAATATATATTGTAAATAGCTGGGGTCCCAGCACTGAGCCTTGCGGCACCCCACTAGTCACTGCCTGCCATTCTGAAAAGGACCCGTTTACTCCTACCCTTTGCCTCCTGTCTGCTAGCCAGTTCTCTATCCACATCAATACTGAACCCCCAATACCGTGTGCTTTAAGTTTGTATGCTAATCTCTTATGCGGGACCTTGTCGAAAGCCTTCTGAAAGTCTAGATATAACACATCCACTGGTTCTCCCTTTACATAGGCAACAAACTTGTTGTCTTTACATAGACGACAAACACTATTTCAAACTTTCTCAATGAACACGTTAGCTAGACAAGTTTCTCAGACATTAAAGGGTTAAACAGAGTCTCTGGGCTGCAGTCTTCGGCTCGGTTCATTTAGAGTTCAGTCCTTACCGGCTGCCAATCGGGTCTGTAGAAAATCAGCCTGCTTGCCTCTTCTGGCTATCGCGGCAGTCTTTTCGGACAGTCGTTTTCTTACTGTTCAAGTTCTGCGCCCGCAAGTTTCTTCCGTCTTCTTTCCTGGCTTCTGGTGTTGTGTGCCCCTTTAAAAAGCCCCGGGCAGAGCCCGGCAGGCTGGGGTTTCCGCCCACTTTAATCACTGTCTTGTGATTTCAATTTAGCATTTCTCTGCACCTGTCCTTTCATTTCAGTTTGACTTGACAGTGTGTGTGTGTGTGTGCGCATGTGTATGTGTTAGTGAGTGCGTGTGTGAGAGAGACTGTGAGCATGTGTGGGAGAGAGTGCGGATGTGAGAGGGTGCGTGAGAGAGCAAGAGAGAGACAGAGTGTGTGAGAGAGAGGGACTGTGTGTGTGAGACAGCAGGAGTGTGTGTGTGAGAGAGCAAGAGGGAATGTGTGAGAGAGTGGGAGTGTGTGAGAGTCTGTGAGAGAGCAAGAGTCAGAGAGGGAGTGTGTGTGAGAGGGAGTGTGCGAGTGAGCAAGAGAGAGAGAGGGTGTCTGCACAATACCAAAAGAGAAGTTGTGTCAAAGACAGCAAGAGAGGAGCGCGTGTGTCAGAGAAAGTGAGTGTGTGTGTGAGAGAGGGACAGAGAGAGAGGCTATGGCAGAGGGTTGGAGACGTGGAAGGAGGAAGCTATTTATTTCTGCCTGGGAGGGGCAGCGGAGAGAAGGGGTGTCGAGGTTGTGTGTGTGAGAGACAGGGAGCGAGAAAGGGAGTGTGTGAGAGAGACAGGGAGCGAGAGAGAGAGTGTGTGAGACAGATAGGGAGCGAGAGGGAGTGTGTGAGAGAGAGGACAATAGACAATAGGTACAGGAGTAGGCCATTTGGTCCATTGAGCGAGCACCGCCATTCAACGTGATCATAGCTGATCATCCCCAATCAGTACCCCGTTCCTGCCTTCTCCCCATATCTCCTGCCTTTGCTATTTTTAAGACCCATATCTCGCTCTCTCTTGAAAGCATCCAGAGAACCTGCCCCCATCACACACTGAGGCAGAGAATTCCAGACTCACCACTCTCCTCATCTCCGTTCTGAATGGCTCACAGCTTATTCTTAAATTGTGGCTCCTGGTTCTGGATTCCCCCAACATCGGGGAATTTTCCTGCCTGTACAGTGTCTAAAGTGTACAAGCCCAGCTGCTCCATTCTCTCAGCATATGACAGTCCCGCCATCCCGGGAATTAACCTTGTAAACCGATGCTGCACTCCCTCAATAGCAAGAATGTCCTTTCTCAAATTAGGGAACCAAAACTGCACACAATACTCCAAGTGCGGTTTCACTGGGGCTCTGTACAACGCAGAAGGACCTATTTGCTCCTACATTCGATTCCTGTGATGAAGACCAACATGCCATTCGCTTTCTTCACTGCCTGCTGTGCCTGCATGCTTACTTTCATAGACTGATGTACAAGGACGCCCAGATCCCATTGTACTTCCCCTTTTCCCAACATGACGCCATTTAGATAATAACCTGCCTTCCCATTTTTGCTATCAATGTGGATAACCTCACATTTATCCACATTAATCTGCATCTGCGAACTCTCCCAGCTTGTCCAAGTCACGCTGCATTCTCATAGTATCCTCCTCACAATTCACGCTGCCACCAAGAACTGTGCTATCTGCAAATTTGCTAATGTTTCTTTGAATCCCTTCTTCCAAATCATGGATGTATATTGTAAATAACTGAGGTCCCAGCACCGAGCCTTGCGGTACCCCACTAGTCAATGCCTGCCATTCTGAAAGGGACCCTGTTAATCCCTATTTTTTGTTTCCTGTCTGCCAACCAATTTTCTATCCACGTCAACACTCAATCCCCAATACCATGTGCTCTAATTTTGCCCACCAATCTTATCAAATTGAACCTTATTAAATGCTTTCTGAAAGTCAGTGTACTTAGATCCAGATCCTTAGGCCCAGATCCACTGGCTCTGCCTTGTCCATTTTCCTAGTTACTTCTTCAAAACATTCCAGAAGATTAGTCAAGCATTTACTCTTCGTAAATCCATGCTGACTCGGACCGATCCTGTTACTGCTATCCAAATGTTCTGCTATCTCATCTTTTATAATTGACTCCAGCACCGATGTCAGGCCAACTGGTCTATAATTCCCTGTTTTTTCTCTCCCGCCTTTCTTAAAAAGTGGGATAACATTAGCTACCCTCCAATCCACAGGAACTGATCCCGAGTCTATAGAAGTTTGGAAAATTATCAACAATGCATCCATGATTTCCTTTAGTACCACTGCTTCAGTACCACTTCCTTCACTATCCTGGGATGCAGAACATCAGGCCGTGGGGATTTATCAGCCTTCAGTCCCATCAGTCCATCCAACACCATTTCCTGCCTAATGTGGATTTCCTTCAGTTCCTCTGTCGCCCCAGATCCTCTGGCCACTAGTACATCAGGAAGATTGTTTGTGTCCTTCTTAGTGAAGACAGATCCAAAGTACCTGTTCAACTCATCTTCAACTTCATTGTTCCCCATAATAAATTCACCTTTTTCAGTCTTCAAGGGTCCAACTTTGGTATTAACTAATTATTTCCTCTTCACATACCTAAACAAGCTTTCACTATCCTGCTTTCTATTCTTGGCTAGCTTACCTTCGTACCCCATCTTTTCTCCCAGTATTGTATTTTTGGTCATCTTCTGTTGTTTTTTAAACCCATTCCTCTTGCTTCCCGCTCAACTTTGCTACGTTGCATTTCTTTGCTTTAATTTTTATACTGTCCCTGACATCACTTGTCAGCCATGATCGTCCCAGCAGGAGGGGGTTCACAAGAGGGTGGAGTGGAGAGAATTTGTGTACGAGTGCGGGGGAGAATGGAGGGAGAGGGGAGAGCATGGGGATTGAGGAGTGTGAGGAATGTAGATGTGCAGCTTTAAGGGACATTGGTCAGGTAGCATGTGGAGTATTGCATACAGTTCTGGTTACTCCATTGCAGGACTGGAGGCTTTGGGGAAGGTGCAGAGATGGTTAACCAGAATGATTTAAAAACAAGGAGCTGCAGATGCTGGATTAGATAAAAAGGACACAAAATGCTGGAGTAACTCAGCGGGACAGGCAGTATCTCTGGAGAGAAGGAATGGGTGACTGAAGAAACGACCCGAAACATTACCCACTCCTTCCAGAAGTTTGTGTTTACCTAAACAGCGCCTATCTATCCACGTGGCGGTGTGCCAGCAGGCTGGAGGAGCGGGCAAAGGCCTTTCCACAGAGCGGGCAGGTGAAGGGGTGCTGGCCGGTGTGGTTTCGCCGGTGCTCCAGCAGGTGGTCAAGGCGGGTGAAGCCATTCCCACAGGACGGGCAGGGGAACGGACGCTCCCCGCTGTGGGTACGCCGGTGCTGCCACAGGCTGGACATGGGGGTGAAAGTCTTGCCACCCTCAGCGCATAAAGGGTCTCTCTCCGGTGTGTATCCACTGGTGCTCCCACAGCCCCCATGCTCTTGTCACAGTGGGAGCAGCTGCTCGCCGGCTTGGGTCCGCCGGTGCTGCCGCAACCCCCGTGAGCTGTGAAAATCCTCACCGCAGTACGGGCAGTCATAGGGCTGGCCACTGGTGTGCACGCGTTGGTTGGACAGGGTATGGTAGACCATGGCAAAGCGCTCTCCACACACTGGACTGGGGGAGGGTCGATCGCCGGTGTGCACCCGTTGGTGGGACAGCAGATAGGTGGAGTGGGTGAAGCCCTTGCCGCACTGGGCGCAGCTGTAGGGCTGCTCCCCGGTGTGGGTGCGCTGGTGCTTCAACAGGTTGTCGTAGTGGGTGAAGCCCTTGCCGCACTGGGCGCAGTTGTAGGGCCGCTGCCCGGTGTGGTTTTGCTGGTGCTTCAGCAGGTTGTCGTAGCGGGTGAAGCCCTTGCCGCACTGGGCGCAGGTGCAGGGCCGCTCCCCGGTGTGGGTGCGCTGGTGTTTCAGCAGTGTTCCAGACTGGGTGAAGCCCTTGCCGCACTGGGCGCAGGTGTAGGGCCGCTCCCCGGTGTGGGTGCGCTGGTGCAGCCGCAGATTGCCGGAATGGGTGAAGCCCTTGCCGCACTGGGCGCAGGTGTAGGGCCGCTCCCCGGTGTGGGTGCGCTGGTGTTTCAGCAGTGTTCCAGACTGGGTGAAGCGTTTGCCGCACTGGGCGCAGGTGTAGGGCCGCTCCCCGGTGTGGGTGCGCTGGTGCGTCAACTGGTTGCCGGACTGGGTGAAGCCCTTGCCGCACTGGGCACAGGTGTAGGGACGTTCGCCAGTGTGGGTGCGCTGGTGTTTCAGCAGGAAGCTGGTGTAGGTGAAGCCCTTGCCACAGTCATTGCAGGTGTAGGGGCACTCGCCGGTGTGCACGCGCCTGTGCTGCTTCAGGTCCGTGTAAAACATGAAGCCTTTGCCGCAGTCAGAGCACATGAAGGGCCACTCACAGCTGTGCACCCACCGGTGCAGCCGCAGCCCCGACATCCGGGAAAAGGACTTGCCGCAGGTGGAGCAGCCATAGGGCTTCTCGCCTGTGTGCACCCGCCGGTGCCTCTTCAGGGATTGCCCCATCTTGAAGCTCTTGCCGCAGTCGGAGCAGTTGAAGGGCCTCTCGCCAGAGTGCACGCGGTTGTGCTGCAGTAGGTGGCTGGAGCTGGTGAAGCTCTTGCCGCATTCCGAGCAGTTGAAGGGACGTTCTCCCGTGTGCACCCGCCGGTGGATCTCCAGATCGCTCGGGCACCGCCAGGCCTTGCCACACACGTCACACTCATAACGCTTCTCCTTGTTGTGCCCCATCATGTGGTCCTCTACTGAAGCTCAGCCCCTAGAAGTTCAGCCCGCATACCGAGCAGATAGGGGGCTCACCGGCACCCTGGCCGCCCTCAATGGCCGCTCACATCCCCGTCTCTCTGTCCACAGCAACGGCTCCTAAACCCTGCAGAAGGAGAACACAAAGGGTCAACAAGCTGCCAAACAGGGCATTACTAGCACATATTGGGTGCATTTATGACCATTGACCATTGTCTATTGTAACACATCGGCATCCTCCAGTTCCTGCGGACTTCCGCCGCTGGAAGTATAGGATTTTTGTGCGTGTGCGTTATCATCATTCCTTACAATGCTATGTACGACAGTGATCGCAACTTCTACTGAAGTGTGGATAGCCGTTGGCTCGCGAGCTCATCCGCCCTTTGACAGGTCTTGTTGTTGGTCCTGCTGGGGTCCACAGACCCCATCTCACCAGGCAAACCAAGTTTACTCACAGACTATCCAACCATGGAGCAGGTAGCACTGGATTACATGGTACCCGTGGTGGGGGGAACTCCTCCCGACCTCACCTGATAATATGCTGATATAGAAAGTGCAACGGTCACAATAAGGTCGATTGGGAGATGGGGATTACCTCCTCAGCATACAAGGTGTAAATTTAATGTCTGCCCTGCATTCCAAATGCCTTTTAGCTGATCTACCCAAGGACCAAATTCATCATCTGTACCACATCCTCGAAGCTTTCAAATCCCCTGACCACCGTATCATTATTCCAGACCAAACAAGGTCAATCCACAACATCCACCCCTCATCTGATTGGAGGCGTCAACTCACAGAGAATGGGAAGTAACACCCGCGGATGGAGAATTACCGCCACACTCTGCTGGCTCTCTTCCAAACACAACCCTGCCATCCAAGATGAAAGCTTCCACACCACCATGATCCTCACTAGCTGGAAGTTGAAAAACACCATTGCATGGACCAACTGCAAACATCCCAACTCCACTGGAAACTGTAGTCCCCACTGTCCCTATGGCACATCCCTGGAGTTTCCATTCCAGAATAGAAGGATTATATCCCAGGCCAGGACTCTGCAGGGTCTCCATGATGTCAGGTGATGTCTGCAGTACAACCACCAGTCCCACTTGACAGGATAATCATCCGTCTCATCTCTACAGCACGCTGCCCAAACCTGCCCAAAGGTTAATCTGACGGCGTTACTGGGAGAGAGCTAGAGGCGTCAGAAGCTACCAGTGAACCAGTAGGAGGGAGAACTGGGTTCATGCCTACAGCACCTTCAAGGTAGGTGGAGGTGCCCCACGGGACACAAAGATGAGCGAGGAGAGGGACGTCGGTTCACATGAACTGCACCAGGACATCGAGCTCGCGGGCGGACCGAATTAGGACTTTGAAAATGGCGATGCCTGTATGTGTAATATGTGCTTTAAGAATTTCACTGTACATTAACATATTGAACTACTGAACTGTTGACCAAACATCTGTTCCTCTCAGCACTCAACTCTCCAACCGATTCATCCTCAACAAACAGGGATTATCCTGCTATCTTGCAGACATTCTCTATTATCATAGCTGAAAGAGACAATTCTGCATTAAATGGTACTACTCGTGGTCCTGAACCATCCCAGCTGTGGACAAGTGATCTCTCCCTATCATTAAATAACCTCTAGCATCTAATTCAAATGTATTTGTTTATCTTACCACTGTGTGTGATCTGGCCAAGTACAAATGACTACCATCTGTTACCAGTGTAATAAAGACAATGTGTATTTACTTTATTGATTAAAATAGTGAATGCAGAAAACAGTGGACAGTGCAATGTTGGACGATCCATTATCAGAACTAGGACTGTAATCAAATGCGGATCATACTGCTGAGTATTTCCAGTATGTTTCTCTTTTTCATTCAGATCTTCTGGAATAGCAATATTAAAAACAAATGCCATGCCCAAAAAAGCAGTTGTGAAAGTCACATGTCATCCTACAGTGGTCAATAGATTTGTGCAAGTTTCATATTCTCACTCACATACCCAATAGTCCCAACTCATTTGAATAATGAAATGAGAACTGACATGCACAAAATGCATTCTGTGTTGCAAATCCGAAATCCTCAAAGTATCCTTTGCTTTTACTATCATTCTGCTGCAACTTCTCCTGGGATCATTGTCCCTCGGCCTACTCAAAATAAATGTTCACACATGTAGTACATCCATCAGTGCGAATGCTTACAAGTCCTTGGTCAGGCTCAAATTGGTGTATTGTGGAGTCATTTGGGATCCTTTCAACAAAAACAAGATCACCCTGGAGAAAATACAACGCCGAGCATCCCGCTTTGTATGTCATGACCACAAGGGCAAATCAAGCGTGAATAATATGCTGACTTCTCTCGGATGGGATACACTAGAGCTCCGCAGAATCAGGCTAACTTACTGCAATTTACAAGGAGATTCACAAAATCAAACCATATCTCACGTCATCCCAGACCACCAACTGCCATGAAACAAGACAAAATAATGGTCCCTACATCATCAACTGGCTAAATTTCAATAAACTTTGCTACCAATATTCCCTTTACCCATAGACGATAAGGGAATGGAATATGTTACCACCCAACACACGCGCCGCCCCGATGTTAAGTCATTTAAAAAGGGGATTGAGCAACTAGATCTCCTCAACTTGGTGAAAACGGTCCAGTTTAAAATGTAACCACAACTCTACTCACTCCGACCTGGGCCAGATAACCACTGATGAGCTGTTAGCGCAGTAACCAACTAGAAGCAGAACCAGTCTTATCTGTGAGCACAGGGTGAAAACAATGTGCAACACTCCTTACAGAAGGCTCAAAAAGGCCTTTACTCTGGCAATTAAGGACATTTTTATCAGCAAAAGTAACTAAAACTGGAAATGACAAACTAACAGTTTCATTATGAAATATGTTAAAGAAGGAACTGCAGATGCTGGAGAATCGAGGGTTACACAAAAAGCTGGAGAAACTCAGCGGGTGCAGCAGCATCTAAGGAGTGAAGGAGATAGGCGACGTTTCGGGTCGAGACCCTTCTTCAGACTGGTCAGGGATCAGGGAAACGAGAGATATAAAAATCTTTTTTATATCTCTCGTTTCCCTGATCCCTGACCAGTCTGAAGAAGGGTCTCGACCCGAAACGTCGCCTATCTCCTTCACTCCTTAGATGCTGCTGCACCCGCTGAGTTTCTCCAGCTTTTTGTGTAACCCTTCATTATGAAATAGTTCACTGAACATCGAGCCATTTAGTAAGTGTAAAACAAACTGGGACATTAGCTTTGACTCCAGCAGACTGCTCAGCTCATTGAACACATCAAGTGTTGGTTACAACTTTATACAAGTGTGTGTGTGTGTGTGTGATGGATGTGCAGCATGAATCTCCAGCAACACATCCAATGACAAAACGCTGCAGCAGCAGCAGCTGTTGCTAAACATGACTTTTCTGCTTCAAACTATCACTGGGACACATTTACTCACAACAATCAATTCAATGTGCTGCTGACAGACAAGTGCGAATCACATTCAATGGGGGAATTTAACCCAAGTTTCTCCCCAAGATTCGAGCCGTACACGGGGGAGCGGCGGACAAAATACTCACCGATGGATGGATGTCAATCTGCTGTCCTCGCTCCCCGGCCCCGAGTCTCCCCGCCCGCCCGCCCGGACACCGGGGCCCTGAGTCTCCCCTCCCGCCCGCCCGGACACCGGGGCCCTGAGTCTCCCCGCCCGCCCGGACACCGGGGCCCCGAGTCTCCCCGCCCGGACACCGGGGCCCCGAGTCTCCCCCCCGCCCGGACACCGGGGCCCGTAGTTAAAATGGCCGCCTACAGCTTCACTCCCATTAGCTTCAATGGGAGACTGCCAGTATTAATTATGGCCGCACAGTCTGAAGAACGGTCTCGACCCGATACGTCGCCTATCTCCTTCGCTCCTTAGATGCTGCTGCACCGGCTGAGTTTCTCCAGCCTTTTGTGTCTCCTGGCTATACTGCAATAGACTTCAATGGGAGACTGCCAGTATTAAAGATGGCCGCATGTGGCTTCACTGCAATAGACTTCAATGGGAGACTGCCAGTATTAAAGATGGCCGCATGTGGCTTCACTGCAATCGACTTCAATGGGAGACTGCCAGTATTAAAGATGGCCGCATGTGGCTTCACTGCAATAGACTTCAATGGGGACTGCCAGTATTAAAGATGGCAGGCTATGACTTCACTCCCACTGACATCTGAAGCGATGTTTCGGGCCGAAACGTTGCCTGTCTCCTTCGCTCCTTAGATGCTGCTGCACCCGCTGAGTTTCTCCAGCGGTTTGCGTTCCCTCCCATTAACTTCAATGGGAGACTGCTAATATTAAAGATGGCCGCCAGAGCTTCACTTCCATTGACTGGCAGTTTCCCATTGACGTCAATGCGAGTGAAGTTATCGGCGGCCATCTTTGATACTGGCAATCTCCCATTGAAGCAAACGCGAGTGAAGCCATTACTGCCATCTTTAATACTGGCAATCTCCCATTGACGCCAATGCAAGTGAAGCCATAAGCGGCCATCTTTAATACTGGCAGTCCGCCATTGAAGCCAATCGGAGTGAAGTCATATGCGGCCATCTTTAATACTGGCAGTCTCCCATTGAAGTCAAAGCGAGTGACGCCAGAGGCGGCCATTTTAATGAGGGGACACAAAAGGCTGGAGAAACGTAGCGGGTGCAGCAGCAGCGTCATCTAAGGAGCGAAGGAGATAGGTAACGTTTCGGGTCAAAACCCTTCTTCAGACTGATGGGAGGTAAGGGGGCTGGGAGAAGAAAGGAAAAAGGAGGAGACGGAGACCGAGGGCTTGGGGAGAGGTGGGAAGGGGAGGAGACAGCAAGGGTTAACAGAATTGAGAACATTCAATGTTCATGCCACCAGGATGAGACTCCCCAAGCGGAATATGAGGTGCTGTTCCTCCAACTTGCAGTGTTGCTCACTCTGGCCGCCAAGCCACCGCTTGGTCTCACCGATATAGATCAGTTGACATCTAGAGCAGCGGATGCAGTAGATGAGGTTGGAGGAGATGCAGGTGAACCTCTGTCGGACCTGGAAGCACTGTTTGTGTCCCTGAATGGAGTCGAGAGGGGAGGTAAAGGGACAAGTGTAGCAGGAAGCAGAAAAGGGAAGCACTCGGACGCAAGAGGAGAACGAAAATAAAGGAAATAAACAGAGAATAAGAGATGGGGGGTTTCTTAAATGTGCATATTTTAATGCTAGGAGCATTATAAGAAAGGTGGATGAGCTTAAAGTCTGGATAGACACCTGGAAGTATGATGTTGTGGCGATCAGTGAAACATGGTTGCAGGAGGGCTGTGATTGGAAACTAAATATTCCAGGATTTTGTTGCTTCAGGTGTGATAGAATTGGAGGGACAAGAGATGGAGGTGTTGCATTGCTAGTCAGGGAAGATATTACAGCAGTGCTTTGGCAGGATAGATTGGAGGGCTCATCTAGGGAGGCTATTTGGGTGGAACTGAGAAGTGGGAAAGGTGTAGCAACACTTATAGGGGTATATTATAGACCGCCAAATGGGGAACGGGGATTGGACGAGCAAATATGTAAAGAAATAGCACATATTAGTAGTAAGCACAAGGTAGTGATTGTGGGAGATTTCAATTTTCCACACATAGAGTGGGAAACACATTCTGCAAATGGACTGGATGGTTTGGAGTTTGTAAAATGTGTGCAGGATAATTTTTTTGCAGCAATACATAGTGTTGCCTACTTGAGGGGCAGTGCTGGACCTCCTGTTAGGAGATGGGACAAGTGGCTGAGGTATGCGTTGGGGAGCACTTCAGGTCCAGTGATCACAATGCCATTGGTTTCAATATAATTATGGGGATGGACAGAACTGGGCCAAGGGTTGAGATTTTTGATTGGAGAAAGACTAACTTTAACGAGATGCGTGATTTAAAAGGAGTGAACTGGGACATTTTGTTTTATGGGAAAGATGTAGAAGAGAAATGGAAGACATTTAAAGGGGAAATTTTAAGAGTACAGAATCTTTATGTCCCTGTTCGGTTGAAATGAACCATTAAAAATTGGAAAGAGCCCTGGTTTTCAAGGGAAATTGGGCATCTTGTCCGGAAAATGAGATCTACAATAATTATAGGCAGCATGAAGTAAATGAGGTGCTTGAGGAGTATAAAAAGAATCTTAAGAAAGAAATTAGAAAAGCTAAAAGAAGATATGATGTTGCTTTGGCAAGTAAGGTGAAAGTAAATCGAAAGGTTTTCTACAGCTATATTAATAGCAAAAGGATAACAAGGGATAAAATTGGTCCATTGGAGAGACCGAGTGCACAGCTATCTGCAGAGCCAAAAGAGATGGGGGAGATATTGAACCATTTCTTTTCTTTGGTATTCACCAAGGGGAAGGATATTGAATTATGTGAGGTAAGGGAAACTAGTAGATACTATATGGATACTATGAGTTTCAAAGTAAAAGAAGTACTGACACTTTTGAAAAAAGTGGCTGCTTGTCGGGTTGGAGGCAGGTGACTAGAGGGGTGCCACAGGGACCTGTGTGGGGTCCTTTGTTGTTTGTCATGTACATCAATGATCTGGATGAAGGGGTGGTAAATTGGATTAGTAAGTATGCAGATGATACCAAGATAGGGGGTTTTGTGGATAATGAAGAGGATTTCCAAAGTCTACAGAGTGATTTAGGCCAGTTGGAAAAATGGGCTGAAAGATGGCAGATGGAGTTTAATGCTGATAAATGTAGTGCTACGCCTTGGCACGACAAATCAAAATAGGACGTACATGGTAAATGGTAGGGATTTGAAGAATACAGTTGAAAAGAGGGATCTAGGAATAATCGTGCATAGTTCCTTGAAGGTGGAATCTCATATAGATAGGGTGGTAAAGAAAGCTTTTGGTGTGCTAGCCTTTATAAATCAGAGCATTGAGTATAGAAGCTGGGATGTAATGTTAAAATTGTACAAGGCATTGGTGAGACCAAATCTGGAGTATGATGTACAATTTTGGTCGCCCAATTATAGGAAGGATGTCAACAAAATAGAGAGGGTACAGAGGAGATTTACTGGAATGTTGCCTGGGTTTCAACAGCTAAGTTACAGAGATAGGTTGAACAAGTTAGGTATTTATTCTCTGGAACGCAGAAGGTTAGGGGGGGACTTGATAGAGGTCTTTAAAATGTTGTGAGGGATAGACAGAGTTGATGTGGACAAGCTTTTCCCTTTGAGAATAGGGAAGATTCAAACAAGAGGACATGACTTTAGAATTAAGGGACAGAAGTTTAGGGGTAACATGAGGGGGAACTTCTTTACTCAGAGTGGTAGCAGTGTGGAATGAGCTTCCAGTGGAAATGGTGGCGGCAGGTTCGTTGGTATCATTTAAAAATAAATTGGATAGGCATATGGATGAGAAGGGTATGGAGGGTTATGGTATGAGTGCAGGCAGGTGGGACTAAGAGGGAAAAGTTGTTTGACACGGACTTGAAGGGCTCAGATGGCCGTTTCCATGCTGCAATTGTTATATAGTTATCTTGCGGTTGCAAGGGAAAGTGCCTGGGGAAGGGGTGGAGCGGGAAGGAAGGGTAGACTTGGCAAGGGAGTTGCGGAGGGAGCTGCCTTTGCGGAAGGTTGACGGGGGGGTTGGGAAGATGTGGCGAGTGTTGGGGTCTCGTTGTAGGTGGCAAAACTAACGGAGGACTATGTGTTGTATGTGCTGGCTGGTGGGGTGAAAGGTTGGAACCAGGGGGACAATGCCCTTGTTGCGAGTGGGGGAATGGGGAGAGAGAGCAGTGTTGCGGGGTATGGAGGAGAGCCTGGTGTGAGCCTCATCTATAGTGAGGGAGGGGAATCAACGTTCTCTATGACTTCTATCTATTTTATATAATCAGATTAAATGGATATGGTTTAATGGAATTGGAAATTCGCATCGGATTGAAGTTGGGGTGTAATGTCGGGCTGGAGGAGCCAAGAAGGCTACTCCAAAAAAAGCCACCCTAACAATAAAATGCAAGATATGAATGTAAGGAATGGGGGTGATGGAATCACCTTCTGTAGTTGGAATGTTAAAGGAATCAATGAACCAATTAAAAGGGGAAAGGTATTAGCTCAGCTGAATAGATTGAAATCTGGAGTTACGTTTCTTCAAGAGACACATCTTAAAAAAGATGCTCAATATAGATTAACAGCTAAATGGATTTCAAAAGTATATCATTCTTCGTTTATACACAAATCTAGAGGAGTTGCAATAATTATTCGTAAAGGTATACCTTTTAAACTCAATTCGATAATAGAGGACAAGGAGGGTAGATATTTAATAATTACAGGGGAACTACATTTAAAAAAAGTAATTCTTATGAATATATATGCACCTAATTTTGATAATCCACTAATTTTTAAGAAAATATTTAATAGTATTCCTATATCCACCCAATATAATTTAATAATTGGAGGTGATTTAAACTGTACATTAGATAATTATTTGGATAGATCTTCTACAAAAAGTAAGGCTCTTTCTAAATCAAGTAAGCTTATAAATTCTTTTATTAAGACATCGAATGTTAAAGATATTTGGAGATTGGATAATCCAACCGGACGGGAATATTCATTTTTCTCGCCGGTATTCGGAACTTATTCGAGGATAGATTATTTCTTAGTTGACTCAAAATTACTCCCCTTTACGTATGATGCAAAGTATCATAATATTATTATCTCAGATCATGCTCCATTAACATTTAAGATAAAATTAAAAGATATAGTTAATAAAACTAATATTTGGAGATTCAACACACAGATATTAAAGGATAAAGACTGCTGTAACTATGTGGAGAAACAGATTAAATTATTTTTTGAAACTAACGATAAATCTGAGACTTCCCCATTATTATTATGGGACACATTTAAAGCATTTATGCGCGGTGCAATAATATCAGCACAAGCTCATTTTAACAAAGAAAGTCGAAAAATTGAGCAAAACTTAGAAAAAGAGATAAAACAATTAGATAGTGAAAATATAATACATCCTTCTAAAGAGTTGAGTAATAAAATTGCTATATTAAAATATAGATTAAATAAAATTTACTCTGATCAAGTGATAAAACTATATCAACAAACTAAACAAGTTCATTTTGAATTTGGTGATAAACCTCAAAAATTATTAGCACGACAACTCAGAAGATTAGACGATGAAAAAACTATATATAGTATTAGATCGGTACAGGGAAATACGCTGACTATACCAAAAGACATTAATGACACATTTTTACAATATTATCAAAATGTTTATTCATCTAAATTAACAGGGCAAACAGATGAAATGGAAACATTTCTAGAAAAATGTCATTTTAATAAGCTAGATTTTGAGAGTAGGCAATTATTAAATGCTGAAATATCGGTAACAGATATCGAAGAATCAATTGGATCGTTAAAAAATGGTAAAACAGCGGGCCCCGATGGCCTGAGTGCAGAATTTTATAAAAAATTTCATGATCTACTTTCATCAAGATTACAAACAGTGTATAGACACACCTATGAGTTAGGAAAATTACCAGAGTCTTTAAATGAATCTACAATTACATTAATTCCTAAATTAGATAAGGATCTGGAAGATCCTGGATCATATCGAGCGATTGCTCTTTTAAATACTGATCAAAAAATATTAACTAAAGTACTGTCTCGGAGGCTAAGTTTTGTGATTTCCAAAATAATACATTATGATCAAACAGGTTTTATTCCAAAACGTTACTCATCACATAATCTTAGACGCTTGTTTAATATTATCTACTCGAGAAGAAGGAGAGATATTGAATTAGCAGTTATATCGTTGGATGCTGAAAAAGCATTCGACCAGGTGGAATGGTCATATTTATTTAATATAATGGAAAAGTATCAACTGGGGGATGGATTTTGTAAATGGGTAAGAATATTATATTCTAACCCTACAGCAAGAATTTTAACTAATCAAATACTATCACCTAAATTTAGACTTTTTAGGGGATGCAGACAGGGATGTCCGTTATCCCCTTTATTATTTGCTTTGGTGATAGAACCTCTGGCCGAAAGAATCAGATCAGAACCCGAAATATATGGGTATAATACTGACACAACAAATAATAAGATATCTTTATATGCAGATGATATTCTGATTTATATTACTAAGCCGGAATGTAGTATTCCCAAGTTATTTAATGTTATAAATGAATTTAGCGTATTTTCAGGATATAGGATTAATTGGAATAAAAGTGACATTATGCCTATAACTGGTATAAATGTAAATATACTACAAAAATACCCATTAAAAATAGTTACAGATAAATTTAAATATTTAGGAATCAATGTGTCTAAATCCTATAAATTATTAATTAAAGCTAATTATTATCAATTATTAGAGAAACTTAAAAAAAACATTTCATATTGGAAAACACTCCCTATATCTATGATCGGTAGGATTAATGCTATAAAGATGATTTTTTTACCACAATTGTTATATTTATTTCAGGCAATTCCTTTTTTTCTCCCAAAAAGTTTTAAAAAAAAATTGATACTATAGTTAATAATTTTGTCTGGGATTACAAAAGTCATAGAATAAGTAAAAAACACTTATGTAAGTCTAAGATAAATGGAGGGCTGGCACTTCCAAATTTTCTATACTACTTTTGGGCAGTCCAGATTAAGAATATGAATTTTTGGTGGGTAAATATGGATGTTGAACCAATGTGGTTAAAAATGGAAAAGGAAGACTGTTTACCTTTCAATATAGAGTCGATTATTTTCGCACCAAAGGAAGTACAAAAAAAGACTTATAGGGACAACCCTATAATTCATAATAATAGGCGTATTTGGAAACAGATAGTTAAGACCTTATATCTGGATAATCTTTCTTTTAGGTTACCAATTAGGAATAACCCACTGTTTAAACCCTCAATCTTAGATGCGGGGTTTAGACTGTGGGAGGATTCAGGAATTAAAAGGATAGGACACCTTTATAGAAATGGAAATTTTTTATTATTTGAAGAGTTACAAGATATTTTTGGACTACCTTCACAACACCATTTTAGGTATTTACAAATTAGAGATTTTATTAAATGCAATACACAAGACTATAAAAATAAAGAATCAGGCTTATTAGATGAGCTGTTTAATTTACATCCAGATACAGATAAGCTTATAGCTTATATATACAATATTATGTTAGATAAAGAGAACCCAACAACTGAAACATATCGTCTAGCATGGGAAAATGAAATTGGATTACCTATAATAAAAGAAATTTGGGAAGAAAGCTTACAAAGAATACATTGGTGTTCTTTGAATGCCAGACACACATTAATACAATTTAAAGTTATATATAGATTACACTACTCGAAAACCAAATTAAAAAGTATCTTTCCTAGTCTCTCCTCTATTTGTGATAAATGTAAGAATCTTGAAGCAAATTTAATACATAGTTTTGTAACGTGCCCACGGTTGAATTATTATTGGATTGAAATTTTTAAAGTTATTTCGGAAGTTCTTAAGGTTGAACTCGACCCAGACCCAAAATTAATAATATTTGGAATTCCGGAGCCAAATTTGGTACTCACAGTAAATCAAAGAATTTTTTTTGATTACTGTTTAATAATAGGGAAAAAAATGATACTTAAATTTTGGAAGGGAACATTATCCCCAACAATTAAAATGTGGAAAGCAGAGATGTTGGAGACGTTGAATTTGGAAAGAATTAGATTTGTCCTTTTGGACAGGTATAATTCTTTTGAATCGATATGGTCTCCATATATACAGTATTTAGAGAAGTAGCTATACTTGGAATCACGGCTCGACGGGCACCCTACGGAATCCGATGCGAATAACTTACTTACATTTGATATTATTGCGCATTTATTATAGATATTATTGTATGAAATAGTATTTCGTATAATGTATTTAGTTTTGTTTACATATATATGTAATATTTTGGTTTTTTAAATTTTCTTTTTTTTTATGGTTGAAGTATGTGGGAATTTTTTTTTATTCCTTTTTATTTACTTTTTTTCTTTTCTCGTTTTTTTTTCTCTCTTTTATATATCTCTTTCTTTATTGCCAAAAAATAGAAGATATTAAGTATTGATATGTTATTTGTAGTAATATTGAATTAAGGTGTTAGTTTATAAAGTAAGCTATACATTGTAAAAGGTTTACTTCAAATAAAAAAATATTACACACAGCAATACATAGTGTTGCCTACTTGAGGGGCAGTGCTGGACCTCCTGTTAGGAGATGGGACAAGTGGCTGAGGTATGCGTTGGGGAGCACTTCAGGTCCAGTGATCACAATGCCATTGGTTTCAATATAATTATGGAGATGGACAGAACTGGGCCAAGGGTTGAGATTTTTGATTGGAGAAAGACTAACTTTAACGAGATGCATGATTTAAAAGGAGTGAACTGGGACATTTTGTTTTATGGGAAAGATGTAGAAGAGAAATGGAAGACATTTAAAGGGGAAATTTTAAGAGTACAGAATCTTTATGTCCCTGTTCGGTTGAAATGAACCATTAAAAATTGGAAAGAGCCCTGGTTTTCAAGGGAAATTGGGCATCTTGTCCGGAAAAGGAGATCTACAATAATTATAGGCAGCATGAAGTAAATGAGGTGCTTGAGGAGTATAAAAAGAATCTTAAGAAATAAATTAGAAAAGCTAAAAGAAGATATGATGTTGCTTTGGCAAGTAAGGTGAAAGTAAATCGAAAGGTTTTCTACAGCTATATTAATAGCAAAAGGATAACAAGGGATAAAATTGGTCCATTGGAGAGACCGAGTGCACAGCTATCTGCAGAGCCAAAAGAGATGGGGGAGATATTGAACCATTTCTTTTCTTTGGTATTCACCAAGGGGAAGGATATTGAATTATGTGAGGTAAGGGAAACTAGTAGATACTATATGGATACTATGAGTTTCAAAGTAAAAGAAGTACTGACACTTTTGAAAAAAGTGGCTGCTTGTCGGGTTGGAGGCAGGTGACTAGAGGGGTGCCACAGGGACCTGTGTGGGGTCCTTTGTTGTTTGTCATGTACATCAATGATCTGGATGAAGGGGTGGTAAATTGGATTAGTAAGTATGCAGATGATACCAAGATAGGGGGTTTTGTGGATAATGAAGAGGATTTCCAAAGTCTACAGAGTGATTTAGGCCAGTTGGAAAAATGGGCTGAAAGATGGCAGATGGAGTTTAATGCTGATAAATGTAGTGCTACGCCTTGGCACGACAAATCAAAATAGGACGTACATGGTAAATGGTAGGGATTTGAAGAATACAGTTGAAAAGAGGGATCTAGGAATAATCGTGCATAGTTCCTTGAAGGTGGAATCTCATATAGATAGGGTGGTAAAGAAAGCTTTTGGTGTGCTAGCCTTTATAAATCAGAGCATTGAGTATAGAAGCTGGGATGTAATGTTAAAATTGTACAAGGCATTGGTGAGACCAAATCTGGAGTATGATGTACAATTTTGGTCGCCCAATTATAGGAAGGATGTCAACAAAATAGAGAGGGTACAGAGGAGATTTACTGGAATGTTGCCTGGGTTTCAACAGCTAAGTTACAGAGATAGGTTGAACAAGTTAGGTATTTATTCTCTGGAACGCAGAAGGTTAGGGGGGGACTTGATAGAGGTCTTTAAAATGTTGTGAGGGATAGACAGAGTTGATGTGGACAAGCTTTTCCCTTTGAGAATAGGGAAGATTCAAACAAGAGGACATGACTTTAGAATTAAGGGACAGAAGTTTAGGGGTAACATGAGGGGGAACTTCTTTACTCAGAGTGGTAGCAGTGTGGAATGAGCTTCCAGTGGAAATGGTGGCGGCAGGTTCGTTGGTATCATTTAAAAATAAATTGGATAGGCATATGGATGAGAAGGGTATGGAGGGTTATGGTATGAGTGCAGGCAGGTGGGACTAAGAGGGAAAAGTTGTTTGACACGGACTTGAAGGGCTCAGGTGGCCGTTTCCATGCTGCAATTGTTATATAGTTATCTTGCGGTTGCAAGGGAAAGTGCCTGGGGAAGGGGTGGAGCGGGAAGGAAGGGTAGACTTGGCAAGGGAGTTGCGGAGGGAGCTGCCTTTGCGGAAGGTTGACGGGGGGGTTGGGAAGATGTGGCGAGTGTTGGGGTCTCGTTGTAGGTGGCAAAACTAACGGAGGACTATGTGTTGTATGTGCTGGCTGGTGGGGTGAAAGGTTGGAACCAGGGGGACAATGCCCTTGTTGCGAGTGGGGGAATGGGGAGAGAGAGCAGTGTTGCGGGGTATGGAGGAGAGCCTGGTGTGAGCCTCATCTATAGTGAGGGAGGGGAATCAACGTTCTCTGAAGAATGAGGACATTTGTGATGATCTGGTGTGGAACACCTCATCCTGGGAGCAGATGCGGCATTGACGGATGAATTGGGAATAGGGGATGGAGTCCGTACAGGAAGCAGGGTGGGAAGAAGAGTAGTCCAGGTAGCTGTGGGAGTTGGTTGGTTTATAGTGGATGTTGGTCAGGATTGTATCACCTGCAATAGAGATGGTGAGGTCAAGGAATGGTAGGGAAATATCATAAAAGGTCCAAGTGTATTTGAGCACTGGAGGGAAGTTGGTGGTGAAATAGATGAAGTCAGTCAGTTGTGTGTGGGTGCAGGAGGTGACACCAAAGCAGTCGTCAATGTAATGGAGTTAGAGGTCGGGGATGGTTCCTTGGTACGCCGAGAACAAGGATTGTTCGACGTACCCAACAAAGAGGCAAGCGTAGCTCGTCCTATGTGTGTGCCCATAGCTACACCTTGTGTTTGGAGTAAATGGGAGGAGTCAAAAGATAAGTTATGGAGGGTAAGGACCAGCTCCGCTAGGCGGAGGAGGGTGTCAGTGGATGGGTGTGGGTTGCACCTCTGGTCGAGGAAGAATTTGAACTTCCGGCCATTTTAACAACGGCTGTCTGTCCGGGCGGGGGGGGGGCGGGGGCGCTGCGCAAGCGTCACCTTCACCGCATGCCCCACCGTTACTCACTGCTGTCGTCTTCACCGCGGGCTTCCGTCTCGTCTCCCCCTGGGAGGGTCCGCGCTCCCCTCGTGCTCTGTCTCCATCTTGGTCCTCCGGGCCGGTCCTCCAGCGGGAGGGTGGTCGTGGTCCTCCGGGCCGGTCCTCCAGCGGGTGGGTGGTCGTGGTCCGCCGGGCTGGTCCTCCAGCGGGTGGGTGGTCGTGGTCCTCCGGGCCGGTCCTCCAGCGGGTGGATGATCGTAGCGCTCTGGGCCGGTCCTCCAGTGGGTGCATGGTATACTGATAGATCAATTAATCAGATATACTGCAATAGTCTGTTATTGTTCAGAGTTTTGTATGAGTTGTGTTTAATTGGTTGCTGTGGGGAAGATGTTTCCGGGCCTTTCAGTGTGGGGTGAATTTTCAATGAGGTCCCCACTCGTTCTTCTAAACTCCAGCGACTACAGGCCCAGGCGACAAACGCTCATCGTAGTTAGTTAACCCACTCGTTGCTGGGATGGTTCTTGTAAACCTCCTCTGGACCCTCTCCAGAGCCGGCACATCCTTCCTCAGATACGGGGCCCAAAACTGCTCACAATACTCCAAATGTGGCCTGACCAGGGCCTTGTGGAGCCTCAGCATTTACGACCATGTTTTTGTATACAAGCCCTCTCGAAGTAACTGCTGGCAATATAAGGTGCTGTTCCTCCAATTTGTGCTGGGCCTCACTCTGACAGTGGAGGAGGCCCAGGACAGAAGGGTCAGTGTCAAATAAATCATTCAATTTGACAAAATACATAATAATTCTTCTTTTCTGATCATTTTCAGCAGTCCAGAAGGGCCACAAATGACAGGTTAGTGATCCATATATTTAAACATAGACCCTCATTATAAAATCACTTACTTTTAGAGATACACCCTTCCTTCGGCCCACCGAGTCTGTGCCGACCAGCGATCGCCCATTCAAACACAAGATTAGTTTAGAGATACAGCGTGGAAACAGGCCCTTCCTTCAGCCCTCCGAATTCGTGCCGACCAGCGAACGCCCGTTCACACACTAGGTTAGTTCAGAGATTCAGCGCGGAAACGGGCCCTTCGGCCGACCGAGTCCGTGCCGACCAGCGAATGCCCGTTCACACACTAGTTTAGTTTAGAGATACAGCGTGGATTCTTGCTTTACATCAGCACAACAGAATATAGTAGGCATAAATAAATACAGATCAGATCAGCGTGTCCATATAGGTCCCCATCCTTTCCCTTCCAAAGTCCACAATCAGTTCCTTTGTTTTGCTGGTGTTGAGAGCCAGGTTATTGTGCTGGCACCATTTGGTCTCACTTCTATTCTCTGACTCGTCTCCATCAGTGATACGTCCCACAACAGTGGTGTCATTGCCGAACTTGATGATGAAGTTCGCACTATGTGGCTACGTAGTCATGAATATAGAGTGAGTACAGCAGGGGGCTCAGCATGCAGCCTTGAGGTGCTCCCGTTCTGATTGTTATCGAGGCCGAAACATTTACACCAATACGAACAGACTGTGGCCTGTGAATGAGGAAGTGGAGGTTCCAATTGCAGAGGGATGTGCAGGGACCCAGTCTGGTAACCAGGTTGGAGTGGATGATAGTATTAAATGCCGAGCTGTAATCAATGAATAACAGCCTGACATATGAGTTTTTGTTGTCCAAGTGGTCTAGAGCGGAGTGGAGGGCCAGCGAGATTGTCTCCACTGTTGATCTGTTGCGGCGGTAAGCGAACTGCAGTGGGTCCAGTTTTTTGTTGATGTATGAGTTGACTTGCGCCATGATCAGGCTCTCAAAGCACTTCATCACCACAGACATTAATGCCACTGGTCGATAGTCATTGAGGCACGTCACCTTGCTCTTCTTGGGCACCGGTATTATTGATGCCCTGATAAAGGAGGTGGGAACCTCAGACATCAGAAGTGAGCGGTTGAAAATGTCCGTAAAAACTCTCGGGTTTAGAACACTCCCGGGTATACCATCAGGTCCAGGCACTTTTCGAGGGTTCACCCCTCTGACGGATCTTCTGACTTTGGCCTCTGTGACTGTGACCGAAATACCATCACAGCGAATGGGGGCTCGGGAAGGCACATCAGTGTTCTCCCTATCAACGCGTGTGTAAAATGTATTGAGCTCGTCAGGGAGTGATGCTTCGCTGACATTTGAGCTGCCTCCTGATTTTGCCTTGTAGGAGGTGATTGCATTCAAGCCCCGCCACAGTTGCCGAACATCCCTCGTACTCCAGCTTGGTGCAGAAGTCCCTTTTGGCCTTTTTGATGGCCTTACCAAGGTCGTATCTGTACATCTGGTAGACCTCTGCATCACCAGACATGAATGCCTGGGATCTGGTCTTCAGAAGAATGTGAATCTCATGGTTCATCTAAGTCTTCTGGTTGGCAAACACTCAGAAGGTTTTTGTTGGGATGGAGTCCTCCACACATTCCTTTATGAAGTTTGTAATGACTGTGGAGTATTTATTCAGATCCGTTGCCGAGTCCCTGAACATTGCCCAGTCTACAGACTCCACACACACAGGGAGGGAGGGAGGGGGGGAGAGAGAGAGAGAGAGAGGGGGGGGGGGAGAGGGGGAGAGAGGGAGAGGGGGAGGGAGAGGGGGAGGGAGAGGGGGAGGGAGAGGGGGAGGGATCCTACGCACACTTGGAAGAATTTAACAATTTTGCAGAGGCAGATTAATCTGCAACACTCAACGTCTTTGAAATGTTGGAGGAAACTGGAGCCAAAACCCACGCAGGTCAAATAGAGAAAGTACAATCTCCGCACAGACAGCACCCGAAGTCATGACCGAGCCTGGGTCTCTGGCGATGAGGCAGCAACTGTACCGCTGCGCCACTGCCGCGCAAAGTTATATAACAGTTTCCTCTGCCGTAAATGCACCCAATATGTGCTAGTAATGTCCTGTTTGCCAGCTTGTTGACCCTCTGTATTTTCCTCGTGCAGGGTTTAGGAGGCATTGCTGTGGACGGTGAGGCAGGTGAGCCCCCCTCCCCATCTGCTCGGTGTGCAGGCTGAGCTTCAAGGGGCTGAGCTTCGATGGAGGACCACATGACAGGGAGCAACAAGGAGAAGCGTATTGAGTGCGAGGTGTGTGGCAAGGCCTGGCAGTACCCGAGCGAGCTGGAGATCCACCGGCGGGTGCACACAGGCGAGAAGCCCTATGGCTGCTCCACCTGTGGCCAGAGCTTTGCCCGGATTTCGGGGCTGCGGCTCCACCGGGGGGTGCATAGCAGTGAGCGGCCCTTCGCCTGCTCCGACTGCGGCAAAGGCTTCATGTTGTCCACGGACCTGAAGCAGCATAGGCACGTGCACACCGGGGAGCGCCCCTACACCTGCAACTGTGGCAAGGGCTTCACGCACTCCAACTACCTGTTGAAGCACCAGCGCACCCACACCAGCGAGCGCCCCTACACCTGCGCCCTGTGCGGCAAGGTCTTCATCTGCTCCAGCGCCCTGCTAAAGCACCAGCGCACCCACACTGGCGAGCGGCCCTACACCTGCGCCCTGTGCGGCAAGGGCTTCACGGAGTCCGGCAACCTGCTGAAGCACGAACGTTCCCACACTGGGGAGCGGCCCTGCACCTGCGCTCACTGCGGCAAGGGCTTCACCCAGTCCCGCACCCTGCGGTTGCACAAGCGCACCCACACCCAGAAGCGGCCCTACACCTGCGCTCACTGCGGCAAGGGCTTCACCCAGTCCGGCAACCTGAGGCTGCACCAGAGCACCCACACTGGGGAGCGGCCCTACACCTGCATTCTCTGCGGCAAGGGCTTCACCCAGTCTAGCAACCTGTGGTTGCACCAGCGCACCCATACTGGGGAGCGGCCCTACACCTGCGCCCAGTGCGGCAAGGGCTTCACCCATTCCAGTCACCTGCTGCGCCACCAGCGCACCCGCACTGGGGAGCGGCCCTACACCTGCGCCCAGTGCGGCAAGGGCTTCGCTCGGTCCAGCAGCCTGCTGTCCCACCAGCAGGTGCACACCGCCGACCGTCCCTTCCCCAGCCCCGTGTGTGGAGAGCGCTTTGCCATGGCCTCCCACGCCCTGTCTCACCAGCCCGTGCACACCAGTGGCCAGCCCTACGACTGCCCGTACTGCGGTGAGGATTTTGACAGCTCGCGGGGGTTGCAGCAGCACATGCAGACCTATGCTGGCGAGCAGCTGCTCCCACTGTGATAATTGCATGGGGGCTGCGGGAGCACCAGTGGACACTTTATGTGCCGATGGTGGCAAGAGTTTCACCCCCATGTCCAGCCTGTGGCAGCACCGGCGTACCCACAGCGGGGAGCGTCCCTTCCCCTGCCCATCCTCTGGTAAGGGCTTCACCTGCCTTGAACACCTGCTGGAGCACTGGCAAAACCACACCGGCCAGCACCCCTTCACCTGCCCCCTCTGTGGCAAGGCCTTTGCCCGCTCCTCCAGCCTGCTGGCACACCGCCACGTGGATAGATAGGCGCTGTTTAGGTAACACAAACTTCTGAAAGGAGTGGGTAACGTTTCGGGTCGTTTCTTCAGTCACCCATTCCTTCTCTCCAGAGATGCCGCCTGTCCCGCTGAGTTACTCCAGCATTTTGTGTCCTTTTTATCTAATCCAGCATCTGCAGTTCCTTGTTTTTAAACCATTCTGGTTAACCATCTCTGGACCTTCCCCGAAGCCTCCAGTCCTGCAATGGAGTAACCAGAACTGTATGCAATACTCCAAATGCTACCTGACCAATGTCCAATAAAGCTGCACAGCTACATTCCTCTCGCTCCCCATGCTCTTCCCTCTCCCTCCATTCTCCCCCGCACTCGTACATAAATTCTCTCCACTCCACCCTCTCGTGAACTTCCTCCTGCTGGGACGACCATGGCTGACAAGTGGCGTCAGGGACAGTATAAAAATTAAAGCAAAGAAGTGCAACGTAGCAAAATTGAGCGGGAAGCAAGAGGAATGGGTTTAAAAAACAACAGAAGATAACCAAAAATGGAATACTGGGAGAAAAGATGAGGTACGAAGGTAAACTAGCCAAGAATATAAAGCAGGATAGTGAAAGCTTGTTTAGGTATGTGAAGAGGAAACAATTAGTTAAGACCAAAGTTGGACCCTTGAAGACCGAAAAAGGTGAATTTATTATGGGGAACAATGAAATGGCAGATGAGTTGAACAGGTACTTTGGATCTGTCTTTACTAAGGAGGACACAAACAATCTTCCTGATATAGTAGTGGCCAGAGGATCTGGGGTGGCGGAGGAACTGAAGGAAATCCACATTTGGCAGGAAATGGTGTTGGGTAGACTGATGGGACTGAAGGCTGATAAATCCCCACGGCCTGATGGTCTGCATCCCAGGGTACTGAAGGAAGTGCTACTGAGGGAGTGGTACTAAAGGAAATCATGGATGCATTGATGATAATTTTCCACAGTTCTATAGACTCGGGATCAGATCCTGTGGATTGGAGGGTAGCTAATGTTATCCCACTTTTTAAGACGGGCGAGAGAGAAAAATACAGGGAATTATAGACCAGTTAGCCTGACATCGGTGCTGGAGTCAATTATAAAAGATGAGATAGCCGAACATTTGGATAGCAGTAACAGGATCGTTTCGAGTCAGATGCATTTGCGAAGTGGAAATCATGCTTGACTAATCTTCTGGAATTTTTTGAAGATGCAACTAGGAAAATGCACAATGGAGAGCCAGTGGATGTAGTGTACACGGACATTCAGAAAGCATTTGATAAGGTCCCACATAGGAGATTGGTGGGCAAAATAAGGGCACATTGTATTGGGGGTAGAGTGTTGACCGAAAGAAAATTGGTTGCAGACAGGAAACAAAAAGTAGGCATTAACGGGGTCTCTTTCAGAATGGCAGGCAGCGACTAGTGGGGTACCACAAGACTCGGTTCTGGGACCGCAGTTATTTACAATATATATACATCCATGATTTGGATGAAGGGATTCAAAGTAACATTAGCAAATTTGCAGATGGCACAAAGCTGGGTGGCAGTGTGAACTGTGAGGAGGATGCTATGAGAATGCAGGGTGACTTGGACAGGTTGAGGGAGTGGACAGATGCAGTTTAATGCGGATAAATGTGAGGTTATCTACTTTGGTAGCAGAAACGGGAAGACAGATTATTATCTAAATGTTGTCACGTTGGGAAAAGGTGAAGTACAACGGGATCTGGGGGTCCTTGTACATTATATGAAAGTAAGCATGCAGGCACAGCAGGCAGTGAAGAAAGCGAATGGCATGTTGGCCTTCATAACAAGAGGAATCGAATATAGGAGCAAATAGGTCCTTCTGTAGTTGTACAGAGCCCTAATGAGACCACACCTGGAGTATTGTGTGCAGTTTTGATCACTGAATTTGGGGAAGGCCATTCTTGCTATTGAGGAAGCCCAGCCCGGATGGCGGGACTGTCATATGCTGAGAGAATGGTGCGGCTGGGCTCGTACACTCTGGAGTTTAGAAGGATGAGAGGGATTCTCATTGAAACATATAAGATTGTGAAGGGTCTGGACACGCTAGAGGCTGGAAACGTTCCCGATGTTGGGGGAGTCCAGAACCAGGAGCCACAATTTAAGAATAAGCAGTAAGCCATTCAGAACGGAGAGGAGGAAACACTTTTTCTCAGAGTGGTGAGTCTGGAATTCTCTGCCCCGGAGGGCGGTGGAGGCCGGTTCTTTGGATGCTTTCAAGAGAGAGATAGATAAGGCTCTGAAAGATAGCCGAGTCAGGGGATATGTGGAGAAGGCAGAAGGTACTGATTGTGAATGATCAGCCATGATCACATTGAATGGTGGTGCTGACTCGAGGAGCCGAATGGCGTACTGTACCTATTGTCCTCTCTCTCAAACACTCCCTCCCTCGCTCCCTGTCTCTCTCACACACTCCCTCTCTGGCTCCCTGTCTCTCTCACACAGTCCCTCTCTCGCTCCCTGTCTCTCTCACACAGTCTCTCTCTCGCTCCCTGTCTGTCACACACACAACCTCGACACCCCTTCTCGCCGCTGCCGCTCCCAGGCAGAAATAAATAGCTTCCTACCTCCCACGTCTCCAGCCCTCTGCCACAGGCTCTCTCTCTGTTCCTCTCTCTCACATGCACACTCACTCTCGCTGACACACGCACCCCTCTCTTGCTCTCTCTCACACAACCTCTCTCTATTGTGCACACATCCTCTCTCTGTTGCTCTCTCAAACACACTCCCTCTCAAACACACTCCTCATCTCTCTCACACATTCTCACACAGTCTCTCTCACATACATGCACACTCGTATGTTCTCTCTCACACACGCACTCCCGCAAACACACACACACACACGCACTCTCTCACACACATTCTCACACACGCTTGTTCTCTCTTTGTATCAGGACTAGGCGTACATTTCACACTACATAGAAATATAGAAAATTATTTGCAGGAGTAGGCCATTTGGCCCTTCGAGCCTGCACCGCCAATCAATATGATCGTGGCTGACCATCCAACTGTATCCTGTACCTGCCTTCTCTCCATACCCTGTGATCCCTTAAGCCACAAGGGCCACATCTAACTCCCTCTTAAATACAGCCAATAAACTAGCTTCAACGACCTTCTATGGCAGAGAATTCCACAGACTCACCACTCTCTGTGTGAAAAAATGTTTTCCTCATCTCAGTCCTAAAGGAATTCCCCCTGATACTTAGACTGTGACCCCTTGTTCTGGACCTCCCCAACATCGGGAACAATCTTCCTGCATCTATCCTATCCAACCCCTTAAGTATTTTGTAACTTTCTATAAAATCCCCTCTCAATCTTCTAAATTCTAGTGAGTACAAGCCAAGTCTATCCAGTCTTTCTTCATGTGAAATTCCTGACATCCCAGGAATCAGTCTGATGAACCTTCTCTGTACCCTCTCTATGGCAAGAATGTATTTCCTCAGATTTGGAGACCAAAATTGTGTGCATTATACCAGGTCTGGTCTCACCAAAACCCTGTACAATGGCAGTGGGAACCTCCCTGCTCCTATACTCAAATCCTTTTGCTATGAATGCTAACATACCATTTGCTTTCTTCAGTGCCTGCTGCACCTGCATGCCTACTTTCAATGACTGGTGAACCATGACACCCAGGTTTCGTTGCATCTCCCCTTTTCCTAATTTGCCACCGTTCAGATGATAGTCTACCCTCCTGTTTTTGCCACCAAAGTGGAGAAACACACATTTATCCACATGATACTGCATCTGCCATTCATTTTCCCACTCACCCAGCCTATCCAAGTCACCTTGCAGCCTCCGAGCATCCTCCCCACACTTAACACTACCCCCCAGCTTCGGGTCATCCGCAAACATGGAGATGTTAACCATATAACAACCATATAACAATTACAGCACGGAAACAGGCCATCGTGGCCCTTCAAGTCCGTGCCGAACATGTTGCTTTAAATTCCCTGGTCGAAATCATTAATATATATTGTTAATAGCTGGGGTCACAGCACTGATCATTGCGGCACCCCAATAGTCACTGCCTGCCATTCTGAAAAGGACCTGTTTACTCTTACACTTTGCTTCCTGTCTGCCAGCCAGTTCTCTATCGACATCAATACTGAACCCCCAATACCGTGGGCTTTAAGTTTGTGTACTAATCTCTTACGTGGGACCTTGTCGAAAGCCTTCTGAAAGTCTTGATATAACACATCCACTGGTCCTCCCTTATCCTCTCTGCTAGTTACATCCGCGAAAAATTCTATTCGTTTCGTCAGACATGATTTACCTTTTGTAAACCCATGCTGACTTTATGCAATGATTTCACCACTTTCCAAATGTGATGCTATCCCATATTTATCAACATATTCTAGCCGTTTCCCCACTACCGATGTTAGACTAACTGGTCTGTAATTCACCATTTCTCTCTCCCTCCCTTTTAAAAAAAGTGTGGTTACATTAGCTATCCTCCAATCCTCAGGAACTACTCCAAAATTATCACTAATGCATCCACTATTTCTGTGGCTACTTCCTTGTCTACTCAGGGATGCAGACTATATGGCCCATGGGATTTATCGGCCTTCAATCCATTCAATTTAGACAACACCACTTCCTGGGTAACCTGGATTTCACTCAGTTCATCCAGCTTATTTGACCCCCGGTCCCCTGCTATTTCCGGCAGATTATTTATGTCTTCCTTAGTGAAGACAGAACCAAAGTAGTTATTCAATTGGTTTGCCATGTCCTTATTCTCCATGATCAATTCACCTGTTTCTGACTGCAAGGGACCTATATTTGTTTTAACCAATCTATTTCTCTTCCCATATCTATAAACACTTTTGCAGTCAGTTTTTATGTTCCCTGCCAGTTTTCTTTCATAATCTATTTTCGATTTCCTAATTAAGCCCTTTGTCCTCCTCTGCTGGACTGAATTTCTCCCAGTCTCTTGTAGGCTGCTTTTTCTGGCTAATTTGTGTGCTTCATCTTTTGTTTTTATACTTTCCCTCATTTCCCTTGTTATCCATGGATGCACTACCTTCCCTGATTTATTATTTTGTCAAATTGCAATGAAAAATTGTTGTAGTTCATCCAATGCTGTCTTTAAATACCTTCCATTGCACATCCACTGTCAACCCTTTAGGAAATCACTTGCCAGGCTATCTTGGCCAATTCGCATCTCATACCTTCAAAGTTACCTTTGTTTAAGTTCAGAACCCTTGTTTCTGACTTAGTTATGTCACTCTCCATCCTAATGAAGAACTCAACCATATTATGGTCACTCTTGCCCAAGGGGCCATGCACAACAACACTTGCACTCAGTCCACCATGGCCTGCTGGATCTCCCGGTTGCCAACCATTTTAACTCCCCTTCCCATTCCCGCACTCCCAATCTTGCTGTCCTGGACCTCCTCCATTGCCAGAGTGAGGTTGAAAGAGCTAATAGTCAAAACTAAAATATAGTCGTTCTACTACAAAAGCATGATCTAGTAGAACAAATGTATGGCTCGGTGACAAGTCTGAATGATTTTGCAAATTATATGAAACACAATATGGAGGACAAATTGTATTTGTAATAAAGATATTAAGATGGAAGCCTGCGTAATAACATGTGCTTCCTTCAAGGCCATAAAGAAGCCAAGATTGAAAAATATTGCTGATGCTCCAGAGATGAGTAATAACTTGATATTGGATGAACTTGGATGGACCCAGCTTTTCCTATATCCTGAAAGGCTACAGAATCTTTCAGTCATGCCATTTTCAGACTTGATAGGAGTGTTTTACTGATAAGAACAATTGTACTAACTTTCCTTCGTTCTGAGAGTGGAGCCCGAGAAGCACTGAGCAACGTTTGTGATCATTGTACATCTTGCCACTCCCGTCTGGCAAATTGAATCAATTAAAGATTGCCCTGGTTTACCTTTAACAATTTTGTTGCTATCTGCTTTTTAAGAGACAAACTTTGACAAGGTGACGCGCAAGCTGGAGGAACAGCAGTGTCCAGACCCGACACGTCACCCGTCCATTCCCCTCGAAAGTGCCGGTGTAACACAGCAGGTCAGCCATCCGTGGTGGGAAACGAATGGAGAAGTGTTCCTCATATAAGTCCTCCTTGCCCCTGACGTGGAGCAGACAATCAACAGCACCAGCATCTCATTCATACTGTACCCAAGTGAAAATGCAAAAGTGATCCAAGCTGCACACAGCCGACTGCTCACAGTAACAACTGGCTGCCGCTGGCCCAAAACCTTAAAGACATTTAAGGTCAAGGACCAAGGACATTTATTGTCACGTACACTAGTAAGATTAAACGAGAACTTACCAGTTTGAAGTTTGATCTTTGTTATATGAGGAGTTGCGATGAGGGATTTCGTGAAGACCCCGCCAGCACGCATGCGCGACATTCTTCAAAGTAGCGGTGTGGAATCACAGAACCAACAACAAATAAATGACTTGTTATAGTAAGATTGAAGAGACTGTAAATACAAGTTGACCTTATGATAGAGGGTTGGGAGCGGGGGGCACGAAATCCCTCATCGCAACTCCTCATAAAACAAAGATCAAACTTCAAACTGGCAAGTTCTCGTTTAATCTTAATATTTAATTTCGGAGTCACGTGAGTGAATTTGTGAAGATTTCAAAGCTCTGTGATTTCATGCCCTGGATCACGTCCATGCTCTCACACACGCCACAATATGGATGGATAGGAGTACAGACATATTTCAGACTGGATGTACTGAAGAAATAATAATGTTTATTGATTATAAACAAAGAAAAAAAACATCACTGGGGAAAAGCTGTATGTTGCTGACCAGCACGGCCTCCGCGAACATAACAGGAGCGGTAACAGGTGTGTTATAAAACCGCTGAAAGGTGGCTTCATTAGCCCATCCTGCTGTGGCAAGAATATGGTCCATGGGCACCTCCATGACCTATGCCGCTGACGTGGATGCAGCCCTGGTGGAATGGGATTTAAAGACATCAATGTCAATTCCTGCTGCATCCAACACGATTCTAATCCACCTGGAGATCGTTTGTACCGACACTCTGTGATGTGGTTTCTTATGGCTTATCAGCAGATATTTCTCCATACACCTTAGGGCCCGCGTCACTTTAAAATAATGACGAATACGGGTGGCTAAACATAGCCTCACATCAGCGGGGTATGCCGGAAAAACCAGCTGCAGCCCTGTAAATCCAGGTCCGTGCTGCTTTAGTAACTCGTCTATGTAAAATGTTACTTTCTCCGGGGTAGACCATTCTATCAATATTGATTTTGTGTAACGTCTGTACCCTTTGTGCCGACGTTTGTGCCAATAACATCACCAATTTCAAGGTGAGTTTGTCCAAAGAAAGTCCCAGCATGGTGACCATGTCCTGAGCAGGGTTAATACTACCCCAATGTCCCAGGTAACGTTGTGACGTGGTCGGGGAGGGTTAGAATTAAATATTCCCCTCGTCAATTTGGACACTAGTTTATGTGATCCTACTTCAATGGTAAGGTAGGATGATAGTGCACTTCTGGCACTATTAATGGCACTGTAGCTGAGGTGTTCATCATGGTGTAACCCAGCAAGGAATTCCAGCACATGTGGTATGGTAACGGAGTCATATGAAATGTTCATCCGGCTGCAGTAAGCTTCCCATTTTCTTATTTGGGTTAGGTATTGCCGTCTTGTAGACTCCTTGCACGATGCTCCGATGGTATCCATGGTCCTCGATGTGAGACCATACCGCAGCAGGGGTCTGTTCAAAACCTGCAAGCCAATAAGTTCAAGTGACGGTGGCAGGGATGGTATTCCCCTGTAACAGCGTTCGTCACCAATTGAGGGCATGTCTCCAAGAGAGCCCATGGTTCACTGATCTTCCCAAGGACCACCGGATACCATGGTTGTGTAGGCCAGTCGGGTATGATTAGAATGCCTTTTGCAGAATCTAATTTGATTTTCCGCAATACCCGACTGATGAATCAAAATGGAGGAAATGCAGAGAAGAACCATTTCCCCCAGTGCAGCGAGAGAGCGTCCATCGCTATTGCCCCAGGATCTGGTTCCCATGATACATATGTTGGTACCTGATGGTTTAACCGTGACGCAAAAAGGTCAATATCCGGTTTACTAAATTTGGCTGTGATTTTGGTAAATGTTCGGGGATTTAACATCCATTCAATATTGTTATTGAATATACGTGACCTGGTGTCCGCCACTGTGTTGAGCTTACCCGGAAGATAGGTAGCTGATATCCAAATATTACACTGTATGCTCCAGAGCCAAGTTGTGTTAGCCAATTCATCGCAAGAAATTGACCTGATACCGCCCATATGATTTGAACATGCCACCACAGTGGTGGTGTCTATTTGGAGACGGACATGGGTGTCAGTAAAGTTTGAACAATAAGCTCTAAATCCGTAAAATGCTCCAAGCATCTCCAAATAATGTATCCCTCGTGACAACAACAGGGTAGATTATTGTGCGTCCCATCTGCCACCACAACTAGAGTTGTTGTCAGTAGCTCCCCAGCCATGGGAGCTTGCTTCAGTTTGTAAATACACCGACGGGCGAGGCACAATGATGGGTTTGAATGAGTTACGAATATTGTCAATCCACCATTGTAACTCATTTTTTTTGCCTTAATTGGCAGCTGCATAGGTCTATCAAACTGTCCAGCATCCAATTGTAATGCTGAAATCTTGGATCTTTGCAAATTTTGATAATATAAAGGTCCAAATTGGGTAGCTGGAAAAGTGGCTACCAATTTCCTAATTACCTTGGCAGCATGTCTAATTGTCGGTGTACTGGCGCATATCAGATTATTACATGCCTGGATGATGTCCATAGCTTTGTTAATTGATATGGAGGTAATCATTTGATTGGTATCAATAGTGAATCCAGGATAGTCCATAATCTGTGATGGATAGAACTTTGATTTATCTGGATGTATTATAAACCCCATTTTTTGGAATAATGAAGCAGTGGCTGTGACTGCCAATTTCGTTGATTCCAGGGTATCTCATATAATTAGGATATCATCCAAATATGCCATAACCACATGGTTTTATCTTCTCAATGTTGCTAACACTGGTTTTAGTAATTTGGTAAACAATCTGGGAACTGTGGTAAGCCCATTAGGCAATGCTCTATATTGCCAAAGTTGATCCATCCAAACTTCAAGAACTTCCTGTGATGTTTCCGAATGGATACTGAATAGTATGCATCTTTTAAATCAATGCATGCCATGAAGCAGCCCTTAGAAACCAAAGACTTGGCTGTTTCAAAGGTGTCCATTTTAAAATGGGTATATTTTACAAAAGTATTCAAATGGGTTAGGTCAATAATGACTCGACATCCACCATCTTTCTTGATTGTTGTGAATATGTTGGGTACGAACTCAACTGGTTCGTGAATCATTCTTTCTATCACCCCTTTTTCTTGTAGTATCAAAATTTCAGCATGTCCCTCCGCTACTTCCTTGTTGGAAAGTGCAAACTTGCGGTCCGGCACATGCTGAGACGGGTGAAGTTTTTCATTTATTAACTCAATTTCATTACCCTGAATACTTTGTAATATAAACACATCTGAAGTGATAGCATCCCATGCATCCTTAAAGAAACGTAATCTCCCACCAACATGTGAGGTTATATATGCAACTGCATGAAATCCATACCGCCTTACCTCCATGATTACCAGCGGTCCCTGACATGTTTGGTGAGACGTGGGGGTGCTGGGTTTTGTGGCTGCCGCATTTTCCACGCCGTCTGCTGCGGGCCTTGCCCTAAAAAAGGCTTCGGTTGTTGATACTGCTGATAATGCGGTGGTGCCGGCGTGTAGGTCCTTACTGATTTTTCGGGTGGTCCCCGCGGTGTGGTGTATGGTAACCTCCTAGACACCTGCCTGCTCAAAGAGTGTGGCATCATTAGCCCCACAGTCTTCGCATGGTCATCCAAGTCTTTGACCTGCTTCGGTAGGTCTTCTCCAAACAACTGCCTTGGTGGTGGCATCGGGTTTGCCCTGCACAAGCCTGCAAATTTCGGGAATAAGGTGGGTTTGATGGTGGCTTTTCGGAATGCGTTTATTTCATACAGAGTGTTACACAGTAACGCAAGAGCATCTTCTTGTTCAGTGCTCAAGTCCGTGCCACCCACTGGCATTGTAAATGCAGTGATCCCCGATGTGAGCATCTTCAGGGTCTTTTGCAGTTTTATCTCTTGTGCTCTGATGCCTGGGCTGATATTACCCCATATGGGTGTATTCAGTATTGGCACATTGAATGAATTGCAGTTCTTTGGTGCCTTATACCGATTCATGGCTTCAGTATGGATCTACAAGTTCTTGTAATTGATGGGTGGTGATAAAATCAATACTACCAGCCAGTTTTGGTTTGAGGGGTGGACCCGAAGACTTGGGTTGTGTGAACTTGGATGCCACATCCAGCAGTTCTTCCTGAGCGATTTCTGGTGCCACAAATTCGTGAACAAGAATCTCTTCCTCTTCCCCTGGTTGCCTTGCACTTCCCATCGATGATGGGGATATATTACCTCCCATTGAAAATTTTCTAGAACTGGGCACGTCCTGCTGCTGAAGATTTTGTTGCAGGATGCGCTCCATCATACGTTCCATTCGGTCCATACGACCGTCTCTACCATATGCGGACCATAGGTCGGAACCCTCAGGTCCAAAGGAACTCCTGGGGCTTCTATCATTGTCCCGTACCTCATCGAGGTAAGAATCCGGGTGCCATGATAGGAAGTTGCTACCTGCCGCAGCTGCGGGGCTATGCAACTCCCGCGCAGACCTGCCACTAGTTCCTCGTCTTTCGAACGAGAACGGCCCGCTAGTCTCAAAGGGCATATGCGGTGAGAAGTCGGTACCTGCCGCCGCAGCGTGGTGACCCGACATCCGCACGGGCTTGCCGCCTGTGCTCCTTAGGGACAAAGGCGACATACGGTCGTGACCTGCCACTAATGGGGGGCGTGGTGACCGTGATCAGACTCCACCTGCCCGAGTTTTACTGGCCTTGCTGGGTGGTGAGTCAATACTGGTCCTTGTTGGTATGCCAGTAGACCCAGGTCTCAGTAATTCACCTGTCCACGGTCTTGCGGTTTGTTCCGGTGAAAAATCAGCCCTGGCAGGGCTCGACTGTGGAGCAGCTCTTCCCCTGGCTCCTCCTCGCGTGGCCCGAGAGGCTGGGGAGATAGACCGTGCCATAGAACGGGTAACACGTCTATTCATGTCTGCCATGCTCTCCCTTGTAGGGGGTGATAAAGATAAAGAGTCAGGATTTTGTCTGACCTGCTCTGGCGCTGTACTCCCACTTTGCTGGTCTGAAATCAGCTGTGCAGGTGGGTCTGGTCCTGTAGACGCAGGGCTCCACGAATTTCGCGCCTTTTCTCCGGCCCGACTAGCGGGTGTTGCCGTTGTAGTATGCAGCTCCGGGAAATGTGGCCGTCGACTTCTTTCAGAAGTCCTGCGACCCGCATTCTTGCTCCTATCCATAGTCCCTGTGAACAAAACAGTTCTAGTACAGGAAAACAACCAGCTCAAGGTTAGCTATACCGAACCGAGCGGCTCTTATGAAGGGCTGGTGGTGAGACGCGCTCCACCTCCAGCCGTCGACTGCAAATGCGAGCGACGATATGTCGCGCATGCGTGCTGGCGGGGTCTTCACGAAGTCACTCACGTGACTCCGAAATGAAATAACATGACATGTGTCATGTGTTTCGTTACTCTTGCAAAAATATGGTAAAAAGCTTATTGCCACGTTGCATCGTAGCTTGTTTTGGGAACAACTATGTCAAGACTGCGAGATATTGCAGAGAGTTGTAAATATAGCCCAGTCCATGCAGAGCCCAGACAATCATAGTCTTCATCTGCACTTCACGCTGCATAACATTATCCAAACTCCCAACAAAATCAAAGACTTGGCAAATCCCGGTCAGTGTTTTTTTCTTTCCCCTGCACCTATCCGGCAAAAAGTAGAGGTTTGCAAGCCTTAGGAATTGGTCCATTTCCGCCGCTATCGGTCATATGAACGGTCCCTCCATAGGCTAGTGCACTATTCAATCCCCTCTACCCCATTGGTCATTGAACTTTGTCTGAGGTACTGATGCATAAAATAGCACTACAATGCTGATCAATGTATTCTGCTCTCTCTATTGTCCACTTTGCTCTATCTATTGTCACACAATGCAGAAACCGGTCTTTCAGCCCAGCCTCCCAACATCGATCAACGTACACCAGTTGCATTATCCCCACCCGCCGTTTTTGTCCCGTGTCACTTCCGATATGTGTTTGCCCAAATGTATTTTAGATCCTGTTTAGTTTCTACCTCAGCTACCTGCTTTGGCAGCTAATTCTATATGTCCGCCACCCGCTGTGAAAATCCAAGTAGCAACCACACTCTGTGTGGATCTATAAGCCCAGGGCCCTGCATCATCGCGTTTGAACCGATAATATCTATATATGATATGTGTAATCCGTTTGGATAGCATGCAGAACAATATTTTTTCACTGTGCATCGGTACATGTGCCAATAATATCCCTAAACCTGAATCTAAAACCTAAAGAGCCAGTCATCTGCATTTTTTACAACGCCATGAAACCAGCGGAATGTCTCATAGGTTGCAGAAGGATTGCATCCTCCATTTTGAGGTTTCAACAAATAAAATGAACAAGGGAGCGCCACTGGATGTAGTGTACCTGGACTTTCAGAAAGTATTTATTAAGGTCTCAGACAGGAGATTAGTGGCTACAATTATAGCACATAGTATTGGGGTTGGGTATTGATATGTGTAGAACATAGGACCGCAGCTATTTAAAATATATACTGGACTAAGTAGGACCCGTTGGGTCCCAGTTTCACACGGGAGGGCTGGTTCCCCAACGCAATATTCCACCTCTCCACCAATTCAAATATTGCTGGCCAGTGGGGGGCAGGGTTTCTGGAATGCTAGCATGGTTGTTGTGGGCTGAAAGGTCTGGCTTCCAGAGCGGTAGTATGGAGATTGTGGACCGAATGGAATCTTGGGTTGGCAGCTCAGTCACTCAGGCCAGGCAGTTCAGTCACTCAGGCATGGCAGGATGGCAGTTCGGTAACTCAGGCCTGGCTGAGAAACTGCCAGAAATGCTGCCGAAAACAGGTTACAGTCTCTGTGAGAGAGAAGGGGGAGAATGTGGACAATCAATTTCAGATATTTTCATCTTCATTACAGATCACAGCAATGATCTGGACGAGGGGATTGAATGCAACATCTCCAAGTTTGCGGATGACACCAAGCTGGGGGGTATAGTTAGGTGTGAGGAGGATGCTAGGAGGCTTAAGGGTGATTTGGATAGGCTGAGTAAATGGGCACACGCATGGCAGATCCAGGTGTGGATAAATGAGGTTATCCACTTTGGTGGCAAAAACAGGGAAGTAGACTATTATTTGAATGGTGGCCGATTACAAAGGGGAGATGCAACGAGACCTGGGTGCCATGGTACACCAGTCATTGAAAGTAGGCATGCAGGTGTAGCAGGTAGCGAAGAAAGTGAATGGTATGTTAGCATCCATAGCAACATGATAGGAGCAAGGAGGTTCTACTGCAGATGTACAAGATCTTGGTGACACCATACCTGGAGTATTGCGTACAGTTTTGGACTCCAAATCTTAGGAAAGACATTCTTGCCATAGAGGGAGTACAGAGAAGGTTCACCAGACTGATTCCTGGATGTCAGGACTTTCATATGAAGAAAGACTGGATAGACTCGCTTTGTAATAGCTAGAATTTAGAAGATTGAGGGGGGATCTTATAGAAACTTATACAATTATTAAGGGGTTGGACAGGTTAGATGAAGAAAGATTGTTCCCGATATTGGGGAAGTCCAGAACAAGGGGTCACAGTTTAAGTATAAGGGGGAAATATTTTAGGACCGAGATAAGGAAAACATTTTTCACACAGAGTGGTGAGTCTGTGGAATTCTCTGCCACAGAAGGTAGTTGCGACCAATTAATTGGCTATATTTACGAGGGAGTTAGATGTGGCCCTTGTGGCTAAAGGTATCAGGGGGTATGGATAGAAGGCAGGTAAGGGATACTGTGTTGGATGATCAGCCATGATTATATTGAATGACGGTGCAGGCTACATCTATGTTTCTATGTTTCTATGATGGAGGAAAGTCTATTCTTGCCTGGACCTCTGGAGCGCTATTATGGGTGTTGTGCTTTGAAGGGATTGGTTTCCAGAGGGCTAATATGGACATTGTGGGCTGAATGGATTCTTGGACCTACAGTTCATTGAGTCATGGCTGGTGGGCGGGCAGTTCACTAAGTCACGGCTAGTGGGCTGGCACTTCAGTCACTTACAGCTGGTGGGCTGGCAGTTAACTTACTCATGGCTGGTGGGCTGCCAGTCCACTCACTCACGTGGCAGTTCACTCAGTCAACCATGCTCCCTTCACCCACCCCCACTCTGCTCCTTGCCATTCCCCTCTCCCCCACGCATTCAGTCCATCTCCTCTCAACATCCTCCTCCCCATGCACTCTTAGTGGCTCTCCGACTGCGCAGCCATTCCTGCCTATTAGGCTCCCATTGTGACGAAGAACGCGCAGGCATGGCAATGCAAAACATGATTGATTAAAATTTAAAAAGTGAATGAGTCTTAACGTATATCAACAATTTAAATGAGATAAGATTTATTAAGTTATTTCTTGTTGCGTCTCTTGTTGTGTTCTGCTCCTCATTGCCTCTTGGTATATTTTCTGTTGATATAAAAACAAATACACTTTATAGGGAGATTGAGCGGCCAAATTTTAATAAAGAAATATGAGAATGTTCCTCAAAAGTCAACATTCAGTGGAGGACTGCAGCACTTCTCACAGCACTTCAAGCGGAGTGCAGGCCGCAAAACCAACATCACAGCACTCCAAGCAGAGCGCAGGTCGCAAATCCAAACTCATAACCCACCAAGCAGAGTGCAGGCCGCACGTCCAACCTCACATAATTTCAACCAGAGCGCAGGCAGCAAGTCGAACGTCACAGGGCTCCAAGCACAGAGCAGGCGGCAAGTCCAACCTCGCAGCACTGCAAACAGAGAGCAGACAGCAAGTGCAACATCGCTGCACTCCAAGC
This sequence comes from Raja brachyura, assembly GCA_963514005.1. The sequence goes on along the minus strand of CAUPSL010001492.1, from coordinate 45,533 downwards.
AGAGTGCAGGCCAGCAAATCCAATATCACAGCATTTCAAGCCGAGTGCACTCACACTCACTTACTCACACACACAGGCACTCAAAGTCATACACACGCAGACACAGACACTCACACACGCTGACACGCGCATACACGTAAACACACAAACATACAAACAGATACACACGGACACTCACTCACACACATATACTCACACACACACTCACAAAGACACATTCACAGACACATACACACATTCACAGGCACATACACACAGCCACACACACACGCAAACACGTACACACACTCACACACTCACACACACACTCACACACACACTCACACACAGACACGCAGACACTCACACAAACACACGGTCACAAACAGACACACACACACTCACACACACACTCACATGCACACACTCACACACAGACACTACCACATACACAGACACTCACACATACACAGACACTCACACAAATAAATCACACAGTCAGACACACAGACAGACACACAGACAGACAGATACACACACAGACAGACACACACACAGACAGACACACACACAGATAGACACACACATACACAGACAGACACAGACACGGACGCACATTCACACACACATATACACTCACACACAGACACACTCACACGCACATAGACACAAACACAAAGATACAAACACTCACACACCATACATATAGCAGTAAACGTTTTTGAATACTCAAACGGCGGAGCGCAGCGTCTCCACTATAGGCCTTCCGCAGTCAGCAACACTTCCGCATTCAGCACGAACTCCGCACTCGTCGGACATGACGCAATTCACTGAGTGAATCGGACTTGTCCACTGAGCGGAAATCACGAAATGAGCGGGACTTTTGCAGTAACCGGTCGGACCTGATAAAGCGTTTATTCCTCCCAGCCACAGCTGCAAAATCCACAGTTGCAAAGCCACAGTTGCAAAAGTCACAGTTGGAAAAGCCACAGGCCTGTGACTGAGCTCCAGCCCAAGAATCCATTCGGCCCACAATGCCCATACTAGCCCTCTGGAAACCAGTCCCTTCGGCCCACTATGCTAGCTCTCTAGAAAGCCCCTCCTCCTCCCACTGGCCAGCAATATTGCAATTGGTGAAGAGGTGGAATATTGCGTTGGGGGACCAGCCCTCCCTTGTGAAGCTGGGGCACAACGGGGCCCATTTAGTCTGTTTTAAAATGAACTTTTTTCACACTGTGGATGTTGTATATACGGAACGAGTGCCAGATGAGATAGCTGAGGAGGAACAAAAACATAATGTCTAATGAACTTTGAGACTTGTAGATAGTGGCGGCTTAGAGTAAGGTATGGATTGAGCTCGGCAAACATTCAAGCTTTGATGGGCTATTTTAGATGGTGAGGTCGAGTTGGGCCACAGGGTGTTTCAGTACTGTATGACGTTACAGTATGGCGGTGCCTGACTTGTCTCCATCATTGTCTGTGTACTCTCTCTCCCATCTGGATTTCAAAGCTCTGTGATTTCATGCCCTGGATCATGTCCATGCTCTCACACACGCCACAATATGGATGGATAGGAGTACAAACATATTTCATACTGTATGTACTGAAGAAATAATAATGTTTATTGATTATAAACAAAGAAAAAAATCCTCACTGGGGAATAGCTGTATGTTGCTGACCAGCACTCAGCACGGCCTCCGCGAACATAACAGGAGCGGTAACAGGTGTGTTATAAAACCGCTGAAAGGTGGCTTCACTAGTCCATCCCGCTGTGGCAAGACTATGGTCCATGGGCACCTCCATGACCTATGCCGCTGACGTGGATGCAGCCCTGGTGGAATGGGATTTAAAGACATCAATGTCAATTCCTGCTGCATCCAACACGATTCTAATCCACCTGGAGATCGTTTGTACCGACACTCTGCGATGTGGTTTCTTATGGCTTATCAGCAGATATTTCTCCATACACCTTAGGGTCCGCTTTAATATAATGACGAATACGGGTGGCTAAACATAGCCTCACATCAGCGGGGTATGCCGGAAAAACCAGCTGCAGCCCTGTAAATCCAGGTCCGTGCTGCTTTAGTAACTCGTCTATTTAAAGGGTTACTTTCTCTGGGGTAGACCATTCTATCAATATTGATTTTGTGTAACGTCTGTACCCTTTGTGCTGACCATTGTGCCAATAACATCACCAATATCAAGGTGAGTTTGTCCAAAGAAAGTCCCAGCATGGGTGACCATGTCCTGAGCAGGGTTAATACTACCCCAATGTCCCAGGTAACGTTGTAACGTGGTCGGGGCGGGTTAGAAATAAATATTCCCCTCATCAATTTGGACACTAGTTTATGCGATCCTTCTTCAATGGTAAGGTAGGATGATAGGGCACTTCTGGCACTATTAATGGCACTGTAGCTGAGGTGTTCATCATGGTGTAACCCAGCAAGGAATTCCAGCACATGTGGTATGGTGACGGAGTCATATGAAATGTTCATCCGGCTGCAGTAAGCTCCCTTTTTCTTATTTGGGTTAGGTATTGCCGTCTTGTAGACTCCCTGCACGATGCTCCGATGGTATCCATGGTCCACCGGATACCATGGTTGTGTAGGCCAGTCGGGTATGATAAGAATGCCTTTTGCAGAATCTAATTTGATTTTCCGCAATACCTGACTGATGAGGCAAAATGGAGGAAATGCGTAGAAAAACCATTTCCCCCAGTCCATCGAGAAAGCGTCCATCGACATTGCCCCAGGATCTGGTTCCCATGATACATATGTTGGTACCTGATGGTTTAACCGTGACGCGAAAAGGTCAATATCCGGTTTACCAAATTTGGCTCCGATTTTGGTGAATATTTGGGGAGTTAACATCTATTCAATGGTGTCATTGAATATACGTGACCTGGTGTCCGCCACTATATTGAGCTTACCTGAGAGATAGATAGCTGATATCCAAATATTCCGTTGTGTGCACCAGAGCCAAATGTGTTAACCAATTCATCACATGAAATTGACCTGGTACCGCCCATATGATTTAAATATGCCACCATAGTGGTGTTGTCTATTTGGAGATGGACGAGTGTCGGTAAAGTTTGAACATTAATCTCTAAGTCCGTGGAATGCCCCATGCATCTCCAAATAATTTATTCCTCGTGATAACAAAAGGGTAGATTCAAGTGAGTCCCATCTGCCACCACAACTAGAGTTGTTATCAGTAGCTCCCCAGCCATGGGAACCTGCGTCAGTTTGTAAATACACAGACGGGCGAGGCGTAATAATGTGTTTAAATGAGTTACGGATGTTGTCAATCCACCATTGTAACTCAATGTTTGCCTTGAATGGCAGCTGCGGGGGTCTACCAAAATGTCCAGCATTCAATTTTAATGCTGAAATCTTGGACTTTTGCAAATTTTGATAAAATAAAGGTCCAAATTGAGCAGCTGGAAAAGCTGCTACCATTTTCCCAATTACCTTAGCAGCTTGTCTGATTGATGGTATACTGGCGCAGATCAGATTATTACATGCTTCAATGATATCGCCATCGTTGTTAGTTGGTATGGTGGTAATCATTTGATTGGAATCAACTGTAAATCCCAGATAGTCCATGATCTGTGAAGGACAGAACTTCGATTTATCTGAATGGATAATAAATCCCATTTTTTGAAATAGTTCCACAGTGGCTGAAACTGCCAATGTTGCTGATTCCAATGTATTCCATATGATTAGGATATCATCCAGGTAGGCCATAACCTTATGGTTTTGCCTCCTCATTGTTGCTAGCACTGGCTTCAGCAATTTAGTTAACAACCTGGGGGCTGTGGTAAGCCCATTGGGCAAAGCTTTGTATTGCCAAAGTTGATCCATCCAGGTACATTTTAAGAACTTCCAATGATGTTTCTGAATGGATACTGAATAGTGTGCATCTTTTAAATCAATGCATGCCATGAAGCAGCCCTTAGAAACCAAAGATTTGGCTGTCTCGAACGTGTCCATTTTAAAATGGGTATATTTTACAAAAGTATTCAAATGGGTTATATCTATGATACCCCGACATCCACCATCATTCTTGGTTTTTGTGAATATGTTGGATACAAATTCAATTGGTTCGTGTATAGTTCTTTCTATCACGTCTTTTTCTTGTAATCTCAAGATTTCAGCATAGCCTTCTGCTACTTCCTTACTGGAAAGTGCAATTTGCGATTCGGCATATGCTGAGGTGGGGGAAGTTGACCATTTATAAACTCAATCTCATGGCCTTGAATACTTTGTAAAATAAACTAATCTGAGGTGATGGTATCCCATGCCTCCTTAAAGAACCGTAATCTCCCTCTAACATGTGAGGTTAGACATGCAAGTGCATGAAATCCAGACCACCTTACCTCCATGGTTATCGGCGGTCCCTGACATGTTTGGTGGGACGTGGAGGTGCTGGGTTGTGCTGGTGATGCGGTTGCCGCATCTTCCATGCCGGCCGCTGCGGGCCATGCCCTAAAAAAAGCCTTGGCTGTTGAAAATGTTGGTATTGTGGAGGCGCCGGTATATAGGTCCTTGCTGGCCTTTCGCTTTGACCCCGTGGCCTGGAATATGGAGGTTTCCTGGCCGTTTGTCTGGTCAAGGTGTGCGACCTCATAAGACCCACTGTCTTGGCATGGTCGTCTAAATCCTTGACCTGCTTCGGAAGGTCTTCCCTGAATAGTTGTCCGGGTGGTGGTGTTGGAGATGCTCTGCATAGCCCCGCGAATTTGGGATTTAGCGTGAGCTTGATGGTACTTTTTCGAAACGCATTTATCTCATATTGCGTGTTACATAATAATACAAGAGCGTCCTCCTGTTCGGTGTTCAAGTCCATCCCGTCCACCGACCTCGCAAAAGCGGTAATCCCAGATGTGAGCAGTTTAGGATTCTCTGTAATTTTACCTCCTGTGCTCTTATGCATGGGCTTATATTGCCCCAAATAGGCATGTTTATAATAGGTACATTGAGTGAGTTACAATTACTCGGTGCCTTGTACCTATTCATGGCTTCCGCAAGGACCTGATCCTGTAGCTGGTGGTTGGTGAGGAAGTCAATGGTAGCGGCCAGTTTAGTTTTGAGAGGTTGCCCCGATGATTCGGGTAACGCAAACTTGGCTGCCACGTCCAAAAGTTCTTCCTGAGGACCTCAGGTGCCACTGGTTCGTGTACCAAGATATCCTCTTCTCCTGGCTGCCTCATGCTACCCATTGACGATGGGGGATATATCCAAAAGTCCCCTGGAACTGGACATTTCCTGCCGGTGATTTTGCTGCAGGATCCGTTCCATCATCCTCTCCATCCGTTCAATGCACCCTTCATCGTGCGTGAATGGGAGGTCAGAGCCCTCATGCCCGAAGGAACTCCTTAGGCTCCTATCATCGGCCCGTACCTTGTCGAGGTCATCTCGGTGCCGTGACGAAATGTCGCTGCCAGCCGCCTCATCGAAGCTGTACGACTCCCGCGCGAATCTCCTCATTCGCCTCCTTTTGGATGAGCTAGGTCCGACTGCCTCGAAGGGCATATGCGGTGTGAAGTCGGTGCCTGCCGCCGCAGCGTGGTGACCCGACATCTGCGCGGGCTTGCCGCCTGTCCTTCTCCTGGACTCAGGCGGCGTACGGTCCCGTCCTGCCGCTATTGGGGGATGCGGTGACCGTGGTGAGACTCCACCTGCATGAATCCTACTGGTCCAACTAGGTGGTGAGTCTACACTGGCCCTCCCTGGGCTGCCAGTGGACTCGGGTCTCGGTAAACCACCAGTCCGCAGTCTAGCGGTCTCTGGTGAAAATTCTGCCCTAAAGGCGCTTTGTTGTTGATCTCTATCCCTGGCTCTTCCACGAGGGCTCGGGGAGAAGGGCCGTCAGCAGCACCTGAAACCCGTTTGCTCATATCAGCCAACGATTCTCTCCCTGTTGGAGATAGTGAAATGGAGTCAGGGTCTACCTGCTCCGGCGCCGTTCCCACTTCCTGCTTTGCGGGTTCCCCGCTTGTACACAGCTGTGTCGGTGGGTCGGGTCCTCTAGTCACAGGGATCCCCGACTTTCGCGCCTTTTTCCCGGCCCGTCTAGCGGGTGCTGTCGTTGTAGAGAGCTCCGGGAATAATCGCCGAAGACTCCTTTCGGAAGTCCTGCGGCCTGTACTCCTCTTATCCATATCCCTGTTGAAGAAAACACAGTTCAAACAGCAGGGACAACCAGCTCAAGGTTGCCTATACTTACCCGAGCGGTCCTTATGAAGGGCTGGTGGTGAGCCGCGCTCCACCTCCAGCCGTCGACTGCAAATGCGAGCGACGATATGTCGCGCATGCGTGCTGGCGGGTTCTTCACGAAGTCACTCATGTGACTCAGAAATTAAATGGTGCATTGTTGGCTCCCTTTCATTTTTGGAGGGGGGTCCGTCAGGGGTGCCTCATGTCGGGTCAGTTGTATTCTGTCTGTGTGGAGCTGTTCCTTCCTCGGAGGAGGTTAACAGGCCTGTCCCTACCTTTTTTCAGGAATTTTTCAGAACTCCTTAGATTCTGGAGAAGTTCCTGGAAGAGGGGAGCTAATGTAACCCCACTTCTTAAAAGAGGGAGAAAACGGGGAATTTCAGACCAGTTAGTCTAACATCGGTAGTGGGGAAACTGCTAGAGTCAGTTATTAAAGATGGGATAGCAGCACATTTGGAAAGTGCTGAAATCATTGGACATAGTCAGCGTGGATTTACGAAAGGTAAATCATAGAAACATAGAAACATAGAAAATAGGTGCAGGAGTAGGCCATTCGGCCCTTCGAGCCTGCACCGCCATTCAATGTGATCATGGCTGATCATCCAACTCAGTATCCCGTACCTGCCTTCTCTCCATACCCCCTGATCCCTTTAGCCACAAGTGCCACATCTAACGCCCTCTTAAATATAGCCAATGAACTGGCCTCAACTACCTTCTGTGGCAGAGAATTCCAGAGACTCACCACTCTCTGTGTAAAGAATGTTTTCCTCATTTCGGTCCTAAAGGAATTCCCCCTTATCCTTAGACTGTGACCCCTTGTTCTGGACTCCCCCAACATCGGGAACAATCTTCCAGCATCTAGCTTGTCCAACCCCTTAAGAATTTTGTAGGTTTCTATAAGATCCCCCCTCAATCTTCTAAATTCCATCGAGTACAAACCGAGTCTATCCAATCTTTCCTCATATGAAAGTCCTGACATCCCAGGAATCAGGTCTGGTGAATCTTCTCTGTACCCCCTCTATGGCAAGGATGTCTTTCCTCAGATTTGGAGACCAAAACTGTACGCAGTACTCCAGGTGTGGCCTCACCAAAACCCTGTACAACTGCAGTAGAACCTCCCTGCTCCTATACTCAAATCCTTTCGCTATGAATGCTAACATACCATTTGCTTTCTTCACTGCCTGCTGCACCTGCATGCCTACTTCCAATGACTGGTGTACCATGACACCCAGGTCTCGTTGCATCTCCCCCTTACCTAATTTGCCTCCATTCAGATAATAATCTACCCTCATGTTTTTGCCACCAAAGTGGATAACCTCACATTTATCCACATTGTACTGCATCTGCCATGCATCTGCCCATTCACTCAGCCTATCCAAATCACCCTGCAGCCTCCAAGCATCCTCCTCACACCTAACTATACCCCCCAGCTTGGTATCATCTGCAAATTTGGAGATGTTGCATTGAATTCCCTCGTCCAAATCATTAATATATATTGTAAATAGCTGGGGTCCCAGCACTGAGCCATGTCTGATGAATCTTATAGAATTTTTCTAGGATGTAACTAGTAGAGTGGATAAGGGAGAACCAGTGGATGTGTTATATCTGCACTTTTAGAAGGCTTTCGACAAGGTCTCACGAAAGAGATTAGTGTACAAACTTAAAGCACATGGTTTTGGGGGTTCAGTATTGATGTGAATAGAGAACTGGCTAGCAGACAGGAAGCAAAGTGTAGGAGTAAGCGGGTCCTTTTCAGAATGGCAGGCAGTGACTAGTGGGGTATCGCAATAGCTGGGACCCCTGCTATTTACAATATATATTAATGATTTGAACGAGGGAATTGAATGTAACATCTCCAAGTTTGCGGATGACACTAAGCTGGGGCGTAGTGTTAGGTGTGAGGAGGATGCTAGGAGGCTGCAAGGTGATTTGGATAGGCTGGGTGAGTGGGCAAATGCATGCCAGATGCAGTATAATGTGGATAAAAGTGAGGTTATCCACTTTGGTGGCAAAAAACAGGAGGGTAGACTATCTGAATTGTGGGAAATTAGGAAAGGGGAGATGCAACGAGACCTGGGTGTCATGGTACACCAGTCATTGAAAATAGGTGCAGCAGGCAGTGAAGAAAGCAAATGGTATGTTGGCATTCATAGTAAGGATTTGAGTATATGATTTGGGAGGTTCTACTGCAGTTGTACAGGGTTTTGGTGAGACCACACCTGGAGTATTGCGTACAGTTTTGGTCTCCAAGTCTGAGGAAATGCATTCTTGCCATAGATGGGATACAGTGAAGGTTCACCAGACTGATTCCTGGGATATCAGGAGTTTCATATGAGGAAAGACTGGATAGACTTGGCTTGTATTCGCTAGAAATGAGAAGACTGAGGGGGAATCTTATAGAAACGTACACAATTCTTAAGGGGTTGGATAGGCTAGATGCAGGAAGATTGTTCCCGATGTTGGGAAGGTCCAGAACAATTCAGATTCAATTTTAATTGTCATTGTCAGTGTACAGTACAGAGACAACGAAATGCATTTAAAACTGTGAGGAGTTGTATTGCACCAGACGCCTGAAAGTAATAACGCTGCGAGCAGGGTTATTACTTTCAGTGTGAACAAGGGGTCACAGTCTAAGGATAAGGGGGAATTCCTTTAGGACCGAGATAAGGAAGACATTTTCCACACAGTGGTGAGTCTCTGGAATTCTCTGCCACAGAAGTTGGTTGAGGCCAGTTCATTGGCTATATTTAACAGGGAGTTGGATGTGGTCCTTGTGGCTAAAGGGATCGGTGTTATGGTGAGAAGGCGGGTACAGGATACTGAGTTGGATGAGCAGCCATGATCGTATTGAATGGCGGTGCAGGCTCGAAGGGCCGAATGGCCTACTCCAGCACCTATTATTTATGTTTCTATGTTTACCTGGCCCGGGGGTGGAGGTGGTTCTTTCGGTGCATGCCGACGATGTACTCCTTACGTTCACTGATCCTGGTGACCTGTGGAGGATGTGTGACTGCCAGAGGATTTACACGGCTACAACTTCTACCAGTGGGTTAGAGGCAGGTTGACGCCCTGTCGGAGGAGATGACAATGTATGCGTGGAGTACCACGCACCTCCTCTATCTGGGGGTGTAACTGAGTCCCACTGAGGTTGCTTGGCCGGCAAACTGGCAGGAGTTGGAGATGAAAGTCGTCGCCCGGCTGGGACGCTGGTCAGGCCAGTTTGGAGTTCTTTCCTTTCAGGTGGGGGGGTGCTGGCCATAAACCAGCTGGTGGCCTCCATGTTACGGTACTGGCTGGCTACTCTCAGTCCCGACTTCCATATTTGTAAATGCTTTACAGCTGGTAGATTTATTTTGGGGCAATAGGAAGCACTGGGTTTCCGCGGCGGTCCTGAGTCTCCCGTTAGAGGAGGGCGGACAGTCCTTGGTATAGCGGGCATCATTCGACCCACCCTAAGGGGCTTACATAGTTTCTCTCGGGATGTGCTAAGAGTGAGGAATTTGACTGTTTTCAGCCAGCGTGTTGTTCCACGAGGGGAGGGGAATGTTGTGGCTGCGGGTGTGACCGGTCCTCACCCTGTCATAGCGGGTGTCGAGGAGAGGCGCGGGCCTAGAGTGGTTCTGATAGAGCTTACCCCCGCTCCGTCAGATCTGCTCACCGGGCCTACGCTCCAAGATATTTCTCGGGCACTGGCTCCACACAATCTGAGCTGCTTTCTGAGATGACCAGCATGCCATTTCGTGATGCGAAAAGATGCAGACTGTACAGTATGCTCCTGCACATTCTGCACCTCCTCGCCTTCGTCTCCCATCACGACACACCATGGCGGACGGTGTTACCACCCGAAAGCGGGGGAGGTCCCCAGTGGGGGTCTTTCTATAAGGGGATTGTTCCCGTTTACATTGGGGACCTGGAGTGGAGACTGTTGCACAGAGCAGTGTCGTGTAATAGACATTTGAGTTGGTTCACGAGCTCGTTCGCCGCCCGTATTTTCTGCGGCGAGGATGAGACCGTATTCCATGCGTATATGGAGTGCGAGAGGTTGCTGCCCCTGTACCAATATCTGAAGGGGTTTTTCCTCAAGTTTTGGCTGCATTTAAGTCCCACGATTCTAGTGTTCGCACACCAGGCAGGGAGTGGGAAGAGCCGATCGGGGGTGTGGGACTTCCCTGTCCGTTTACTCCTGGGCCTGGCCAAGGTGGCCATTCGCGGGCGGTCGATGGTCATGCTAGAGTCGGCTACCTGCCCCTCTTTCGGGCCTATGTCTGTGCACATGTGTCCCTGGAGAGGGAACACGCAGTGTCCACGGGCACTCTGGAGGCTTTCCGTGGGCACTGGTCATCGCGTGGGGTTGCGAGTATTGTAAACAATGAATGCGCTGTTGTACTATAATGATTATTTGTTACAGTGCAATTCCTGATTATGTTTTGATGTGCTGTATTATATGACTGTGTCGAATAAAGTTTTTGAAAAATGAAAACGAGAGAGAGAGAGAGAGAGAGAGAGAGAGAGAGAGAGAGAGAGAGAGAGAGAGAGAGAGAGAGAGAGAGAGAGAGAGAGAGAGAGAGAGAGAGAGAGAGAGAGAGAGAGAGAGAGAGAGAGGCGGGAGATAGATAGAGGGAGAGGGATAGATAGAGGGAGATAGATAGAGGGAAGGAGAGATAGCTAGGAGGGAGATAGATAGAGGGAGAGGGAGAGATAGATAGAGGGAGATAGATAGAGGGGGAGGGAGAGATAGATAGAGGGAGATAGATAGAGGGAGAGATAGAGGGAGAGAGAGGGAGAGAGAAAGAGGGAGAGGGAGATGGTGAGAGAGAGGGAGGGAGAGAGAGAGAGAGAGAGAGAGAGAGAGAGAGAGAGAGAGAGAGAGAGAGAGAGAGAGAGGGGGGGGGGGAGAGGGAGAGAGAGGGAGAGAGAGATAGAGGGAGAGGGAGAAGAGGAGAGAGAGGGAGAGGGAGGGGGAGAGGGAGATGGGCAGAGAGATGATTAAAGTTTAAAAAAATCCCAAAACTTCGCACAGAAAAACATTTTACAGCCCTTCAGTGATGATGTCACAACGTCACTCACTGTCCACCAATCATGAGCTGCCAAGTGCAACAATGACATCACAACGGGAGGTTGCAGACGGTCACCGCAGCGAGAGAGGTTGAGAGGGAGAGAGAGAGGGAGAGAGAGAAGGAGTTAGAGAGATACAGAGAGATAGAGAGCTATAGAGCGATATGGAGAACAGAGAGAGATAGAGAGGTCATGCTTTCTTCTCAGCTCTGCAGATGAGAAGGTTTGAAGCAGTCTTTCGAGGTTTTTGCCGTTGGAGAAGGAACAGAGGCAGAGGGGCTTCAAAGTTCAACTTATCGTTGGACTGTTGAAACTTTCCTTTGGTCCGGGAATCCTCTACCAGTGTACAAATTCCTGAGTTTTCTCTACGTTGTCGAGGGTGCGGTTGTCGTTGGCGGACTGCCTAGAGTGCCTGGAGATCGAGGGTTCGAAGATTTTGGTGTCTTTGTCACTTTTATCACCGTTTCTCTGCCCTAAAGTCACTTTGCACAGCGCGGCTGCCTGGCTTAATGCGAAGAAGGTACTCTTGCTTATGGGTAGACTGGGGTAGAGCTTCCCAAAAGCTGCTCTCGGCTGTGGACGAACTTGGGGACTTTCCAGCTTCAGCTGGAGGTTTCTGCTTTCTGCTGTCTGCCTTTGACTGCGACTGTCTCTGGGACTTAACTTGGAGCTGAGCTGCTGGGATCACTGGAGCTGGTTGTGCCTCTGTCAGGATGGCGATGCGTGGGGCGCGACCGAAGGTCCGGAGCAGTGGCATCAGTGGCGGGTACGAGGCCATCTGAGTGTGAGCTTCATGCTGACTTGGATGTGGACAGATTTGGTATCTCGGATAAAACTGGGCCTATGATGCCCAGGGGAGCAATTACGACGGCCATGAATGAACTTCTTGGGAGGGGAACTATTGTCTCTTCCGAGCGCGAAAGAGGAAAGGTTGAGATGATACTAAAGACCCGGAAGGACGTGGCCCGAGCGCTGGAGAAGGGGATCTCAGGGGGGGGGGTCCTCATACAGGTGGATCCTTGGGTATCTAGGGTGAGACTGGTTCTCCTGCAGAGTTGCCCCACATATATTCCGGACGCGACACTTATTCCACACCTGTCTAAGTTTGGGGAGGTGCGGTCTAACTGCTTTAGGCTCATGCACCCCGGAGGGAGGGACCCGGAGGAAAAAGGAATCTTCAGTTCCAAGAGGAGGGTGTTCATGAAGGTGGGTGAGGAGCGCTTCGAGGTGGAGTGTAGGAGTATCCCTAGAACCGTACGTTGGAGTTGGGGAAAGGCACGGTGTCATGCGTGCGGTGAATTTGTACATCTTCGTAGGGAGTGCCTTATTTGCGGGGTCGCTGCCGGAAGTTCTAGCGCAGCGGCGCAGGAATGCACTGCTGGCCCATCCGGGGTGGCTCGTCAAACCTCAGCGCCACGGGGTGGTACTGCTGACCCGGCTAGGGCTGCCAGCTCTGCTTCGGTGGGTGATCCGGGGCGGCTGTGATGGCCCATCTGAGTCTGCAAGTTCCGCCTTGGGGACCGGGGTAGTGATGGCCCCTGACCCCCACTTCCTGAACCTGTGGTGGCGGCTAAAGGTGGGCCACAGGGGGAGGGAGGAGAGAGGGGGGTGTCATGGGAGCAGCAGATGACGAAGAAGAAGAGGAGGGCGAGGAAAAAGTCCACCCAAGCGAGTCAAATGCAACTGGGTGTGCACCTGCCGAGTTCTGAGACCACCCAAGGGGCGTCTAGCAGCTCTAGTGAGGTCCAGATTGTACCTTCTGTGGCCCAGCAAGCGGCTGAGGTGGTTCAGACGGGGGCAGGGTAGCTAAAACGTGTGGGCGGTAATGTGGCTGTCGGTAGTGTGAGGTGGAAGACCCTTCCTTTATGGAGGTCACCGTGCTGCCGCATGCTAGTGGGACAAAGAGGAGGCATGTACCTGGCGAGGACGAGCATGGGCGTGGGTCCAAACCTAGAGGGATGTTTTTCTCCAGACCTTCCACCACTGATGTGGCTGCTGGTCTTGAACTGGAGTCTCCAGTTCAGAGGTTGGGACTCCTTATCAGGGACCTTCAGCGGGTGTCACAAGACCAGGTGCTGGGGTTGACTCCTCTGGAGTTGTGTCATCAGGGCGGGTGGATGTCCCTTCGTCTCAGGGGCCCTCCGTGGGAGTTATCTCATCGGGTGTTGAGGTTGGCTCCCCTGGGTGTGTGCCCTCTGGGTCGGAGGACGTCACCTCGTTTCAGAGGCCTACTGAGGGTGCTGGCACGCCAGATGATGGGGTTGGCTCCCCTGATAGTGTGCCCCCTGAGACGCTGCTGCCTCACCGGCGGAGTTGGCAGGGGAGAGTCTAAAAGCAAGTGGAGATTCTCTGGATGTTGGCTGTGGAGGGGGTGCTTTAGGTGCTGTGGAGGTCGGGCCTATTTCGGGTGGCGATACTCTTTTAGATTCCGGGGGTGCCAGTGTTCCATGGGCCCTGGGGGTGCCTCTTGTTTTTTCTTCCCCAGGCCCAGACGTGGAGGGTGATGGTAGAGTGCAGGAGCCCAGCCATTCAGTGGGATGCTTGTAGTAGCTATGTTACAAAACTTACCTTGAGCAGCGCTGCAGTTCTGCCGCTCCCCGTGAGCGTGACTTTGTCGCCTATCAGAGGGGGGCGGACTTAAAGTGTCGTTTTTCTTCAGACTGGGCAAATCGATCAATGTCGGGCGATTTCATTGCGGAAGAAAAATCGCTCCGACATTTCATTAATTAAGGTATTTTTAAATTACGCTGGATTATTTATTATCGAGAGTAATTTAAAAATCTCCTTCAAAAGCCTTGAGCGCCAATAACGGGAAGGATTTTGCATAGGGGAGAAAAAAAGGTACACAGTTTATTTTTATATTAAAAGTTGTTTTTTATGGAGGCTATAATAATGTTTCTATGTTGCGAAATGGGGTCCAAAAAAATGTATGAACAGGCTGTATTTTTCATACCGACGTCACCGCAAACCGCAACGTTCCAATCCACCGCATTCCACTAAAACCCACTCGCTAGTTGATTTAAATGGCCATTACTTTACGGGCATTAAACACTAAATTCCTTCCATTTGGCCCAGGAATTCACGAAAATGAGATTTAAAAATTATGTTATATTGTCGATTAGTGTGTGAATGTTATTTGGACACTTAGGCAATTAAAAAAAAAAGTTTATCTTTTCTTAAGAAATGGATAGATGTTTAGATCTACTCATTGAATTTTGTAAATAGCTACAATTAGATAACTAACTAATTATATGCTTTAATCTCGGGTTATCCAAGTAAGATTGTTTCATATTTGTTTCAGAATGCTTCAATCTATAATTACTGGAAATTTCATTGAGTTTTCTTAATTTTTAAGGAAGTTATGGGCTTTTGGCTGTTCTAGATCACAGCTTTTGAGTTGAGTCAATTGAAAGGCAATGGGGAAGAAGATGCTAATTTCCGAGTATGAAAATGGTCATAACTTTCTTAATACTGAAGATATGAAAGTGAATTATGTGTCAAATTAAACTTATTTTATGCTTTATCTGATGGGATAAATTGCAGACTTGATTTTTAAAATCTCAAAATTTTGAAACACTGCTGCTTGTTGCAGTCGGGTATCGGGACCCTTCCCCAGCATTGATCCTGGGGGTGGTGTCATGCCGGAGGTGGGGGAGAGTGACAAGGATAGTTTGTGTAGCAAACGTTCAGAGAGTTCTCGTTTTTCGATTTCTGACAATGACTCTGGGTGCTGTGCTGATACACTTGTTGTGCCTCAGGCAAGTGTTATCTGTGAGTGCGAGCGTTCCTAAAAACAAACCGTATCATCAGAACAAAAAAGAAGGCTGCTATAAAACAGTGGGCGGATTGGCCAGTTTTAATTAAGACTCTCGAGGCTATCCTTGGCAACAAAGATAGTGATCATCTTGACTCCGAGAAGAGCCAGTTTGGGGACTTTTTGCAGTTCCTCAGAGAGAGAGTTTTTGAGTCTACGCAGAGTGTGAGGGTCTCAATCTAGTGTGCCTGCACAGTCACAGTAGCTACATTAAATATAAATGTGAGTAGAGTGAATTTTCGTAGATTTCAGCTCTGATCAGCCCTAAGAGAGGGGAAATTTGCGGTGTGTTTTCTGCAAGAGCCGCACACCATTGTTAGTGACGAACCCACCTGGCGACTGGAGTGGGAAGGGGGGTCTATATAAGCCATCTCAGCTCGAATTCGAGTGGGGTGGCCTTTCTGTTGGCCCCAACTTTTCTGCCAAATGCTTTAAAAATGCAAGAAATTGTGGCAGGACGTTTGCTCCATCTGGCTGTGAGCCTGGATGGCATGCCGTTGCATTTCATTAACGTGTACTGATTGGTAGTGATTGTGGGAGATTTATATTTTCCAAAAATAGACTGGGAAACGCATTCTGTAAATGGGCTGGATGGTTTAGTGTTTGTTAAATGTGTGCAGGATAGTTTTTTGCAGCAATACATAGAGGTATCGACCAGAGAAGGGGCAGTGCTGGATTTCCTGTTTGGAAATGAGGCAGGTCAGGTGACGGAGGTATGCGTTGGTGAGCACTTCGGGACCAGTGATTACAATACCATTAGATTCAATATAATTATGGAGAGAGTCAGAACTGGATCTAGGGTTGAGATTTTTGATTGGAGAAAGGCTAACTTTGAGGGAATGCGTAATGATTTAAAATGAGTGAATTGGGACATTTTGTTTTATGGGAAGGATGTAGAAGAGAAATGGAAGACATTTAATGGGGAAATTGTAAGAGTACAGAATCTTTATGTCCCTGTTCGGTTGAAAGGAAATAGTAAAAATCGGAAAGAGCTATGGTTTTCAAGGGAAATTGGACACGGTTCGAAAAAGAGAGATATCTACAATATTTATAGGACGCATGGAGTAAATTAGGTGCTAGATGAGTATAAAGAATGTAAAAAGAATCTTAAGAAATAAATAAGAAAAGCTAAAAGAAGATATGAGGTTGCTTTGTCAAGAAAGGTGAAAGTAAATCCAAAGGGTTTCCACAGCTAGATTAAGAGCAAAAGGATAACGAGGGATAAAATTGGACCATTACAGAGCCAGAATGGACAGCTATCTGCAGAGCTAAAAGAGATGGGGGAGAAATTGAACAATTTATTTTCTTCTGCATTCACCAAGGAGAATGATATTGAACTCTGTGAGGCAAGGGAAAAAAGTAGAATAGCTATGGAAACTATGATATTCAAAGAGGAGGAAGTGCTGACACTTTTGAAAAATATAAAAGTGGATAAGTCTCCAGGTCCTGACAGGATATTCCCTAGGACATTGAGGGAAGTTAGTGTAGAAATAGCAGGAGCTATGACAGAAATATTTCAAATGTCATTAGAAACGGGAAAAAGTGCCTGAGGATTGGTATACTGCGCATGTCGTTCCATTGTTTAAAAAGGGTTCAATGAGCAAACCTAGCAATTATAGACCAGTTAGTTTGACGGTAGTGATGGGCAAATTAATGGAAAGGATACTTAGAGATAATATATATAAGCATCTGGGTCTGATCAGGAACAGTCAACATGGAATTCTGCCTGGAAGGTCATGTTTGACAAACCTTTTTGGATTTTTTGAAGAGGTTACTAGGGAAATTGATGAGGGTAAAGCAGTAGATGTTGTCCATATGTATTTCAGTAAGGCCTTTGACAAGTTTCCCCATGGAAGGTTAGTTAAGAAGGTTCAATCTTTGGTTGTTAATGGCGAGATGGATTCAACAGTGGCTAAATGGGAGATGTCAGAGTGTAATGGTGGATGGCTGTTTGTCAGGTTGGAAGCCGGTGACCAGTGGGTTGCCTCGGGATCTGTGTTGGGTCCACTGTTGTTTGTCATGTACATCAATGATCTGGACGATGGGGTGGAAAATTGGATTAGTAAGTATGCAGATGATACTAAGGTAGGTGGTGTTGTGGAGAATGAAGAAGATTCTCAAAGTCTACAGAGAGACTTGGGCTATTTGTAAAAGTGGGCTGAAAGATGGCAGATGGAGTTTAATGCTCATAAGTGTGAAGTGCTCATCTTGGCAGGACAAATCAAAATAGGACGTACATGGTAAATGGTAAGGAATTGAGAAAATGCTGTGGAACAGAGGGATCTAGGAATAACTGTGCATAGTTCCCTGAAGGTGGAATCGCATGTAGATAGGGTGGTAAAGTAAGCTTTTGGTGTGCTGGTCTTTATAAATCGCGGCATTGAATATAGGAGTAGGGAAGTAATGTGAAAATTGTACAAAGCCGGTGGCGCTATGGAGGGCTTGGGAGCCACGCCAGCCAGCTCCTCTTGAAAAATGTTGAATTTACCGGGGAGAAAACTCCTACCTGCTGCCTGCTGCTTCGGTACCGGCTGCCGTGTCTGACGTCATCAGGCGCGCGACTTACAATGTCTATGCAGCGCAGCCCCCCCGCTGAAAACACGAAAACTCGACTTCCAAGACTTAAACCGGCAGAACCAGAACAAGGCCCGATTGAAGCCTCGGGCGCGTGTAGGAAGCTATCCCAAGAAGATGTGTCGAAAAAAGCAAAGAAAAAAACGGAAGGTGAGGAACTCAGAAATTTTATTTCAAAAGGAATTGCAGAGATGAAGGATGAATTTGGAAAAGAACTTGTAAAAAATAATGAATAATTGAAGAATATGAATTTTAAAGAAGAAGTAAAACGAATCAAAGAGGAGATGAAGGAGTTAAAATTTGAAATTAACTCCAAGGTTGCGGAATTATCTGAAAAATTGAAGAAGAAAATTGCCGGCTTATCAGGTTGATCAGGCTAAAACTACATCAAATGAAATAGATTTTAAAATCAGTAAACTGGCAACTGAAATAGAAGAAAAGATGGAGCCAGTGGAAGACACGCTGAATCAACAGTCGACAGCCACAAAGAGCCTTGAGGAGGTAGCCGAAACAAGTGTTCAAACTATGAAAACACTCATCACAGAACATCAGCGTCTAACTACACTGCTGGGCAAAATAACTGATAAATGTACTGAATTGGAAGGACGCCAAAGAAGGCAGAACCTGAGAACTGTGGGTATTCGAGAAGGGAGGGAGGCGAACCAAGGTGCCAGAGAATTTACTGCAAATTTATTGCAAAAAGTTTTGTCTCTGGATCATAAGCCTTTACTTGCTCGGGCTCATAGAGTGATGAGACGTCAGACACGACCCGACGCCCCTCCAAGGCAAATGATAATAAAAGCTCAATATGATCATGTTCTGGAGGAGATTATGGCAAAAATTGTAAGAAGCAGACATCTTACATATGAAGGTGATATGATCAGTATTTATCGAGACTACCCAGCAGAGGTCTCCAGGAAAAGAAACGCGTTTAAGGAGACTAAAAGAATCTTGAAGGAAGTAAAGAATTTGAAGTATGGTCAGAGGTATCCAGCTGCGTTAAGAGTTACTCACAACCAGAAAAAATATGTTTTCACCAATCCTTCGGACGCACTGGACTTTGCCCAGAAGACTAAAAAGAGTGAGGAAGATTGAATAATATCTTTAAAATTGAACAACACCAAGGAATAAACTGACTTTGCCGGATTGGATGGAACAAAGGACTTGTTTAAGGAGGCTGGAGAAAGAAGCGGATTGGAAACTCTCCTATGAATATTAATATTTAGAATAGTAGCAGTACTAATACAAATAACTAATAAATACTAACAATGCGCGGTGTTACTATTAATCAGAAGTAATAATTATCATTAATGACTAATATTTATTTATAACTGAACTATTTAGAATTAGATAAATAATAATTATAATTGTGTAGAATATATGGTGAGATTTCATTCGTCCTTTTTCTCCCCCCCCCCCCCCTTTTTTATTCTCCTTCCTTTCCCTTATAGGGTTTTTTTTTATTCCCTTTTTTAAAAATTATATTTACTTAATATGTTTTACATACATGTATCTTCACATTCCTGACTAATGGAATTTGTATACTCCAGAATTTAATATCCCCGGTAAAAGACTGTTACGGTTTAATAATCTTAAGAAACCAAGGAACTGCGGAAGTCTGTAGATATTTAGCCATGTTAGAATGGCTTTCACTAACTACACTAACTCTAGATGTAGTTTTTCCCATCTTTGCACACATTACTAACCTCCTCATCTATCCTTTTTTTGGCCATATTTTATAATCGATCTTTATTATTTTAAATATGAATGGAGTTATAAATATATTCAAAGGAGATATATACGTGAGAGACGCTCAAAGGTCTTGAAATTCGTCTATCTAGAGTTCGGGTGTAAGGTCGGGTCTGTCGAACTGAACCATTTGCTCTATTATAGACCCCCCTAAATAAAAGATGCAAGACTTGAACACGAATATGGGGAATGAAGGAATAACGTTTTGTAGCTGGAACGTTAAAGGCATTAATGAACCAGTAAAGAGAGGTAAAGTATTGGCACATTTAAAAGCACTTAAAACAGATGTAGCTTTCATCCAAGATACACATTTCAAAAAAGATGCAGAGCATAGATTGAAAGCTAAATGGATAGATAAAGTATACCATTCCTCTTTTACACATAAATCTAGAGGTGTAGCAATATTATTTCGTAAAGGCACTGTATTTAAACATACTTCAACTGTAAATGACAGTGGCGGCAGATATATTATTGTAATAGGAGAATTAAATGCACAAAAATGATTTTTGTCAATGTTTATGGACCAAACTTTGACAACCCATTGTTCTTTAAGAAAATATTTAATACTATCCCGGAATTAACACAACACAACTTAATAATTGGAGGAGTTTAAATTGTACCCTAGATTCTTATCTAGATAGATCATCAAAGCAACGGAAAACCAAATCGCATTCAAGTAACTTACTGAATGCATACATAGATACTAGTAATATTAAAGACGTTTGGAGAATAGAAAACCCAACTGGACGAGAATATTCATTTTATTCACTTGTACATAAAACATATTCAAGAATAGATTATTTTCTGGTAGACTCTAAATTTTTCTCACTCACTTATAATTCAAAATACCATAATATTACAATTTTAGATCATGCACCTTTAACATTTATGATTAAAATAAATGGTAAAAAGGAAATCAGAGACAGTGGAGACTTAACCCACAAATTTTAAAGGACAAAGTAACTCAGAAATATATTACAGAACAGTTTAAGACCTTCTTTGAAATAAACGATAAACCGGAAATAACTTCTTCTCTATTATGGGAATTTTAAAAATTATTTACTCGTGTAATTATGATTTATTCTCAAGCATTTTTTAACAGAGAATCGGAGGGACAAAAGGCATTGTAAAAAGAGATTGTACAATTAGATACAGAGAACGCTGCTAACCCAACTATGATAAAACATACCAAAATCGCTGTATTGATATACAAATTAAATAAATTATATTCAGATCAAGTGGTAAAACTCTATCAATATACCAAACAATTACAATTTGAATTTGGAGAGAAACCCCAAAAAATATTGGCCCGTCAATTACGGAAACTGGAGGGAGAAAAAATATCCATAGGATTAAATCACGCAATGGCGAACTACTAGTACATCCTAGAGATATTAATGAGAGATTTTTGCAATATTATAAAAACTTATACTCAGCTAAAACGGCAGAAAACCGGATAGGAATAGAAGCATTTAAAAAAAATGTAAATTAAAGGGGTTGGATTTAGAAAATATAGAATCATTAAATGCTGAAATAACAATAAAATACATC
The DNA here is from genome assembly GCA_963514005.1 of Raja brachyura. The sequence continues at coordinate 24,593 of CAUPSL010001492.1, read as the reverse complement.
GGAGAATCTATCAAATCATTAAAAAATGATAAAACTCCTGGACCAGACGGTATTGGTTCTGAATTTTATAAAACATTCTATGATCTGACTATACCACGTTTAAAGACACTTTATGAACACATTTATACCCAACAGAAATTACCAGAAACCTTAAATGAATCTATTATAACGCTTATACCAAAAATAGATAAGGATCGGGATGATCCAGGATCATATAGAGCTATAGCTCTTTTAAACACTGATCAAAAATACTAACTAAGATACTAGCACAAAGACTAAGTTCAGTGATCAACAAATTAATTCATCCGGATCAAACAGGATTTATACCAAAACGATATTCTTCATATAATTTGAGACGATTATTCAATATTATATATTCTAAAAGAGGTATTAATAAAGATCTAGTAATTATTTCATTAGATGCGGAGAAGGCCTTTGACCAGGTGGAATGGTCTTATCGGTTTTCGGTCCTGGAAGCTTTTAAGTTGGGAGAGAAGTTTATATCATGGGTTAAATTATTATATGCTAATCCAACAGCTAGAATACTAACAAATCAAATGTTATCAACTACATTTAATTCATCCCGAGGCTGTAGACAAGGTTGTCCCTTGTCCCCACTATTGTTCGCACTTGCAATTGAACCATTAGCTCAAAGCGTGAAATTACATCCTGAAATATATGGGTACGAAACTAGAGAAACTGAAAATAAAATCTCCTTATATGCTGATGATGTATTACTTTATATTACAAAACCGGAAATTAGTATTTTAAATTTATTAAATTTAATAACTGAATTTGGTTCGTTTTAAGGATATAGTATTAATTGGAATAAAAGTGAACGTATGCCAATAATGGTAAATAATCTACATACGTTACAACAATATCCTTTTAAGATAGCAAAAAAAAAAAAAGCTTGGAATTCATGTAACAAAAAGATATGATTCTTTATTTAAATCTAATTTCCCACAATTACTGATTAAACTAAATAAGAATATTTTATATTGGAAAACATTACCTATCTCAATGTTAGGTAGAATTAATGCAATAAAAATGATTTTTCTTCCACAAATACTATATCTTTTCCAATTGATACCAATATACCTTGCTAAAAACCTTTTTACAGAAGTTGACTCTATAGTCACCGATTTTATCTGGGAATATAAGAGTCATAGAATAAATAAAAAACACTTATGTAAATCAAAAAGAAATGGTCTAGCATTACCAAATTTTATGTTTTATTACTGGACAGTTAGTATTAAAAATATGAATTTTTGGCTGGAAGAATTAGATAAACAACCAAATTAGTTAAAAATGGAAAAAGAAGATTGTACACCTTATGACAATAGTACGATTTTATTCGCCAGTGCTAAACTAGGTAAGAAAACCCTATAATAGAGAGTGGGATACGTATCTGGAAACAACTTACGAAAACATTAAAATTGGAATGTATACCACCAGCTCTTTTCATTGTAAACAATGTCACATTTAAATCTTCAATGATGGATAAAGGTTTTTCACAATGGAAAAATTATGGCATTAATAAAATGGGCGATCTCTACAGGGAAAACTAATTTCTTTAATTTCAAATTTATGGATTACACTCAAAAGAATATTTTAGATATCTACAAATCATTATTTTAAATATCTACGTTAAATGAAACTCACAGGAAATTAAGAATAGAAAGGCAGAAATTTTAGATGAATGTCTAAATAAACATTCAAATACAGTAAAATTGATATCATATATTTATAATATTTTATTTGAAAATGATGTAAAAGAAACATATAGACAATCATGGGAAAACGAAATAGGTCAAATAATTAGACAAGAAATATGGAATTAAAGTTTACAAAATATACATCATTAATTTTCTGGGCAGATTTTTAAGATAATCTCGAATGTTGTTAATACAAATTTGCTTCCTGACTCAAAATTAATAATATTAGGAATACTTGAAACATCAATTAATAACAATAAATCACATATTTTTTTATCGATTATAGTTTAATAATTGGAAAAAAACAAATATTGAAATTTTGATAAGGCCCTACATCCCCCACAATCAAAATGTGGATCACTGAAATGTTGGAGACACTTCATCTGGAAAGGTTAAGACTTGTCCTTCTGGGTAAGTTGGATCAATTCAGAGGGACATGGTCTCCATTTATTGAATACTTAAAGGGTCAAAGTGGCTCGGTGCGAGAACCTGACTGAAGCCTGAACGAAGGAATAGATGAAGATTTACATATACTAACCCATGGATATATCTCCAATGATGTACAAACTGCTTAATACTTCATTCATTTTTCTGAATCCCGATCTTTATTTCATTTTTCTCCTTTAGTTCCTATCTATATTAAAAATGAAAAATTCATAGAAGTACAAATTAGAAATAATTGTTAATATTAATAATATTAAGAATGTATATGACATGTATATCCTTATTTTGATATGTACTTACATCTAATAAAAAATATTTTAAAAAAAACAAAAAAAAACACCTTTTGCATTTTCGAAGCAAGCCACTTTTGCATTTCCAAGGCAAATCACCATTCGTATTTTCAAAGCAAACCACCGTTTGCATTTTCAAAGCAAACCGCCTTTTGCATTTTCAATCCAAACCAGGTTTTTCATTTTCAAAGCAAACATTTTTGCATTTTCAAGCCTAACCTTTGCATTTTCAAACCAAATCTTTTGCATTTTCAAAGCAAAGAACCTTTTGCATATTCAAAGTAGTTACTTTGCATTTTCAAAGCAAAGCTTTTGCATTGTCAAAACAAGCCACGTTTTGATTTTGTCAAAGCAAGCCACCTTTTGCATTTTAAAAGCGAACCGCCTTTTGTATTATCATAGCAAACCGCCTTATGCATTTTCATAGCAAACCGCGTTTTGGTTTTTCATAGCAAACCACCTTTTGCATTTTCAAAGCAAACCACCTTTTCCATTTTCAAAGCAAACCACTACTTGCATTTTCAAAGGAAACATTTTGCATTTTCAAAGCAAACCTTTTGCGTTTTCAAAGCAAACCTTTTGCACTTTCCAAGCAAAACATCTTTTGCATTTTCACTGCAAACCAGGTTTTGCATTTTCAAAGGAAACTTTTTTCATTTAAAAGCAAACCCTTTGCATTTTCAAAGCAAAACTTTAGCATTTTCAAAGCTAACTTTTTTCAATTTGGAAGCAAAACGGCTTTTTCTTTTTCAAATCAAACCACTTTTGCGTTTTCAAAGCAAAACATATTTTGCATTTTTAAAGGAAACCACCTTTTGCATTTTTCAAATCAACCCACCGTTTGCAGTTCTAAACCAAACCACCATTTGCATTTAAAAGCAAACCCTTTGCATTTTCATACCAAGCCTTTTGCATTTTCAAACGGAACCTTTTGCATTTTCAAAGCAAATCACCGTTTGCATTTTCAAAGGAAACCACCTTTTGCATTTTCAAATCAAACCACCTTTTACAGTTCTAAACCAAACCACCATTTGCATTTTCAAACCCCAAAGCACAATTTTGTACTTTCATAGCAAACCACCTTTTGCATTTTAAAACCAAAGCATATTTTTGTACTTTCATTGCAAACCACCTTTTGCATTTTCAAACCAAACCACATTTTGCATAAAGCAATCCACCTTTTGAATTTTCAAAGCAAACAAACTTTTGCTTTTTCAAAATAACCACTTTTTGCGTTAACCAACTTTTTTATTTTCGAAGGAAACCACCATTTGCATCTTCAAAGCAAACCACTATTTGCACTTTCAAAGCAAACCTTTTGCATTTTCAAAGCAAACCGATTTTGCATTTTCAACGCATACCGCCTTTTGCATAAAGCAAACGGTCTATTGCATTTTCGTAGCAAAGCACCGTTTTCATTTTCAAAGTCATCGACCATTAGCATTTTAAATGCAAACAACCTTTTGCATTTTCATAGCAAATTACCTTTTGATTTTCAAAGCAATTCACCTTCTGCATTTTCAAAGCAAACCACCTTTTCCATTTTCAAAGTAAACCCCTTTTTGCATTTTCAAAGCAGACCACCATTTGCATTTTCAAAGCAAACCACTATTTGCATTTTTCAAAGCAACCCGCCTTTTGCATTTTCACAGCAAACCTTCTGCATTTTCAATCCGAACCTTTTGCATTTTCAAACGGAACCTTTTGCATTTGCAAACCAAACGTTTTGTATTTTCAAAGAAAGCCATTTGCATATTCACAGGAAACCACCTTTTGCATTTTCAAAGGATACCACCATTTGCATTTTCAAACCAAACCACATTTTTGCACTTTCATGGCAAACCACATTTTGCATTTTCAAACCAATCCACATTTTGCATATTCAAACCAAACCATATTTTCGATAAAGCAAACCACCTTTTAGCATTTTTAAAGCAAACCACCTTCAGCATTTTCGAAACAAAATAACTTTTGCTCTTCCAAAGCAAGCCACCTTTTGCATTTTCAAGTAAAACCACCTTTGGCATTGTCATAGCAAACCACCATTAGCATTTTGAAAACAAACAACCTTTCGCATTTTCAAATCAAACCACCTTTTGCATTTTAATAGCAAACCGCCTCATGCATTTTCAAAGCCAACCGCCTTTCGTTTTGTTTTTCAATGCAAGCCACCTTTTGCATTTTCAAAGGAAACCACCCTTTGTATTTCCAAAGCATACATTTTCCAATTTCAAAGCAAACTTTTTGCATTTTCAACCCAAACCACCTTTTGCAATTTTAAACCAAACCACTATTTTATTTAAAAATACATTGATGCATTTTCAAAGCAAACCATATTTTCCATAAACAAACCACCTTTTGCATTTTCAAAGCAAGCCACATTTTACATTTCCAAAGCAAACATTTTGCATTTTGAAAACAAACCAACTTTTGCATTCGTAACCATCACCACCATTTTGCATTTTCAAACCAAGCCACCTTTTGCAATTCTAAACCAAACCACCATTTGCATTTTCAAAAAACCCCACATTTTTGCATTTTCATAGCAAACAACCTTTCGAATTTTTATAGGAAGCTATCTTTTGCATTTTCAAAGCAACCCCATTGCATTATCAAAGCACGCATTTAGTATTTTGAGAGCAAACACTTTGCATGCTCAAACCAAACCACGATTTGGTATTCTAAACCAAACCACCATTTGCATTTTCAAAAAAAAACAACACATTTTTGCATTTTCATAGCTAGCCACCTTTTGATTTTTTATAGGAAAGCATCTTTTGCATTTTCAAAGCAACCCCATTGCATTTTGAAAGCACACATTTAGTATTTTCATAGCAAACACTTTGCATGCTCAAAGCAAACCACCTTTTGAATTTTCAAAGCAAACCACCTTTTGCATTTTCATAGCAAACCAACTTTTGCATTTTCATTAAAACCCCATTGCATTTCAAAGCAAACATTTTGCATTTTCAAAGCAAAACTCTTTGCATGCTCAAAGCAAACCGCCTTTTCTATTTTCAAAGCAAACCACCGTGTGCATTTTCAAAGCAAACCACTTTTCCCTTTTCAAAGAAAACCTTTCGCACATTTTTCATAAAGCAAACCGCCTTTTGCATTTTCAAGCCAAAGCACCTTTTGAATTTTATAAGCAACCCCTTTGCATTTTCAAAGCAACACTTTTGCATTTTCAAAGCAAACCAACATTTGCATTTTCAATACAAACCACTCTTTTGTATTTTCAAACCAAATCACCTTTGCATTTCTATGCCAAACCACCATTTGCATTTTCAAACAAAACCAGTTTTTGCATTTTCAAAGCAAATCATATTTTGGATTTTCAAAGCAAGCCACCTTTTGGATTTTCAAAGCATACCACATTTTGCATTTCCAAAGCAAACAATGCGATGCGTTTTGAATGCAAACCACCTTTTGCATTTTCGAAGCAAATCTTTTACATTTTCAAACCAAACCTTTTACATTTTCAAAGCAAATATTTTGCATTTTACAAACCAAATCTTTTGCATTTTCAAACCAATACTTTTGCTTTTTCAAACTGAACCGCCTTTTGCATTTAAAAAGCAAACCACCGTTTCCATTTTCAAAGCAAACCACATTTTGCATTTTCAAAGCAAACCTTTTTGCATTTTTAAAGCAAAAATGTTGCATATTGAAAGCAAACATTTTGCATTGATAACACAAACCAGCACTTGCATTTTCAAACAAAACCACATTTTTGCATTCTCAAAGCAAACCACCTTTTCCATTTAAAACCAAACCACTGTTTGCATTTTCAATGCAAACCACCTTTTGCATATTCAAAGCAAACCTTTTGCATTTTCAAACTAAATCTTTTACATTTTCAAATCAAACATTTTGCATTTCAAAACCAAACCACCCTTTGAATTTTCAAACAAAACCAGATTTTTACATTTTCAAGCAAAAAGAGATTTTTGCATTTTCAAAGGTCGCCTGGATGCTTTCAAGAGAGTGCTAGATAGGGCTCTTAAAATAGCGGAGTCAGGGGATATGGGGAGAAGGCAGCAACGGGGTACTGATCGGGGATGATCAGCCATGCTCACATTGAATGGCGGTGCTAGCTCGAAAGGCCAAATGGCCTACTCCTGCACCTGCTGTCTATTGCCTAATATTAGAATTGGTGGAGACGTGGAACATTGCGTTCGGGGACCAGCCCTTCCGTGTGAACACGGGTCCCACTTATTCTAGTATTCTCTAACATTGTCTCACAAACAAAAATCCACACGCACTCACACACGCAAACACTCTCATCAACATTTGCTAACACTCAAACGCTCACTAGCACACTCTCGCAGACACAAACGCAAGCAATTACAGTCACTCTTACAAATTCTGCCGCACTCACGCACGCATAAGCGTGTGCACACTTCCACATTTTGTGATTCAGAATGGTTCCGGGATTTTCGCCGCGCCTCGGTAGCGAGGATGGAGTCCCGAGCAATGACAGGGAGCGAGGTGGACCGTCGGAGAGCGAGGAAGGCCACCGAGAACGAAGGGGGTTCCCCGGTGCGGCGGCAGGCAGGATATAGAATTATTCGGCCAACGTTTGTAAGTTTGTCGGCGTCAAAATGTGGCGAGACTTGTGTCTGCTACATGATTTTACCGGGTTATCTGCAAAACTAAGTATTACACTGTACCTGGGTACACGTGACTATAAAGTACCATTGAATCATTGAAATTCTTGCAAACGCATAAACTTACACTCACACGCACACACTCCAACTGATTTGCACAATCTCACATATTCACACTTAAATACACGTACTAACACACCCATGCACGGACACATATTCTCACAGTGTCACACACACAATAACCAATGCGAGTCAGGATGCATCTCTGGAGAAGTTTAGTTGCGTTTTTCAGTTGGGTTTAGTTTATTGTCACGTGTACCGACCGAGGTACAATGAAATGCTTTGGCTGCGGAAAGAAAACAAATGATTACAATGGCGCTATTTACAGTGTATAGATACATGATAAAGGGTTGACGTTTGGTGCAAGGTAATGCCAGGAAAGTCCCATCAAGGATCGGCCGAGAGTCACCAAAGAGGTAGATAGTAGTTCAGCACTGGTTGTGATTGGATGATTCAGTTGCCTTATAACAGCGGGGAAGGAACTGTCCTTGAATCTGGAAGTTGCGTTTTCACATATCTCTATCTTTTGCCTGATGGGAGAGGGGAGAAGAAGGAATGACCACGGTGAGAATGGTCGATTTTGCAGCTGGCCTTGCCGAGGCAGCGTGCGGTATAAATTGAGTAAATGGAAGGGAGATTAGTTTGTGCCATCGTCTGGATTACGTCCACAATTTGCTGCAATTACTCACTGTCTTGGATGGAGCTTCTTCTTCTTGCGATTGAAACATAAACCAAAGGAATCGTTAGATCTCAAGCCGGTGTTGAGCAGCCAGGTTGTTGTCTCTGTTGGCGTCAATGTCTGCCAGGCCCTGAAAGAGCTGCATTTGGTGGGTGGTGGAGCGGGCACCCAGAGATGACATGGTTGGCTGTTTGTTGTTCTGCTCCACTTTCACAGGCTGGGCTCTAGCGGAGCCCCTATCTCCACACGCTGGCATTGAAACGCCCAACCCCAGTACCAAGTGCTTCACCCATGCTCCTCTGGGGAGCTCAGACTCCGGACAGCTTTTATCTGGTGAATAGATGTAGCTGTGTAATGATGAGGTTGCCTTCCACTCCTGTGACCACTTGGTGGCTATCCAGTGTGCTTTTGTCTCAGTTGGCTGAATGGATGCTAGGAGTTGTTTTCCTTGTGGAGCAAAGGGGTGACAGGACTTCAGTCGGGGTGGCCTCTGCTCTCTGCTGATAGCCTGATGGAGGAGGAGATCTGGTCGATTGCATGACGAGATAGTGCCAGAGTTGCTGCTTGCCTTCGGATCCCTGCAGGCGGAATGCCTGCGAGTATAGGGAGATGCTCGACTGGAGTAGGTTGAAGGTTCCAAATGTGCTGTTCAGGCTCGTGTCTGCCAGGCTAGTATGTCTGCTTCTACTATAGGCGGATGTGCAGTACTCAACCTGGGCCAGACGCAAGAGCTAAGGCACAGGTGCGAAGAGTTGATGGATTGGGTGCCCAATGTGTTCCTGCCAGGGGTCGGATGGGGCCGCTACATGCCACGAACTTGTGGCGGAGATCAGCCAGGTTGTGTTGACGACATGTAAGCGACCTGTCCTGCTTCACGGAGCTGTCCAGATGGAGCTGTTCCCAAAACAAACTGCGATGGTTTTTGATGAAAGACCTTGTATGGCGCAACTGTAGAAGTTGGTGAGAGTTGTAGGCGACATGCCGGTCTACCTTTGCCTTCTCAGAACATGAATAGGTGACGTTTCTGTTCGGGACCCTTCATCAGACTGATTGTGGTTGAAAGGGGGAGAAGGCTGGAACAGAGGGAGGCAGGAAAACGTGAGGAATGATGTGCGGATGCAGATTAATGGGGTTTTTATAGTCATGTCGTTGATACCTGAGATTCAACTATATAAGGAGTGAGATGAAGGTTGAACAGGATGGAATTATAGAGAATGGGGACGCAATATCGGTGGAGGGGGGGGTGTGGTGGGCGTAGAGGAGATGAGTGGGTGGGAGTCCGTTTGAGACACGAGGAAGAGGAAGGGGAAAGCGCGAATGTTCACGCTACCTACCTAACATTGGATAATTCAATGTTAATACCATTAGGTTGCAAGGTATCAAAGCGGAATATGAAGGCGGTCTTTCTGTCTGCATGTAGCCTCACTCTGGCAATGGAGGAGGCCCAGGGCAGAAAGGTCAGTGTGGGAAGGGGAGTTACAATGGTCAGCGACCGGGAGATCCGGCAGGCCTTGGCAAACGAGGGTAATTGTTCGGCGTAACGTTTCCCGTGTCTACGCTCCACCACGCCGATGTAAAGGAGGCCATATCTGGAACACCGGATGCAACACGTGAGATTAGAGGAGGTGCCGGTGAACATCTGTCTCACCTGGAAGTGCTGCTGGAGTGTGAGGGAAGGCGTATATGGACAGCTGTTACATCCCATGGTGGCTCGCCGTTTTAACCGCACTTGTCAAGAAAGGCGTCGGAGGGAGAAGTGAGGGCGAGCTGGAGGAAAGTTGGGGGAATGAAGAGACAGATAGGGGGTACAAAGATGAAAGGGAGCGATAGCGGAGAAGACGAAAGTGGAAGAGGTGGAGGGAGAGTGGACTATTAAATGTAGTGTGGGGAGATGGAGAAGAGTTCGGTCGCGAGTGGGTTGGTCAAAGGGAGAGAGGGAAGGGTCAGAGAGATACAGAGAAACTAAGTGAGAGATGCAGTGAGAGTGAGAGGGGAGTGAGGGGTAAGGGGAGAAAGGTTGACAGAGATATGCCGGCGCAGAGAGGGAGAATACTGAGAGTAGGGGAGAGAGTGACAGTTCACAGAGAGGACAGCAGTGACGATGGAAGGAGGGAGAAAGAGAGGAGGGAGAGGTGCTGCATCATTCGCCGTTTTATGTAGGTTTAGGACAAATCTAAGGCGGTAATGCTTCTGTTCTATGAGTGTCTTTGTGAGTCTAGGTCGTTCCTCCACAGAAGGTGGTGAAGGCAGCGGATGTTATTGTCGCAGGGCAAAGTCAGATCCACTTCATGCAAGCAAAGAGTGAATGGATACCGGGGTCGCCGGGAGTGTGGGGTTGGGGTCACAGTCAGTCAGTTAAGCCGCGATCATATTGAGTGGTGAAGCAGAGAGGGGGGGGGGGGGGGGTTAAATCAGAGGCGATCTGTTGAACTACTTCCTCAGCCTGTGGACAAAGGTCGCCCTGTCCAGTCCACCTTCAAACAGGGCAACAGAATCCCTTAGAGGGTCCCTGGAATTTGGCGTTACGTTGCTGAGTGAAACGGATTGGAGGAAATCAGACAAACAACATGAGTTGGAGAGTTGGATCTGATGGAGTTTGAAACAATATCCCCTTTGCTGGAACAATGCGGCCGCTCCCAATTTCCATCCCTCAGTATCTATCGCCACAATCCCAGTCTTTGGAGTTTCTCAATCAATTCCCTGATTAAATCACAACCTGTCTGTCTCAGCAGGGATTTCACTCGGCTGATGTCATCTGTTTGTGAATCATTTCTAAATCTCTATTTTTAAACTCTGTTGAAACTTCACTGTCCCGGTGGAGACGGAAAATGGTAAAAAATCTCCGGGAATGTTCTGCCCCAGCATTTCATTCCGAGACATAGCCGGCAGCTCACTGGGACACGTCGCTGGGCAGAGACAATGGGGAAGCTTCTTTATGAATATTACGAGGTGGAGAAAATCCTGTACGTGATCATTGCCGCCGTTGGAATCCCCGGTAAGTGAGCAGAACAATTCAAGTTTTATAACTCCATCCGTGTGTTAACTGGTGTTGACCTGATTCTCAACATGTTGCACGTTCCCAACTGATGATCGTTGCACAAGAATATGTGAAGAATATCAATCCTCTCAGTGAAATATTTGTGAATTAACGCTGCTGTGATTTTTCTTATTTTCAGACAGCTGAAACTGACCCTCTTTTTCTCTCACTGCTGCCGGCCGGAAGCCACTAGAATGTTGTTGGTGCCTTCAGTGGGACCTTGCCCAGAGTTGTCCCAGTGCTCGGGACAGGCAGGCAGGCAGGCAGCTCTGCGGGACTGGGTGGGCTGGGAGAGAGGGGTTCACATTGTGAAGTTCACTGTGTGTGTGTTATTGATCAGAGTGAACAGCCGCTCCTGTGGACACTGGGTCTCACTGTGGAGTCTGTCTGTCACAGTCGGATTCCATCGCTAGTTGGATCGATCACCTGGACGCGGAAGAGAGAGAGTGAGTGTGCGAGTGCGAGTGTGTGTGTGTGCATGTGTGTGTGTGTGTGTGTGCGTGTGTGCGTGTGCATGTGCGTGTGTGTGCGTGCGAGTGTGCGTGTGTGCGTGTGTGTGTGTGTCTGTGTGTGTGTGCGTGCGTGCGTGTGTGTGTGTGTGCGTGCGTGTGTGTGTGTTGTTACTGAACTGAACGCACTGTAGAATGAATCCATTAACGGAGCCACTCTGCTGCTGCCGCCGGATTCCATGTTGTCCCCGCCATCCCGCAGGAAGCCTCCTCGTCCCCATCAGATGCCGAGTTCCCAGAGCCCTGGTTGCACGCGGGCGGTCACGGTTAAGTCTGTGAAACCGGCCCCATCAGAGAATGTGATCAGGTTTAACTATAGAAGGGACTGTTGCGCCTGTTGTAGCGGGTGGCTGCTCCGCCCCCCCCCCCCTCCCCCCGCCCGCCCTTTACCCCACCCGCCCGTCGCCTTATCTCTGCTCCCCTGAGGCAGGCAGGCAGGCAGGTCGGGCACAGTCGGAGCCGGCTCTGACCTTGTTAAACTTGCAGCAGCCGCGCACCCACCGACTCCAACACTCCTGACCTTGAGCTGAAAGTCGAGCCGGTGTTCAGTCAGCCGCGGAGACCGTGTTGAGTAAATGCCCAGTGTCCGTTCCCTTGTCTTTCCGCAGTGAATTTAGTGGCGATTGTGATCCTGTCCCGGGGAAAGTGCGGCCTCTCCACCTGCACCACTCGCTACCTGGTGGCCATGGCAGCGGCCGATCTACTGACCGTCATCACCGAGGTCATTTTGTTTCATCTCCGATATC
>CAUPSL010001492.1:0-7500 GCA_963514005.1 Raja brachyura | reverse complement strand
CACGCACACACTCACGCACGCACACACTCACGCACGCACACACTCACGCACGCACACACTCACGCACCGACTCATGCACGCACACACTCACGCACGCACACACTCATGCACGCACTCACGCACTCACGCACGCACGCACTCACGCATGCACTCACTCACGCACACACTCACGCACGCACTCACGCACACTCACGCACGCACGCACTCACGCATGCACTCACGCACTCACGCACACACTCACGCACGCACACACTCACGCACGCACACACTCACGCACGCACTCACGCACGCACACACTCACGCACACACTCACGCACGCACGCACTCACGCACGCACGCACTCACGCACGCACTCACGCACGCACACACTCACGCACGCGCACTCACGCACTCACGCACACACTCACGCACGCGCACTCACGCACACACACACTCACGCACACACACACTCACGCACACACTCACGCACACACTCACGCACGCACACACTCACGCACACACTCACGGACACACTCAGGGACACACTCACGCACGCACTCACGCACGCACTCACGCACGCACTCACGCACACACACACTCACGGACACACTCACGCTCGCACTCACGCACGCACTCACGCACGCAGTCACGCACGCACACACTCACGCACACACTCACGCACGCACTCACGCACGCACTCACGCACGCATACACTCACACACGCGCGCACACACTCACGCACGCACACACTCACGCACGCACACACTCACGCACACACACACGCACGCACGCACTCACGCACGCACTCACGCACGCACTCACGCACGCACACACACACGCACACACTCACGCACACACTCACGCACACACTCACGCACGCACACACCAACGCACGCACACACTCACGCACACACTCACGCACACACTCACGCAGGCACACACTCACGCACGCACACACTCACGCACGCACACACTCACGCACGCACACACTCACGCACGCGCACACTCACGCACGCGCACACACACGCACGCGCACACGCACGCACGCGCACACTCACGCACGCACACACTCACGCACGCACTCACGCACTCACGCACGCACTCACGCACGCAGGCACGCACTCACGCACTGCCGCACGCACACACTCCCGCACGCACACACTTACGCACGCACGCACGCACTCACGCACGCACTCACGCACGCACACACTCACGCACGCGCACTCACGCACGCACGCACTCACGCACGCACTCACGCACGCACTCACGCACACACTCACGCAGGCACACACTCACGCACGCACACACTCACGCACGCACACACTCACGCACGCACACACGCACGCACACAGTCACGCACGCGCACACTCACGCACGCGCACACACACGCACGCGCACACGCACGCACGCGCACACTCACGCACGCACACACTCACGCACCCACACACTCAAGCACGCACACACGCAAGCACGCACACACTCAAGCACGCACAGACTCACGCAGCCACACACTCACGCAGCCACACACTCACGCATGCACACACTCACGCACGCACACACTCACGCACACACTCACGCACGCACACACTCACGCACGCACTCACTCACACACGCACTCACTCACGCACGCACACACTCACGCACGCACACAATCACGCACTCACGCACTCACGAACACTCACGCACACACTCAAGCAGCCGCACACTCACGCACGCACACACTCACGCACACACTCACGCACACACTCACGCAGGCACACACTCACGCACGCACACACTCGCGCACGCACACACTCGCGCACGCACACACGCACGCACACACTCACGCACGCGCACACTCACGCACGCGCACACACACGCACGCGCACACGCACGCACGCGCACACTCACGCACGCACACACTCACGCACGCACTCACGCACTCACGCACGCACTCACGCACGCAGGCACGCACTCACGCACTGCCGCACGCACACACTCCCGCACGCACACACTTACGCACACACACACGCACGCACGCACTCACGCACGCACTCACGCACGCACACACTCACGCACGCGCACTCACGCACGCACGCACTCACGCACGCACTCACGCACACACTCACGCAGGCACACACTCACGCACGCACACACTCACGCACGCACACACTCACGCACGCACACACGCACGCACACATTCACGCACGCGCACACTCACGCACGCGCACACACACGCACGCGCACACGCACGCACGCGCACACTCACGCACGCACACACTCCACGCACCCACACACTCATGCACGCACACACTCAAGCACGCACACACTCACGCAGCCACACACTCACGCAGCCACACACTCACGCACGCACACACTCACGCACACACTCACGCACGCACACACTCACGCACGCACTCACTCACGCACGCACTAACTCACGCACGCACACACTCACGCACGTACACACTCACGCACGCACTCACGAACACTCACGAACACACTCACGCACGCACTCACGCACGCACGCACTCACGCACGCACTCAGGCACGCACACACCCACGCAAACACTCACGCACGCACTCACGCACGCACACACGCACGGACGCACACACTCACACACGCACACACTCATGCACGCACACACACACGCACGCACACACTCACGCACGCACACACGCACGCACACACACACTCACGCACACACTCACGCACGCACACACTCACGCACGCACACACTCACGCACGCACACACTCACGCACCGACTCACGCACGCACACACTCACGCACGCACACACTCATGCACGCACTCACGCACTCACGCACGCACGCACTCACGCATGCACTCACTCACGCACACACTCACGCACGCACTCACGCACACTCACGCACGCACGCACTCACGCATGCACTCACGCACTCACGCACACACTCACGCACGCACACACTCACGCACGCACACACTCACGCACGCACTCACGCACGCACGCACTCACGCACGCACACACTCACGCACGCGCACTCACACACTCACGCACACACTCACGCAGGCACACACTCACGCAGGCACACACTCACGCACGCGCACACACACGCACGCGCACACTCATGCACTCGCACACTCACGCACGTGCACACACACGCACGCGCACACTCACGCACGCGCACACTTACGCACGCACACACTCACGCACGCACACACTCATGCACGCACACACTCAAGCATGCACACACTCAAGCACGCACAGACTCACGCAGCCACACACTCACGCAGCCACACACTCACGCATGCACACACTCACGCACGCACACACTCACGCACACACTCACGCACGCACACACTCACGCACGCACTCACTCACACACGCACTCACTCACGCACGCACACACTCACGCACGCACACAATCACGCACTCACGCACTCACGAACACTCACGCACACACTCAAGCAGCCGCACACTCACGCACGCACACACTCACGCACGCACACACTCACGCACACACTCACGCACGCACACACTCACGCACGCACTCACTCACGCACGCACACACTCACGCACGCACACACTCACGCACGCACACACTCACGCACACACTCACGCACGCACACACTCACGCACACACTCACGCACACACTCACGCACGCACACACTCACGCACGCACACACGCACGCACACAATCACGCACGCGCACACTCACGCACGCGCACACGCACGCACGCGCACACGCACGCGCACACTCACGCACGCACACTCACGCACGCACTCACGCACTCACGCACGCACTCACGCACGCAGGCACGCACTCACGCACTGCCGCACGCACACACTCCCGCACGCACACACTTACGCACGCACACACGCACGCACGCACTCACGCACGCACTCACGCACGCACACACTCACGCACGCGCACTCACGCACGCACGCACTCACGCACGCACTCACGCACGCACTCACGCACACACCCACGCAGGCACACACTCACGCACGCACACACTCACGCACGCACACACTCACACACGCACACACGCACGCGCACACTCACGCACGCGCACACACACGCACGCGCACACGCACGCACGCGCACACTCATGCACGCACACACGCACGCACCCACACACGCACGCACGCACACACTCACGCACGCACACACTCACGCAGCCACACACTCACGCAGCCACACACTCACGCACGCACACACTCACGCACACACTCACGAACACTCACGAACACTCACGCACGCACTCACGCACGCACTCACGCACGCACGCACTCACGCACGTACTCATGCACGCACACACCCACGCAAACACTCACGCACGCACTCACGCACGCACACACGCACGGACGCACACACTCACACACGCACACACTCACGCACGCACACACACACGCACGCACACACTCAAGCACGCACACACGCACGCACACACACACTCACGCACACACTCACGCACGCACACACTCACGCACGCACACACTCACGCACGCACACACTCACGCACACACTCACGCACGCACACACTCACGCACGCACACACTCACGCATGCACACACTCACGCACGCACTCACGCACTCACGCATGCACTCACACGCACACACTCACGCACGCACTCACGCACACTCACGCACGCACTCACGCATGCACTCATGCACTCACGCACACACTCACGCACGCACACACTCACGCACGCACACACTCACGCACACACTCACGCATGCACGCACTCACGCACGCACGCACTCACGCACGCACTCACGCACGCACGCACTCACGCGCACGCACTCACGCACGCGCACTCACGCACACACTCACGCACGCACTCACGCACACACTCACGCAGGCACACACTCACGCAGGCACACACTCACGCACGCACACACTCACGCACGCGCACACTCACGCACGCGCACACTCACGCACTCGCACACTCACGCACGCGCACACACACGCACGCACACACTCACGCACGCACACACTCATGCACACACACACTCAAGCACGCACACACTCAAGCACGCACACTCACGCAGCCACACACTCACGCAGCCACACACTCACGCACGCACACACTCACGCACGCACACACTCACGCACACACACACTCACGCACACACTCACGCACGCACACACTCACGCACGCACTCACTCACACACGCACTCACTCACGCACGCACACACTCACGCACGCACACACTCACGAACACTCACGCACACACTCACGCAGCCACACACTCACGCACGCACACACTCACGCACGCACGCACACACTCACGCACACACTCACGCACGCACACACTCACGCACGCACTCACTCACGCACGCACACACTCACGCACGCACACACTCACGCACGCACACACTCACGCACACACTCACGCACGCACACACTCACACACGCACACACTCACGCACGCACTCACGCACTCACGCACGCACTCACTCACGCACACACTCACGCACGCACTCACGCACACTCACGCACGCACGCACTCACGCACGCACTCACGCACTCACACACACACTCACGCACGCACACACTCACGCACGCACGCACGCACGCACTCACGCACGCACTCACGCACTCACGCACTCACGCACGCACTCACTCACGCACGCACTCACTCACGCACGCACACACTCACGCACGCACACACTCACGCACTCACGCACTCACGAACACTCACGCACGCACTCACGCACGCACTCACGCACGCACTCACGCACGCACTCATGCACGCACACACCCACGCACGCACTCACGCACGCACACACGCACGCACACACTCACGCACGCACACACTCACGCACGCACACACAAACGCACGCACACACTCACGCACGCACACACGCACGCACGCACACACTCACGCGCACACTCACACACGCACACACTCACGCACGCACACACTCACGCACACACACACTCACGCACGCACACACTCACGCACGCACTCACGCACGCACGCACTCACGCATGCACTCACTCATGCACCCACTCACGCACACTCACGCATGCCCTCACGCACGCACTCACGCACTCGCGCACGCACTCGCGCACGCACTCACGCATGCACGCACACACTCACGCACGCACACACTCACGCACACACTCACGCACGCACACACTCACGCACTCACGCTCGCAGCACTCACGCACTCACGCACGCACTCACTCACGCACGAACTCACGCACACACGCACGCACTCATGCACGCACTCACGCACGCACTCACGCACGCACTCACGCACGCACTCACGCACGCACACACTCACGCACACACTCACGCACACACACTCACGCACACACACTCACGCACGCACACACTCACGCACGCACTCACTCACGCACGCACTCACGCACGCACACACTCACGCACGCACAAACTCACGCACGCACACACTCACGCACGCACACACTCACGCACGCACACACTCACGCACAGCACCCACTCACGCACGCACTCACGCACTCACGCACGCACGCACGCACGCACGCACTCACGCACGCACTCACGCACGCACTCACGCACGCACTCACGCACTTACGCACTCACGCATGCACACACTCACGCACACACTCACGCACACACTCACGCACACACTCATGCACGCACACACGCATGCACGCACACACTCACGCACGCACACACTCACGCACGCACACACTCACGCACGCACTCACGCACGCACACACTCACGCACACACTCTCGCATGCACGCACGCACTCACGCACGCACTCACGCACTCACGCACACTCACGCACACACACACTCACGCATGCACGCACTCACGCACGCACTCAAGCACGCACTCACGCACACACTCACGCACTCACGCACCCACGCACTCACGCACGCGACGCACGCACTCTACGCACGCACGCATGCACGCACACACGACCACGCACACACTCACGCACGCACTCATGCTCGCACGCACTCACTCACCGCACGCACTCACTCATGTACACACTCACGCACACACTCACGCACGCACACTCTCACGCACGCACACACTCACGCACGCACACACGCACGCACTCACGCACGTACTCACGCACGCACGCACACACTCACGCACTTATGCACTCACGCACGCACACACTCACGCACGCACACACTCACGCATGCACACACTCACGCACGCACACTCACGCACGCACGCACTCACGCACGCACTCACGCACGCACACACTCACGCACGCACGCACGCACACACTCATGCACGCACACACTCATGCACACACTCACGCACGCACGCACGCACTCACGCACGCACGCACTCACGCACGCACTCACGCACGCACTCACGCACTCACGCACGCACTCACGCACGCACTCACGCACGCACGCACTCACGCACGCACGCACGCACTCACGCACGCACTCACTCACGCACGCACGCACTCACGCACGCACTCACGCACGCACTCACGCACGCACTCACCGCACACACCTCACGCACGCACGCACACACTCACGCACGCACACTCACGCATGCACACACTCACGCACACACTCACGCACGGCAC
>CAUPSL010001491.1:6765000-6813197 GCA_963514005.1 Raja brachyura | reverse complement strand
AACCCACTCCGCCAGACCCAAACCCTCTCCGCCAGACCCAAGCCCAATCCGCCGGACCCAACCCCACTCCGCCAGATCCAATTCCACTCCGCCAGACCGAAGCCCCCTCCGCCAGACCCGAACCCAATCCTCCAGACCCGAACCCACCCCGCCAGACCCGAACCCACTCCGCCAGACCCGAACCCACACCGCCAGACCCAAACCCACTCCGCCAGACCCCAACCCACTCCGCCAGACCCCAACCCACTCCGCCAGACCCAAAGCCACTCCGCCAGACCCAAACCCACTCTGCCAGACCCAAACCAACTCTGCCAGACCCAAACCCACTCCGCCAGACCCAAACCCACTCCGCACGACCCAAACCCACTCCGCCAGACCCCAAACCCACTCCGCCAGACCCAAACCCACTCTGCCAGATCCAAACCAACTCCGCCAGACCCAAACCCACTCCTCCAGACCCAAACCCACTCCGCCACACCCAAACCCACTCATCCAGACCAAAACCCACTCCCCCAGACCCAAACCCACTCCGCCATACCCCAAACCCACTCCGCCAGACCCAAACCCACTCCGCCAGACCCAAACCCACTCCGCCAGACCCGAACCCACTGCGACAGAACCGAACCCACTCCGCCAGACCCGAACCCACTTCGCCAGACCCGAACCCACTCCGCCAGACCCAAACCCACTCCGCCAGACCCAAACCCACTCCGCCAGACCCAAACCCACTCCGCCAGACCCAAACCCACTCCGCCAGACCCAAACTCACTCCGCCAGAACCAAACCCACTCCGCCAGACCCGAACCCACTCCGCCAAACCCGAACCTACTCCGCCAGACACGAACCCACTACGCCAGACCCCAACCCACCCCGCCAGACCCAAACGCACTCTGCCAGACCCGACCCCACTCCGCCAGACCTGAACCCAATCCGCCAGACCACAAGCCCACTACGCCACACCCAAACCCACTCCGCCAGACCCAAACCCACTCCGCCAGCCCCAAACCCACTCCGCCAGACGCAAACCCACTCCGCCAGACCAAAACCCACTCCGCCAGACCCAAACCCACTCCGCCTGACCCAAACCCACTCCGCAAGACCCAAACCCACTCCGCCAGACCCGAACCCACTCCGACAGACCCAAACCCACTCCGCCAGACCAGAACCCACTCCGCCAGACCCCAACCCACTCCCCAGACCCCAACCCACTCCGCCAGACCCCAACCCACTCTGCCAGACCCCAACCCACTCCGCCAGACCCCAACCCACTCCGCGAGACCCCAACCCACTCCGCCAGACCCGAACCCAATCCGCCAGACCCCAACCCACTCCGCCAGACCCAAACCCACACCGACAGACCCGAACCCACTCCGCCAGACCCCAACCTACTCCGCCAGACCCCGAACCCACTCCGCCAGACCCCAACCCACTCCGCCAGACCCCAACCCACTCCGCCAGACCCGAACCCACTCCGCGAGACCCCAACCCACTCCGCCAGACCCGAACCCAATCCGCCAGACCCCAACCCACTCCGCCAGACCCAAACCCACACCGGCAGACCCGAACCCACTCCGCCAGACACCAACCCACTCCGCCAGACCACGAACCCACTCCGCCAGACCCCAAACCCCCTCCGCCAGACCCCAAACCCACTCCGTCAGACCCAAACCCACTCCGCCAGAACCCAAACCCACTCCGCCAGACACAAGCCCACTCCGCCAGACCCACAACCCACTCCGCCACACTCAAACCCACTCCGCCAGACCCAAACCCACTCCGCCAGACGCAAACCAACTCCGCCAGACCCAAACCCACTCCGCCAGACCAAAACCCACTCCGCCAGACCCCAAACCCACTCCGCCAGACCCAAACCCACTACGCCAGACCCAAACCCACTCCGCCAGACCCAAACCCACTCCGCCAGACCTAAACCCACTCCGCCAGACCCAAACTTACTGCGCCAGACCCAAACCCACTCCGCCAGACCAAAACCCACTCCCCCAGACCCCAAACCCACTCCGCCAGACCCAAGCCCACTACGCCAGACCCAAACCCACTCCGCCAGACCCCAAACCCACTCCGCCAGACCCAAACCCACTACGCCAGA
Organism: Raja brachyura; assembly: GCA_963514005.1. The sequence goes on along the minus strand of CAUPSL010001491.1, from coordinate 6,811,090 downwards.
CCCAAACCCACTCCGCCAGACCCAAACCCACTCCGCCAGACCCAAACCCACTCCGCCAGATGCAAACCCACTCCGCCAGATCCAAACCCACTCCGCCAGACCCAAACCCACTCCGCCAGACCCAAACCCACTCCGCCAGACCTAAACCCACTCCGCCAAACAGAAACCCACTCCGCCAGCCCCAAACCCACTCCGCCAGACACAAACCCACTCCGCCAGACCCACAACCCACTCCGCCACACTCAAACCCACTCCGCCAGACCCAAACCCACTCCACCAGACCCAAACCAACTCCGCCAGACCCAAACCCACTCCGCCAGACCCAAACCCACTCCGCCAGACCCAAACCTACTCCGCCAGACCCAAACCCACTCCGCCAGATGCAAACCCACTCCGCCAGATCCAAACCCACTCCGCCAGACCCAAACCCACTCCGCCAAACAGAAACCCACTCCGCCAGCCCCAAACCCACTCCGCCAGACACAAACCCACTCCGCCAGAACCCAAACCCAATCCGCCAGACCCAAACCCACTCCGCCAGCCCAAACCCACTCCGCCAGGCCCAAACCCACTCCGCCAGACCCAAACCCACTCCGCCAGACCAAAACCCACTCCGCCAGACCCAAACCCAATCCGGCAGACCCAAACCCACTCCGCCAGACCCAAACCCTCTCCGCCAGACCCAAGCCCAATCCGCCAGACCCAACCCCACTCCGCCAGACCCAATTCCACTCCGCCAGACCCAAGCCCCCTCCGCCAGACCCGAACCCACTCCGCCAGACCCGAACCCACCCCGCCAGACCCGAACCCACTCCGCCAGACCCAAACCCACTCCACCAGACCCAAACCAACTCTGCCAGACCCAAACCCACTCCGCCAGACCCAAACCCACTCCGCCAGACCCAAACCCACTCCGCCAGACCCAAACCCACTCCGCCAGATGCAAACCCACTCCGCCAGATCCAAACCCACTCCGCCAGACCCAAACCCACTCCGCCAAACAGAAACCCACTCCGCCAGCCCCAAACCCACTCCGCCAGACACAAACCCACTCCGCCAGACCCCAAACCCAATCCGCCAGACCCAAACCCACTCCGCCAGCCCAAACCCACTCCGCCAGGCCCAAACCCACTCCGCCAGACCCAAACCCACTCCGCCAGACCAAAACCCACTCCGCCAGACCCAAACCCAATCCGGCAGACCCAAACCCACTCCGCCAGACCCAAACCCTCTCCGCCAGACCCAAGCCCAATCCGCCAGACCCAACCCCACTCCGCCAGACCCAATTCCACTCCGCCAGACCCAAGCCCCCTCCGCCAGACCCGAACCCACTCCGCCAGACCCGAACCCACCCCGCCAGACCCGAACCCACTCCGCCAGACCCGAACCCACACCGCCAGACCCGAACCCACTCCGCCAGACCCCAACCCACTCCGCCAGACCCCAACCCACTCCGCCAGACCCAAAGCCACTCCGCCAGACCCAAACCCACTCCGCCAGACCCAAACCCACTCCGCCAGACCCAAACCCACTCCGCCAGTCCCATACCCACTCCGCACGACCCAAACCCACTCCGCCAGACCCCAAACCCACTCCGCCACACCCAAACCCACTCCGCCAGACCCAAACCAACTCCGCCAGACCCAAACCCACTCCGCCAGACCCAAACCCACTCCGCCAGACCCAAACCCACTCATCCAGACACAAACCCACTCCGCCAGACCCCAAACCCCCTCCGCCAGACCCCAAACCCACTCCGCCAGACCCAAACCCACTCCGCCAGTCCCAAACCCACTCCCTCAGACCCAAACCCACTCCGACAGACCAAAACCCACTCCGCCAGACCAAAACCCACTCCGCCAGACCCAAACCAACTCCGCCAGACCCAAACCCACTCCGCCAGACCCAAACCCACTCCGCCAGACCCAAGCCCACTCCGCCAGACCCAACCCCACTCCGCCAGACCCAAACCCACTCCGCCAGACCACAACCCACTCCGACAGACCCCAACCCACTCCTCCAGACCCGAACCCACTCCGCCAGTCCCGAACCCACTCTGCCAGAACCCAACCCACTCCGCCAGACCCAAACCCACTCTGCCAGCCCCGAACCCACTCCGCCAGACCCAAACCCACCCCGCCAGACCCCAAACCCACTCCGCCAGACCCAAACTCACTCCGCCAGACCCAAACCCACTCTGCCAGACCCAAACCAACTCCGCCAGACCAAAACCCACTCCGCCAGACCCAAACCCACTCCGCCAGACCCAAACCAACTCCGCCAGACCCAAACCCACTCCGCCAGACCAAAACCCACTCCGCCAGACCCAAACCCACTCCGCCAGACCCAAACCCACTCCGCCAGACCCAAACTTACTGCGCCAGACACAAACCCACTCCGCCAGACCAAAACCCACTCCCCCAGACCCCAAACCCACTCCGCCAGACCCAAACCCACTACGCCAGACCCAAACCCACTCCGCCAGACCCCAAACCCACTCCGCCAGACCCAAACCCACTACGCCAGACCCAAACCCACTCCGCCAGACCCAAACCCACTCCGCCAGACCCAAACCCACTCCGCCAGACCCAAACCCACTCCGCCAGACGCAAACCCACTCCGCCAGACCCAAACCCACTCCGCCAGACCCAAACCCACTCCGCCAGACCCAAACCCACTCCGCCAGACATAAACCCACTCTGCCAAACAGAAACCCACTCCGCCAGCCCCAAACCCACTCCGCCAGACACAAACCCACTCCGCCAGACCCACAACCCACTCCGCCACACTCAAACCCACTCCGCCGGACCCAAACCCACTCCGCCAGACCCAAACCAACTCCGCCAGACCCAAACCCACTCCGCCAGACCCAAACCCACTCCGCCAGACCAAAACCCACTCCGCCAGACCCCAAACCCACTCCGCCAGACCCAAACCCACTACGCCAGACCCAAACCCACTCCGCCAGACCCAAACCCACTCCGCCAGACCCAAACCCACTCCGCCAGACCCAAACCCACTCCGCCAGAAGCAAACCCACTCTGCCAGACCCAAACCCACTCCGCCAGACCGAAACCCACTCCGCCAGACCCAAACCCACTCCGCCAGACCCAAACCCACTCCGCCAAACAGAAACCCACTCCGCCAGCCCCAAACCCACTCCGCCAGACACAAACCCACTCCGCCAGACCCACAACCCACTCCGCCACACTCAAACCCACTCCGCCAGACCCAAACCCACTCCACCAGACCCAAACCAACTCCGCCAGACCCAAACCCACTCCGCCAGACCCAAACCCACTCCGCCAGACCCAAACCTACTCCGCCAGACCCAAACCCACTCCGCCAGATGCAAACCCACTCCGCCAGATCCAAACCCACTCCGCCAGACCCAAACCCACTCCGCCAAACAGAAACCCACTCCGCCAGCCCCAAACCCACTCCGCCAGACACAAACCCACTCCGCCAGAACCCAAACCCAATCCGCCAGACCCAAACCCACTCCGCCAGCCCAAACCCACTCCGCCAGGCCCAAACCCACTCCGCCAGACCCAAACCCACTCCGCCAGACCAAAACCCACTCCGCCAGACCCAAACCCAATCCGGCAGACCCAAACCCACTCCGCCAGACCCAAACCCTCTCCGCCAGACCCAAGCCCAATCCGCCAGACCCAACCCCACTCCGCCAGACCCAATTCCACTCCGCCAGACCCAAGCCCCCTCCGCCAGACCCGAACCCACTCCGCCAGACCCGAACCCAACCCGCCAGACCCGAACCCACTCCGCCAGACCCAAACCCACTCCACCAGACCCAAACCAACTCTGCCAGACCCAAACCCACTCCGCCAGACCCAAACCCACTCCGCCAGACCCAAACCCACTCCGCCAGACCCAAACCCACTCCGCCAGATGCAAACCCACTCCGCCAGGTCCAAACCCACTCCGCCAGACCCAAACCCACTCCGCCAAACAGAAACCCACTCCGCCAGCCCCAAACCCACTCCGCCAGACACAAACCCACTCCGCCAGACCCCAAACCCAATCCGCCAGACCCAAACCCACTCCGCCAGCCCAAACCCACTCCGCCAGGCCCAAACCCACTCCGCCAGACCCAAACCCACTCCGCCAGACCAAAACCCACTCCGCCAGACCCAAACCCAATCCGGCAGACCCAAACCCACTCCGCCAGACCCAAACCCTCTCCGCCAGACCCAAGCCCAATCCGCCAGACCCAACCCCACTCCGCCAGACCCAATTCCACTCCGCCAGACCCAAGCCCCCTCCGCCAGACCCGAACCCACTCCGCCAGACCCGAACCCACCCCGCCAGACCCGAACCCACTCCGCCAGACCCGAACCCACACCGCCAGACCCGAACCCACTCCGCCAGACCCCAACCCACTCCGCCAGACCCCAACCCACTCCGCCAGACCCAAAGCCACTCCGCCAGACCCAAACCCACTCCGCCAGACCCAAACCCACTCCGCCAGACCCAAACCCACTCCGCCAGTCCCATACCCACTCCGCACGACCCAAACCCACTCCGCCAGACCCCAAACCCACTCCGCCACACCCAAACCCACTCCGCCAGACCCAAACCAACTCCGCCAGACCCAAACCCACTCCGCCAGACCCAAACCCACTCCGCCAGACCCAAACCCACTCATCCAGACACAAACCCACTCCGCCAGACCCCAAACCCCCTCCGCCAGACCCCAAACCCACTCCGCCAGACCCAAACCCACTCCGCCAGTCCCAAACCCACTCCCTCAGACCCAAACCCACTCCGACAGACCAAAACCCACTCCGCCAGACCAAAACCCACTCCGCCAGACCCAAACCAACTCCGCCAGACCCAAACCCACTCCGCCAGACCCAAACCCACTCCGCCAGACCCAAGCCCACTCCGCCAGACCCAACCCCACTCCGCCAGACCCAAACCCACTCCGCCAGACCACAACCCACTCCGACAGACCCCAACCCACTCCTCCAGACCCGAACCCACTCCGCCAGTCCCGAACCCACTCTGCCAGAACCCAACCCACTCCGCCAGACCCAAACCCACTCTGCCAGCCCCGAACCCACTCCGCCAGACCCAAACCCACCCCGCCAGACCCCAAACCCACTCCGCCAGACCCAAACTCACTCCGCCAGACCCAAACCCACTCTGCCAGACCCAAACCAACTCCGCCAGACCAAAACCCACTCCGCCAGACCCAAACCCACTCCGCCAGAACCAAACCAACTCCGCCAGACCCAAACCCACTCCGCCAGACCAAAACCCACTCCGCCAGACCCAAACCCACTCCGCCAGACCCAAACCCACTCCGCCAGACCCAAACTTACTGCGCCAGACACAAACCCACTCCGCCAGACCAAAACCCACTCCCCCAGACCCCAAACCCACTCCGCCAGACCCAAACCCACTACGCCAGACCCAAACCCACTCCGCCAGACCCCAAACCCACTCCGCCAGACCCAAACCCACTACGCCAGACCCAAACCCACTCCGCCAGACCCAAACCCACTCCGCCAGACCCAAACCCACTCCGCCAGACCCAAACCCACTCCGCCAGACGCAAACCCACTCCGCCAGACCCAAACCCACTCCGCCAGACCCAAACCCACTCCGCCAGACCCAAACCCACTCCGCCAGACATAAACCCACTCTGCCAAACAGAAACCCACTCCGCCAGCCCCAAACCCACTCCGCCAGACACAAACCCACTCCGCCAGACCCACAACCCACTCCGCCACACTCAAACCCACTCCGCCGGACCCAAACCCACTCCGCCAGACCCAAACCAACTCCGCCAGACCCAAACCCACTCCGCCAGACCCAAACCCACTCCGCCAGACCAAAACCCACTCCGCCAGACCCCAAACCCACTCCGCCAGACCCAAACCCACTACGCCAGACCCAAACCCACTCCGCCAGACCCAAACCCACTCCGCCAGACCCAAACCCACTCCGCCAGACCCAAACCCACTCCGCCAGAAGCAAACCCACTCTGCCAGACCCAAACCCACTCCGCCAGACCGAAACCCACTCCGCCAGACCCAAACCCACTCCGCCAGACCCAAACCCACTCCGCCAAACAGAAACCCACTCCGCCAGCCCCAAACCCACTCCGCCAGACACAAACCCACTCCGCCAGACCACAAACCCAATCCGCCAGACCCAAACCCACTCCGCCAGACCCAAACCCACTCCGCCAGGCCCAAACCCACTCCGCCAGACCCAAACCCACTCCGCCAGACCAAAACCCACTCCGCCAGACCCAAACCCAATCCGCCAGACCCAAACCCACTCCGCCAGACCCAAACCCTCTCCGCCAGACCCAAGCCCAATCCGCCGGACCCAACCCCACTCCGCCAGACCCAAACCCACTCCGCCAGACCCAAACCCACTCCGCCAGACCCAAACTTACTGCGCCAGACCCAAACCCACACCGCCAGACCAAAACCCACTCCCCCAGACCCCAAACCCTCTCCGCCAGACCCAAACCCAGTACGCCAGACCCAAACCCACTCCGCCAGACCCCAAACCCACTCCGCCAGACCCAAACCCACTACGCCAGACCCAAACCCACTCCGCCAGACCCAAACCCACTCCGCCAGACCCAAACCCACTCCGCCAGACCCAAACCCACTCCGCCAGACGCAAACCCACTCCGCCAGACCCAAACCCACTCCGCCAGACCCAAACCCACTCCGCCAGACCCAAACCCACTCCGCCAGACCTAAACCCACTCCGCCAAACAGAAACCCACTCCGCCAGCCCCAAACCCACTCCGCCAGACACAAACCCACTCCGCCAGACCCACAACCCACTCCGCCACACTCAAACCCACTCCGCCAGACACAAACCCACTCCGCCAGACCCAAACCAACTCCGCCAGACCCAAACCCACTCCGCCAGACCAAAACCCACTCCGCCAGACCCCAAACCCACTCCGCCAGACCCAAACCTACTACGCCAGACCCAAACCCACTCCGCCAGACCCAAACCCACTCCGCCAGACCCAAACCCACTCCGCCAGACCCAAACCCACTCCGCCAGATGCAAACCCACTCCGCCAGATCCAAACCCACTCCGCCAGACCCAAACCCACTCCGCCAAACAGAAACCCACTCCGCCAGCCCCAAACCCACTCCGCCAGACACAAACCCACTCCGCCAGACCCCAAACCCAATCCGCCAGACCCGAACCCACTCCGCCAGAACCCAACCCACTCCGCCAGACCCATACCCACTCTGCCAGCCCCGAACCCACTCCGCCAGACCCAAACCCACCCCGCAAGACCCCAAACCCACTCCGCCAGACCCAAACCCACTCCGCCAGACCCAAACCCACTCCGCCAGACCCAAACCAACTCCGCCAGACCAAAACCCACTCCGCCAGACCCAAACCCACTCCGCCAGACCCAAACCCACTCCGCCAGACCCAAACTTACAGCGCCAGACCCAAGCCCACTCCGCCAGACCAAAACCCACTCCCCCAGACCCCAAACCCACTCCGCCAGACCCAAACCCACTACGCCAGACCCAAACCCACTCCGCCAGACCCCAAACCCACTCCGCCAGACCCAAACCCACTACGCCAGACCCAAACCCACTCCGCCAGACGCAAACCGACTCCGCCAGACCCAAACCCACTCCGCCAGACCCAAACCCACTCCGCCAGACCAAAACCCACTCCGCCAGACCTAAACCCACTCCGCCAAACAGAAACCCACTCCGCCAGCCCCAAACCCACTCCGCCAGACACAAACCCACTCCGCCAGACCCACAACCCACTCCGCCACACTCAAACCCACTCCGCCGGACCCAAACCCACTCCGCCAGACCCAAACCCACTCCGCCAGACCCAAACCCACACCGCCAGATGCAAACCCACTCCGCCAGACCCAAACCCACTCCGCCAGACCGAAACCCACTCCGCCAGACCCAAACCCACTCCGCGAGACCCAAACCCACTCCGCCAAACAGAAACCCACTCCGCCAGCCCCAAACCCACTCCGCCAGACACAAACCCACTCCGCCAGACCCCAAACCCAATCCGCCAGACCCAAACCCACTCCGCCAGACCCAAACCCACTCCGCCAGGCCCAAACACACTCCGCCAGACCCAAACCCACTCCGCCAGACCAAAACCCACTCCGCCAGACCCAAACCCAATGCGCCAGACCCAAACCCACTCCGCCAGACCCAAACCCTCTCCGCCAGACCCAAGCCCAATCCGCCGGACCCAACCCCACTCCGCCAGACCCAATTCCACTCCGCCAGACCCAAGCCCCCTCCGCCAGACCCGAACCCAATCCGCCAGACCCGAACCCACCCCGCCAGACCCGAACCCACTCCGCCAGACCCGAACCCACACCGCCAGACCCGAACCCACTCCGCCAGACCCCAACCCACTCCGCCAGACCCCAACCCACTCCGCCAGACCCAAAGCCACTCCGCCAGACCCAAACCCACTCTGCCAGACCCAAACCAACTCTGCCAGACCCAAACCCACTCCGCCAGACCCAAACCCACTCCGCACGACCCAAACCCACTCCGCCAGACCCCAAACCCACTCCGCCAGACCCAAACCCACTCCGCCAGACCCAAACCAACTCCGCCAGACCCAAACCCACTCCGCCAGACCCAAACCCACTCCGCCAGACCCAAACCCACTCATCCAGACCAAAACCCACTCTGCCAGACCCAAACCCAATCCGCCAGACCCAAACCCACACCCCAGACCCAAACCCACTCTGCTAGACCCAAACCCACTCCGCCAGACCCAAACCCACTCCGCCACCCAAACCCACTCCGCCAGCCCCAAACCCACTCTGCCAGACCCAAACCCACTCCGCCAGACCCCAAACCCACTCCGCCAGACCCAAACCCACTCCGCCAGACGCAAACCCACTCCGCCAGACCCGAAGCCACGCCGCCAGTCCCGAACCCACTCCGCCAGACCCAAACCCAATCCGCCAGACCCAAACCCACTCCGCGAGACCCAAGCCCACTCCGCCAGACCAAACCCCACTGCGCCAGACCCAAACCCACTCCGCCAGACCCGAACCCACCGCCAAAACCGAACCCACTCCACCAGACCCCAACCCACTCCACCAGACCCGAACCCACTCCTCCAGACCAAAACCCACTCCCCCAAACCCAAACCCACTCCACCAACCCCAAACCCACTCTGCCAGACCAAAACCCACTCCACCAGACCCAAACCCACTCCGCCACACTCAAACCCACTCCGCCAGACCCAAACCCACTCCGCCAGACCCAAACCAACTCCGCCAGACCCAAACCCACTCCGCCAGACCCAAACCCACTCCGCCAGACCAAAACCCACTCCGCCAGACCCCAAACCGACTCCGCCAGACCCAAACCCACTACGCCAGACCCAAAACCACTAAGCCAGACCAACACCCACTCCGCCAGACCCAAACCCACTCCGCCAGACCCAAACCCACTCCGCCAGACGCAAACCCACTCCGCCAGACCCAAACCCACTCCGCCAGACCGAAACCCACTCCGCCAGACCCAAACCGACTCCGCCAGACCCAAACCCACTCCGCCAAACAGAAACCCACTTCCCCAGCCCCAAACCCACTCCGCCAGGCCCAAACCCACTCCGCCAGACCCAAACCCACTCCGCCAGACCAAAACCCACTCCGCCAGCCCAAACCCACTCCGCCAGACCCAAACCCACTCCGCCAGACCCAAACCCTCCCCGCCAGACCCCAACCCACTCCGCCAGAACCAAACCAACTCCGCCAGACCCCAAACCCACTCCGCCAGACCCAAACCCACTACGCCAGACCCAAACCCACTCCGCCAGACCCAAACCCACTCCGCCAGACCCAAACCCACTCCGCCAGACACAAACCCACTCCGCCAGACCCCAAACCCAATCCGCCAGACCCAAACCCACTCCGCCAGACCCAAACCCACTCCGCCAGGCCCAAACACACTCCGCCAGACCCAAACCCACTCCGCCAGACCAAAACCCACTCCGCCAGACCCAAACCCAATGCGCCAGACCCAAACCCACTCCGCCAGACCCAAACCCTCTCCGCCAGACCCAAGCCCAATCCGCCGGACCCAACCCCACTCCGCCAGACCCAATTCCACTCCGCCAGACCCAAGCCCCCTCCGCCAGACCCGAACCCAATCCGCCAGACCCGAACCCACCCCGCCAGACCCGAACCCACTCCGCCAGACCCGAACCCACACCGCCAGACCCGAACCCACTCCGCCAGACCCCAACCCACTCCGCCAGACCCCAACCCACTCCGCCAGACCCAAAGCCACTCCGCCAGACCCAAACCCACTCTGCCAGACCCAAACCAACTCTGCCAGACCCAAACCCACTCCGCCAGACCCAAACCCACTCCGCACGACCCAAACCCACTCCGCCAGACCCCAAACCCACTCCGCCAGACCCAAACCCACTCCGCCAGACCCAAACCAACTCCGCCAGACCCAAACCCACTCCGCCAGACCCAAACCCACTCCGCCAGACCCAAACCCACTCATCCAGACCAAAACCCACTCTGCCAGACCCAAACCCAATCCGCCAGACCCAAACCCACACCCCAGACCCAAACCCACTCTGCTAGACCCAAACCCACTCCGCCAGACCCAAACCCACTCCGCCACCCAAACCCACTCCGCCAGCCCCAAACCCACTCTGCCAGACCCACACCCACTCCGCCAGACCCCAAACCCACTCCGCCAGACCCAAACCCACTCCGCCAGACGCAAACCCACTCCGCCAGACCCGAAGCCACGCCGCCAGTCCCGAACCCACTCCGCCAGACCCAAACCCAATCCGCCAGACCCAAACCCACTCCGCGAGACCCAAGCCCACTCCGCCAGACCAAACCCCACTGCGCCAGACCCAAACCCACTCCGCCAGACCCGAACCCACCGCCAAAACCGAACCCACTCCACCAGACCCCAACCCACTCCACCAGACCCGAACCCACTCCTCCAGACCAAAACCCACTCCCCCAAACCCAAACCCACTCCGCCAACCCCAAACCCACTCTGCCAGACCAAAACCCACTCCACCAGACCCAAACCCACTCCGCCACACTCAAACCCACTCCGCCAGACCCAAACCCACTCCGCCAGACCCAAACCAACTCCGCCAGACCCAAACCCACTCCGCCAGACCCAAACCCACTCCGCCAGACCAAAACCCACTCCGCCAGACCCCAAACCGACTCCGCCAGACCCAAACCCACTACGCCAGACCCAAAACCACTAAGCCAGACCAACACCCACTCCGCCAGACCCAAACCCACTCCGCCAGACCCAAACCCACTCCGCCAGACGCAAACCCACTCCGCCAGACCCAAACCCACTCCGCCAGACCGAAACCCACTCCGCCAGACCCAAACCGACTCCGCCAGACCCAAACCCACTCCGCCAAACAGAAACCCACTTCCCCAGCCCCAAACCCACTCCGCCAGGCCCAAACCCACTCCGCCAGGCCCAAACCCACTCCGCCAGACCAAAACCCACTCCGCCAGCCCAAACCCACTCCGCCAGACCCAAACCCACTCCGCCAGACCCAAACCCTCCCCGCCAGACCCCAACCCACTCCGCCAGAACCAAACAAACTCCGCCAGACCCCAAACCCACTCCGCCAGACCCAAACCCACTACGCCAGACCCAAACCCACTCCGCCAGACCCAAACCCACTCCGCCAGACCCAAACCCACTCCGCCAGACCCAAACCCACTCCGCCAGACGCAAACCCACTTCGCCAGACCCAAACCCACTCCGCCAGACCCAAACCCACTCCGCCAGACCCAAACCCACTCCGCCACACCCAAACGCACTCCGCCAAACAGAAACCCACTCCGCCAGCCCCAAACCCACTCCGCCAGACACAAACCCACTCCGCCAGACCCCAAACCCACTCCGCCAGACCCAAACCCACTACGCCAGACCCAAACCCACTCCGCCAGACGCAAACCCACTCCGTCAGACCCAAACCCACTCCGCCAGACCCAAACCCACTCCGCCAGACCCAAACCCACTCCGCCAGACCTAAACCCACTCCGCCAAACAGAAACCCACTCCGCCTGCCCCAAACCCACTCCGCCAGACACAAACCCACTCCGCCAGACCCACAACCCACTCCGCCACACTCAAACCCACTCCGCCGGACCCAAACCCACTCCGCCAGACCCAAACCAACTCCGCCAGACCCAAACCCACTCCGCCAGACCCAAACCCACTCCGCCAGACCAAAACCCACTCCGCCAGACCCCAAACCCACTCCGCCAGACCCAAACCCACTACACCAGACCCAAACCCACTCCGCCAGACCCAAACCCACTCCGCCAGACCCAAACCCACTCCGCCAGACCCAAACCCACTCCGCCAGATGCAAACCCACTCCGCCAGACCCAAACCCACTCCGCCAGACCGAAACCCACTCCGCCAGACCCAAACCCACTCCGCCAGACCCAAACCCACTCCGCCAAACAGAAACCCACTCCGCCAGCCCCAAACCCACTCCGCCAGACACAAACCCACTCCGCCAGACCCCAAACCCAATCCGCCAGTCCCAAACCCACTCCGCCAGACCCAAACCCACTCCGCCAGGCCCAAACCCACTCCGCCAGACCCAAACCCACTCCGCCAGACCAAAACCCACTCCGCCAGACCCAAACCCAATCCGCCAGACCCAAACCCACTCCGCCAGACCCAAACCCTCTCCGCCAGACCCAAGCCCAATCCGCCGGACCCAACCCCACTCCGCCAGATCCAATTCCACTCCGCCAGACCGAAGCCCCCTCCGCCAGACCCGAACCCAATCCTCCAGACCCGAACCCACCCCGCCAGACCCGAACCCACTCCGCCAGACCCGAACCCACACCGCCAGACCCAAACCCACTCCGCCAGACCCCAACCCACTCCGCCAGACCCCAACCCACTCCGCCAGACCCAAAGCCACTCCGCCAGACCCAAACCCACTCTGCCAGACCCAAACCAACTCTGCCAGACCCAAACCCACTCCGCCAGACCCAAACCCACTCCGCACAACCCAAACCCACCCCGCCAGACCCCAAACCCACTCCGCCAGACCCAAACCCACTCTGCCAGATCCAAACCAACTCCGCCAGACCCAAACCCACTCCTCCAGGCCCAAACCCACTCCGCCACACCCAAACCCACTCATCCAGACCAAAACCCACTCTGCCAGACCCAAACCCAATCCGCCAGACCAAAACCCACACCCCAGACCGAAACCCACTCTGCGAGACCCAAACCCACTCCGCCAGACCCAAACCCACTCCGCCACCCAAACCCACTCCGCCAGCCCCAAACCCACTCTGCCAGACCCAAACCCACTCCGCCAAACCCCAAACCCACTCCGCCAGACCCAAACCCACTCCGCCAGACGCAAACCCACTCCGCCAGACCCGAAGCCACGCCGCCAGTCCCGAACCCACTCCGCCAGACCCAAACCCAATCCGCCAGACCCAAACCCACTCCGCGAGACCCAAGCCCACTCCACCAGACCAAACCCCACTGCGCCAGACCCAAACCCACACCGCCAGACCCGAACCCACCGCCAAAACCGAACCCACTCCACCAGACCCCAACCCACTCCGCCAGACCCGAACCCACTCCTCCAGACCAAAACCCACTCCCCCAAACCCAAACCCACTCCGCCAACCCCAAACCCACTCCGCCAGACCAAAACCCACTCCGCCAGACCCAAACCCACTCCGCCACACTCAAACCCACTCCGCCAGACCCAAACCCACTCCGCCAGACCCCAACCAACTCCGCCAGACCCAAACCCACTCCGCCAGACCCAAACCCACTCCGCCAGACCAAAACCCACTCCGCCAGACCCCAAACCGACTCCGCCAGACCCAAACCCACTACGCCAGACCCAAAACCACTAAGCCAGACCAACACCCACTCCGCCAGACCCAAACCCACTCCGCCAGACCCAAACCCACTCCGCCAGACGCAAACCCACTCCGCCAGACCCAAACCCACTCCGCCAGATCGAAACCCACTCCGCCAGACCCAAACCGACTCCGCCAGACCCAAACCCACTCCGCCAAACAGAAACCCACTTCCCCAGCCCCAAACCCACTCCGCCAGGCCCAAACCCACTCCGCCAGACCCAAACCCATTCCGCCAGACCAAAACCCACTCCGCCAGCCCAAACCCACTCCGCCAGACCCAAACCCACTCCGCCAGACCCAAACCCTCTCCGCAAGACCCCAACCCACTCCGCCAGACCCAAACCAACTCCGCCAGACCCCAAACCCTCTCCGCCAGACCCAAACCCACTATGCCAGACCCAAACCCACTCCGCCAGACCCAAACCCACTCCGCCAGACCCAAACCCACTCCGCCAGACCCAAACCCACTCCGCCAGACGCAAACCCACTTCGCCAGACCCAAACCCACTCCGCCAGAGCCAAACCCACTCCGCCAGACCCAAACCCACTCCGCCACACCCAAACGCACTCCGCCAAACAGAAACCCACTCCGCCAGCCCCAAACCCACTCCGCCAGACACAAACCCACTCCGCCAGACCCCAAACCCAATCCGCCAGACCCAAACCCACTCCGCCAGACCCAAACCCACTCCGCCAGGCCCAAACCCACTCCGCCAGACCCAAACCCACTCCGCCAGACCAAAACCCACTCCGCCAGACCCAAACCCAATCCGCCAGACCCAAGCCCACTCCGCCAGACCGAAACCCACTCCGCCAGACCCGAACCCACTCCGCCAAAACCGAACCCACTCCACCAGACCCCAACCCAATCCGCCAGACCCGAACCCACTCCGCCAGACCAAAACCCACTCCCCCAGACCCAAACCCACTCCGCCGGACCCAAACCCACTCCGCCAGACCCACACCCACACCGCCAGCCCCAAACCCACTCCCCCAGACCCAAACCCACTCCGCCATACCCCAAACCCACTCCGCCAGACCCAAACCCACTCCGCCAGACCCGAACCCACTCCGCCAGACCCGAACCCACTGCGCCAGACCAGAACCCACTCCGCCAGACCCAAACCCACTTCGCCAGACCCAAACCCACTCCGCCAGACCCAAACCCACTCCGCCAGACCCAAACCCACTCCGCCAGACCCAAACCCACTCCGCCAGACCCAAACCCACTCCGCCAGACCCAAACTCACTCCGCCAGAACCAAACCCACTCCGCCAGACCCGAACCCACTCCGCCAAACCCGAACCTACTCCGCCAGACCCGAACCCACTCCGCCAGACCCCAACCCACTCCGCCAGACTCAAACGCACTCCGCTAGACCCGACCCCACTCCGCCAGACCTGAACCCAATACGCCAGACCACAAGCCCACTACGCCACACCCAAACCCACTCCGCCAGACCCAAACCCACTCCGCCAGCCCCAAACCCACTCCGCCAGATGCAAACCCACTCCGCCAGACCCAAACCCACTCCGCCAGACCCAAACCCACTCCGCCTGACCCAAACCCACTCCGCAAGACCCAAACCCACTCCGCCAGACCCAAACCCACTCCGCCAGACCCAAACCCACTCCGCCAGACCCGAACCCACTGCGCCAGACCAGAACCCACTCCGCCAGACCCAAACCCACTCCGCCAGACCCAAACCCACTCCGCCAGACCCAAACCCACTCCGCCAGACCCAAACCCACTCCGCCAGACCCAAACCCACTCCGCCAGACCCAAACCCACTCCGCCAGACCCAAACTCACTCCGCCAGAACCAAACCCACTCCGCCAGACCCGAACCCACTCTGCCAAACCCGAACCTACTCCGCCAGACCCGAACCCACTCCGCCAGACCCCAACCCACTCCGCCAGACCCAAACGCACTCCGCCAGACCCGACCCCACTCCGCCAGACCTGAACCCAATCCGCCAGACCACAAGCCCACTACGCCACACCCAAACCCACTCCGCCAGACCCAAACCCACTCCGCCAGCCCCAAACCCACTCCGCCAGACGCAAACCCACTCCGCCAGACCCAAACCCACTCCGCCAGACCCAAACCCACTCCGCCTGACCCAAACCCACTCCGCAAGACCCAAACCCACTCCGCCAGACCCGAACCCACTCCGACAGACCCCAACCCACTCCGCCAGACCAGAACCCACTCCGCCAGACCCCAACCCACTCCGCCAGACCCCAACCCACTCCGCCAGACCCCAACCCACTCCGCCAGACCCCAACCCACTCCGCCAGACCCCAACCCACTCCGCGAGACCCCAACCCACTCCTCCAGACCCGAACCCAATCCGCCAGACCCCAACCCACTCCGCCAGACCCAAACCCACACCGACAGACCCGAACCCACTCCGCCAGACCCCAACCCACTCCGCCAGACCCCGAACCCACTCCGCCAGACCCCAAACCCCCTCCGCCAGACCCCAAACCCACTCCGTCAGACCCAAACCCACTCCGCCAGACCCCAAACCCACTCCGCCAGACACAAGCCCACTCCGCCAGACCCACAACCCACTCCGCCACACTCAAACCCACTCCGCCAGACCCAAACCCACTCCGCCAGACCCAAACCAACTCCGCCAGACCCAAACCCACTCCGCCAGACCAAAACCCACTCCGCCAGACCCCAAACCCACTCCGCCACACCCAAACCCACTACGCCAGACCCAAACCCACTCCGCCAGACCCAAACCCACTCCGCCAGACCCAAACCCACTCCGCCAGACCCAAACTTACTGCGCCAGACCCAAACCCACTCCGCCAGACCAAAACCCACTCCCCCAGACCCCAAACCCACTCCGCCAGACCCAAACCCACTACGCCAGACCCAAACCCACTCCGCCAGACCCCAAACCCACTCCGCCAGACCCAAACCCACTACGCCAGACCCAAACCCACTCCGCCAGACCCAAACCCACTCCGCCAGACCCAAACCCACTCCGCCAGACCCAAACCCACTCCGCCAGACGCAAACCCACTCCGCCAGACCCAAACCCACTCCGCCAGACCCAAACCCACTCCGCCAGACCCAAACCCACTCCGCCAGACCCCAAACCCACTCCGCCAGACCCAAACCCACTACGCCAGACCCAAACCCACTCCGCCAGACCCAAACCCACTCCGCCAGACCCAAACCCACTCCGCCAGACCCAAACCCACTCCGCCAGACGCAAACCCACTCCGCCAGACCCAAACCCACTCCGCCAGACCCAAACCCACTCCGCCAGACCCAATCCCACTCCGCCAGACGTAAACCCACTCCGCCAAACAGAAACCCACTCCGCCAGCCCCAAACCCACTCCGCCAGACACAAACCCACTCCGCCAGACCCACAACCCACTCCGCCACACTCAAACCCACTCCGCCAGACCCAAACCCACTCCGCCAGACCCAAACCAACTCCGCCAGACCCAAACCCACTCCGCCAGACCAAAACCCATGCCGCCAGACCCCAAACCCACTCCGCCAGACCCAAACCCACTACGCCAGACCCAAACCCACTCCGCCAGACCCAAACCCACTCCGCCAGACCCAAACCCACTCCGCCAGACCCAAACCCACTCCGCCAGATGCAAACCCACTCCGCCAGATCCAAACCCACTCCGCCAGACCCAAACCCACTCCGCCAAACAGAAACCCACTCCGCCAGCCCCAAACCCACTCCGCCAGACACAAACCCACTCCGCCAGACCCCAAACCCAATCCGCCAGACCCAAACCCACTCCGCCAGCCCAAACCCACTCCGCCAGGCCCAAACCCACTCCGCCAGACCCAAACCCACTCCGCCAGACCAAAACCCACTCCGCCAGACCCAAACCCAATCCGCCAGACCCAAACCCACTCCGCCAGACCCAAACCCTCTCCGCCAGACCCAAGCCCAATCCGCCAGACCCAACCCCACTCCGCCAGACCCAATTCCACTCCGCCAGACCCAAGCCCCCTCCGCCAGACCCGAACCCACTCCGCCAGACCCGAACCCACCCCGCCAGACCCGAACCCACTCCGCCAGACCCGAACCCACACCGCCAGACCCGAACCCACTCCGCCAGACCCCAACCCACTCCGCCAGACCCCAACCCACTCCGCCAGTTAGTCTAACATCGGTAGTGGGGAAACTGCTAGAGTCAGTTATTAAAGATGGGATAGCAGCGCATTTGGAAAGTGGTGAAATCATTGGACAAAGTCAGCATTGGTTTACGAAAGGTAAATCATGTCTGACAAATCTGATAGAATTTTTCGAGGATGTAACTAGTAGAGTGGATAAGGGAGAACCAGTGGATGTGTTATATCTAGACTTTCAGAAGGCTTTCGACAAGGTCCCGCATAAGAGATTAGCATACAAACTTAAAGCACACGGTATTGGGGGTTCAGTATTGATGTGGATAGAGAACTGGCTAGCAGACAGGAGGCAAAGGGTAGGAGTAAACGGGTCCTTTTCAGAATGGCAGGCAGTGACTAGTGGGGTGCCGCAAGGCTCAGTGCTGGGACCCCAGCTATTTACAATATATATTAATGATTTGGACGAGGGAATTCAATGCAACATCTCCAAATTTGCAGATGATACCAAGCTGGGGGGTATAGTTAGGTGTGAGGAGGATGCTTGGAGGCTGCAGGGTGATTTGGATAGGCTGAGTGAATGGGCAGATGCATGGCAGATGCAGTACAATGTGGATAAATGTGAGGTTATCCACTTTGGTGGCAAAAACATGAGGGTAGACTATTATCTGAATGGTGGCAGATTAGGTAAGGGGGAGATGCAACGAGACCTGGGTGTCATGGTACACCAGTCATTGAAAGTAGGCATGCAGGTGCAGCAGGCAGTGAAGAAAGCAAATGGTATGTTAGCATTCATAGCGAAAGGATTTGAGTATAGGAGCAGGGAGGTTCTACTGCAGTTGTACAGGGTTTTGGTGAGGCCACACCTGGAGTACTGCGTACAGTTTTGGTCTCCAAATCGGAGGAAAGACATCCTTGCCATAGAGGGGGTACAGAGAAGATTCACCAGACTGATTCCTGGGATGTCAGGACTTTCATATGAGGAAAGATTGGATAGACTCGGTTTGTACTCGATGGAATTTAGAAGATTGAGGGGGGATCTTATAGAAACCTACAAAATTCTTAAGGGGTTGGACAAGCTAGATGCTGGAAGATTGTTCCCGATGTTGGGGGAGTCCAGAACAAGGGGTCACAGTCTAAGGATAAGGGGGAATTCCTTTAGGACCGAAATGAGGAAAACATTCTTTACACAGAGAGTGGTGAGTCTCTGGAATTCTCTGCCACAGAAGGTAGTTGAGGCCAGTTCATTGGCTATATTTAAGAGGGCGTTAGATGTGGCACTTGTGGCTAAAGGGATCAGGGGGTATGGAGAGAAGGCAGGTACGGGATACTGAGTTGGATGATCAGCCATGATCACATTGAATGGCGGTGCAGGCTCGAAGGGCCGAATGGCCTACTCCTGCACCAATTTTCTATGTTTCTATGTTTCTATGCCAGACCCGAACCCACTCCGCCAGACCCCAACCCACTCCACCAGACCCCGAACCCACTCCGCCAGACCCCAAACCCCCTCCGCCAGACCCCAAACCCACTCCGCCAGACCCAAACCCACTCCGCCAGTCCCAAACCCACTCCGTCAGACCCAAACCCACTCCGACAGACCAAAACCCACTCCGCCAGACCAAAACCCACTCCGCCAGACCCAAACCAACTCCGCCAGACCCAAACCCACTCCGCCAGACCCAAACCCACTCCGCCAGACCCAATCCCACTCCGCCAGACCCAACCCCACTCCGCCAGACCCAAACCCACTCCGCCAGACCACAACCCACTCCGACAGACCCCAACCCACTCCTCCAGACCCGAACCCACTCCGCCAGTCCCGAACCCACTCCGCCAGAACCCAACCCACTCCGCCAGACCCAAACCCACTCTGCCAGCCCCGAACCCACTCCGCCAGACCCAAACCCACCCAGCCAGACCCCAAACCCACTCCGCCAGACCCAAACCCACTCCGCCAGACCCAAACCCACTCCGCCAGACCCAAACCAACTCCGCCAGACCAAAACCCACTCCGCCAGACCCAAACCCACTCCGCCAGACCCAAACCAACTCCGCCAGACCCAAACCCACTCCGCCAGACCAAAACCCACTCCGCCAGACCCAAACCCACTCCGCCAGACCCAAACCCACTCCGCAAGACCCAAACTTACTGCGCCAGACCCAAACCCACTCCGCCAGACCAAAACCCACTCCCCCAGACCCCAAACCCACTCCGCCAGACCCAAACCCACTACGCCAGACCCAAACCCACTCCGCCAGATGCAAACCCACTCCGCCAGACCCAAACCCACTACGCCAGACCCAAACCCACTCCGCCAGACCCAAACCCACTCCGCCAGACCCAAACCCACTCTGCCAGACCCAAAACCACTCCGCCAGACGCAAACCCACTCCGCCAGACCCAAACCCACTCCGCCAGACCCAAACCCACTCCGCCAGACCCAAACCCACTCCGCCAGACATAAACCCACTCCGCCAAACAGAAACCCACTCCGCCAGCCCCAAACCCACTCCGCCAGACCCAAACCCACTCCGCCAGGCCCAAACCCACTCCGCCACACTCAAACCCACTCCGCCGGACCCAAACCCACTCCGCCAGACCCAAACCCAATCCGCCAGACCCAAACCCACTCCGCCAGACCCAAACCCTCTCCGCCAGACCCAAGCCCAATCCGCCGGACCCAACCCCACTCCGCCAGACCCAAACCCACTCCGCCAGACCCAAACCCACTCCGCCAGACCCAAACTTACTGCGCCAGACCCAAACCCACTCCGCCAGACCAAAACCCACTCCCCCAGACCCCAAACCCTCTCCGCCAGACCCAAACCCACTACGCCAGACCCAAACCCACTCCGCCAGACCCCAAACCCACTCCGCCAGACCCAAACCCACTACGCCAGACCCAAACCCACTCCGCCAGACCCAAACCCACTCCGCCAGACCTAAACCCACTCCGCCAAACAGAAACCCACTCCGCCAGCCCCAAACCCACTCCGCCAGACACAAACCCACTCCGCCAGACCCACAACCCACTCCGCCACACTCAAACCCACTCCGCCAGACCCAAACCCACTCCGCCAGACCCAAACCAACTCCGCCAGACCCAAACCCACTCCGCCAGACCAAAACCCACTCCGCCAGACCCCAAACCCACTCCGCCAGACCCAAACCTACTACGCCAGACCCAAACCCACTCCGCCAGACCCAAACCCACTCCGCCAGACCCAAACCCACTCCGCCAGACCCAAACCCACTCCGCCAGATGCAAACCCACTCCGCCAGATCCAAACCCACTCCGCCAGACCCAAACCCACTCCGCCAAACAGAAACCCACTCCGCCAGCCCCAAACCCACTCCGCCAGAACCAAACCCACTCCGCCAGACCAAAACCCACTCCGCCCCACCCCAAACCCACTCCGCCAGACCCAAACCTACTACGCCAGACCCAAACCCACTCCGCCAGACCCAAACCCACTCCGCCAGACCCAAACCCACTCCGCCAGACCCAAACCCACTCCGCCAGATGC
Source organism: Raja brachyura (assembly GCA_963514005.1). Next base: position 6,789,490 of record CAUPSL010001491.1, on the reverse strand, counting down.
AAACCCACTCCGCCAGATCCAAACCCACTCCGCCAGACCCAAACCCACTCCGCCAAACAGAAACCCACTCCGCCAGCCCCAAACCCACTCCGCCAGACACAAACCCACTCCGCCAGACCCCAAACCCTCTCCGCCAGACCCAAACCCACTACGCCAGACCCAAACCCGCTCCGCCAGATCCCAAACCCACTCCGCCAGACCCAAACCCACTACGCCAGACCCAAACCCACTCCGCCAGACCCAAACCCACTCCGCCAGACCCAAACCCACTCCGCCAGACGCAAACCCACTCCGCCAGACCCAAACCCACTCCGCCAGACCCAAACCCACTCCGCCAGACCCAAACCCACTCCGCCAGACCTAAACGCACTCCGCCAAACAGAAACCCACTCCGCCAGCCCCAAACCCACTCCGCCAGACACAAACCCACTCCGCCAGACCCACAACCCACTCCGCCACACTCAAACCCACTCCGCCAGACCCAAACCCACTCCGCCAGACCCAAACCAACTCCGCCAGACCCAAACCCACTCCGCCAGACCAAAACCCACACCGCCAGACCCCAAACCCACTCCGCCAGACCCAAACCTACTACGCCAGACCCAAACCCACTCCGCCAGACCCAAACCCACTCCGCCAGACCCAAACCCACTGCGCCAGACCCAAACCCACTCCGCCAGATGCAAACCCACTCTGCCAGATCCAAACCCACTCCGCCAGACCCAAACCCACTCCGCCAAACAGAAACCCACTCCGCCAGCCCCAAACCCACTCCGCCAGACACAAACCCACTCCGCCAGACCCCAAACCCAATCCGACAGACCCGAACCCACTCCGCCAAACCCAACCCACTCCGCCAGACCCAAACCCACTCTGCCAGCCCCGAACCCACTCCGCCAGACCCAAACCCACCCCGCCAGACCCCAAACCCACTCCGCCAGACCCAAACCCACTCCGCCAGACCCAAACCCACTCCGCCAGACCCAAACCAACTCCGCCAGACCAAAACCCACTCCGCCAGACCCAAACCCACTCCGCCAGACCCAAACCCACTCCGCCAGACCCAAACTTACTGCGCCAGACCCAAACCCACACCGCCAGACCAAAACCCACTCCGCCAGACCCAAACCCACTCCGCAAGACCCAAACTTACTGCGCCAGACCCAAACCCACTCCGCCAGACCAAAACCCACTCCCCCAGACCCCAAACCCACTCCGCCAGACCCAAACCCACTACGCCAGACCCAAACCCACTCCGCCAGACCCCAAACCCACTCCGCCAGACCCAAACCCACTACGCCAGACCCAAACCCACTCCGCCAGACCCAAACCCACTCCGCCAGACCCAAACCCACTCTGCCAGACCCAAAACCACTCCGCCAGACGCAAACCCACTCCGCCAGACCCAAACCCACTCCGCCAGACCCAAACCCACTCCGCCAGACCCAAACCCACTCCGCCAGACATAAACCCACTCCGCCAAACAGAAACCCACTCCGCCAGCCCCAAACCCACTCCGCCAGACACAAACCCACTCCGCCAGACCCACAACCCACTCCGCCACACTCAAACCCACTCCGCCGGACCCAAACCCACTCCGCCAGACCCAAACCAACTCCGCCAGACCCAAACCCACTCCGCCAGACCCAAACCCACTCCGCCAGACCAAAACCCACTCCGCCAGACCCCAAACCCACTCCGCCAGACCCAAACCCACTACGCCAGACCCAAACCCACTCCGCCAGACCCAAACCCACTCCGCCAGACCCAAACCCACTCCGCCAGACCCAAACCCACTCCGCCAGAGGCAAACCCACTCCGCCAGACCCAAACCCACTCCGCCAGACCGAAACCCACTCCGCCAGACCCAAACCCACTCCGCCAGACCCAAACCCACTCCGCCAAACAGAAACCCACTCCGCCAGCCCCAAACCCACTCCGCCAGACCCAAACCCACTCCGCCAGACCCAAACTTACTGCGCCAGACCCAAACCCACTCCGCCAGACCAAAACCCACTCCCCCAGACCCCAAACCCTCTCCGCCAGACCCAAACCCACTACGCCAGACCCAAACCCACTCCGCCAGACCCCAAACCCACTCCGCCAGACCCAAACCCACTACGCCAGACCCAAACCCACTCCGCCAGACCCAAACCCACTCCGCCAGACCTAAACCCACTCCGCCAAACAGAAACCCACTCCGCCAGCCCCAAACCCACTCCGCCAGACACAAACCCACTCCGCCAGACCCACAACCCACTCCGCCACACTCAAACCCACTCCGCCAGACCCAAACCCACTCCGCCAGACCCAAACCAACTCCGCCAGACCCAAACCCACTCCGCCAGACCAAAACCCACTCCGCCAGACCCCAAACCCACTCCGCCAGACCCAAACCTACTACGCCAGACCCAAACCCACTCCGCCAGACCCAAACCCACTCCGCCAGACCCAAACCCACTCCGCCAGACCCAAACCCACTCCGCCAGATGCAAACCCACTCCGCCAGATCCAAACCCACTCCGCCAGACCCAAACCCACTCCGCCAAACAGAAACCCACTCCGCCAGCCCCAAACCCACTCCGCCAGAACCAAACCCACTCCGCCAGACCAAAACCCACTCCGCCCCACCCCAAACCCACTCCGCCAGACCCAAACCTACTACGCCAGACCCAAACCCACTCCGCCAGACCCAAACCCACTCCGCCAGACCCAAACCCACTCCGCCAGACCCAAACCCACTCCGCCAGATGCAAACCCACTCCGCCAGATCCAAACCCACTCCGCCAGACCCAAACCCACTCCGCCAAACAGAAACCCACTCCGCCAGCCCCAAACCCACTCCGCCAGACACAAACCCACTCCGCCAGACCCCAAACCCTCTCCGCCAGACCCAAACCCACTACGCCAGACCCAAACCCGCTCCGCCAGATCCCAAACCCACTCCGCCAGACCCAAACCCACTACGCCAGACCCAAACCCACTCCGCCAGACCCAAACCCACTCCGCCAGACCCAAACCCACTCCGCCAGACGCAAACCCACTCCGCCAGACCCAAACCCACTCCGCCAGACCCAAACCCACTCCGCCAGACCCAAACCCACTCCGCCAGACCTAAACGCACTCCGCCAAACAGAAACCCACTCCGCCAGCCCCAAACCCACTCCGCCAGACACAAACCCACTCCGCCAGACCCACAACCCACTCCGCCACACTCAAACCCACTCCGCCAGACCCAAACCCACTCCGCCAGACCCAAACCAACTCCGCCAGACCCAAACCCACTCCGCCAGACCAAAACCCACACCGCCAGACCCCAAACCCACTCCGCCAGACCCAAACCTACTACGCCAGACCCAAACCCACTCCGCCAGACCCAAACCCACTCCGCCAGACCCAAACCCACTGCGCCAGACCCAAACCCACTCCGCCAGATGCAAACCCACTCTGCCAGATCCAAACCCACTCCGCCAGACCCAAACCCACTCCGCCAAACAGAAACCCACTCCGCCAGCCCCAAACCCACTCCGCCAGACACAAACCCACTCCGCCAGACCCCAAACCCAATCCGACAGACCCGAACCCACTCCGCCAAACCCAACCCACTCCGCCAGACCCAAACCCACTCTGCCAGCCCCGAACCCACTCCGCCAGACCCAAACCCACCCCGCCAGACCCCAAACCCACTCCGCCAGACCCAAACCCACTCCGCCAGACCCAAACCCACTCCGCCAGACCCAAACCAACTCCGCCAGACCAAAACCCACTCCGCCAGACCCAAACCCACTCCGCCAGACCCAAACCCACTCCGCCAGACCCAAACTTACTGCGCCAGACCCAAACCCACACCGCCAGACCAAAACCCACTCCGCCAGACCCAAACCCACTCCGCAAGACCCAAACTTACTGCGCCAGACCCAAACCCACTCCGCCAGACCAAAACCCACTCCCCCAGACCCCAAACCCACTCCGCCAGACCCAAACCCACTACGCCAGACCCAAACCCACTCCGCCAGACCCCAAACCCACTCCGCCAGACCCAAACCCACTACGCCAGACCCAAACCCACTCCGCCAGACCCAAACCCACTCCGCCAGACCCAAACCCACTCTGCCAGACCCAAAACCACTCCGCCAGACGCAAACCCACTCCGCCAGACCCAAACCCACTCCGCCAGACCCAAACCCACTCCGCCAGACCCAAACCCACTCCGCCAGACATAAACCCACTCCGCCAAACAGAAACCCACTCCGCCAGCCCCAAACCCACTCCGCCAGACACAAACCCACTCCGCCAGACCCACAACCCACTCCGCCACACTCAAACCCACTCCGCCGGACCCAAACCCACTCCGCCAGACCCAAACCAACTCCGCCAGACCCAAACCCACTCCGCCAGACCCAAACCCACTCCGCCAGACCAAAACCCACTCCGCCAGACCCCAAACCCACTCCGCCAGACCCAAACCCACTACGCCAGACCCAAACCCACTCCGCCAGACCCAAACCCACTCCGCCAGACCCAAACCCACTCCGCCAGACCCAAACCCACTCCGCCAGAGGCAAACCCACTCCGCCAGACCCAAACCCACTCCGCCAGACCGAAACCCACTCCGCCAGACCCAAACCCACTCCGCCAGACCCAAACCCACTCCGCCAAACAGAAACCCACTCCGCCAGCCCCAAACCCACTCCGCCAGACACAAACCCACTCCGCCAGACCCCAAACCCAATCTGCCAGACCCAAACCCACTCCGCCAGACCCAAACCCACTCCGCCAGGCCCAAACCCACTCCGCCAGACCCAAACCCACTCCGCCAGACCAAAACCCACTCCGCCAGACCCAAACCCAATCCGCCAGACCCAAACCCACTCCGCCAGACCCAAACCCTCTCCGCCAGACCCAAGCCCAATCCGCCGGACCCAACCCCACTCCGCCAGACCCAAACCCACTCCGCCAGACCCAAACCCACTCCGCCAGACCCAAACTTACTGCGCCAGACCCAAACCCACTCCGCCAGACCAAAACCCACTCCCCCAGACCCCAAACCCTCTCCGCCAGACCCAAACCCACTACGCCAGACCCAAACCCACTCCGCCAGACCCCAAACCCACTCCGCCAGACCCAAACCCACTACGCCAGACCCAAACCCACTCCGCCAGACCCAAACCCACTCCGCCAGACCTAAACCCACTCCGCCAAACAGAAACCCACTCCGCCAGCCCCAAACCCACTCCGCCAGACACAAACCCACTCCGCCAGACCCACAACCCACTCCGCCACACTCAAACCCACTCCGCCAGACCCAAACCCACTCCGCCAGACCCAAACCAACTCCGCCAGACCCAAACCCACTCCGCCAGACCAAAACCCACTCCGCCAGACCCCAAACCCACTCCGCCAGACCCAAACCTACTACGCCAGACCCAAACCCACTCCGCCAGACCCAAACCCACTCCGCCAGACCCAAACCCACTCCGCCAGACCCAAACCCACTCCGCCAGATGCAAACCCACTCCGCCAGATCCAAACCCACTCCGCCAGACCCAAACCCACTCCGCCAAACAGAAACCCACTCCGCCAGCCCCAAACCCACTCCGCCAGAACCAAACCCACTCCGCCAGACCAAAACCCACTCCGCCCCACCCCAAACCCACTCCGCCAGACCCAAACCTACTACGCCAGACCCAAACCCACTCCGCCAGACCCAAACCCACTCCGCCAGACCCAAACCCACTCCGCCAGACCCAAACCCACTCCGCCAGATGCAAACCCACTCCGCCAGATCCAAACCCACTCCGCCAGACCCAAACCCACTCCGCCAAACAGAAACCCACTCCGCCAGCCCCAAACCCACTCCGCCAGACACAAACCCACTCCGCCAGACCCCAAACCCTCTCCGCCAGACCCAAACCCACTACGCCAGACCCAAACCCGCTCCGCCAGATCCCAAACCCACTCCGCCAGACCCAAACCCACTACGCCAGACCCAAACCCACTCCGCCAGACCCAAACCCACTCCGCCAGACCCAAACCCACTCCGCCAGACGCAAACCCACTCCGCCAGACCCAAACCCACTCCGCCAGACCCAAACCCACTCCGCCAGACCCAAACCCACTCCGCCAGACCTAAACGCACTCCGCCAAACAGAAACCCACTCCGCCAGCCCCAAACCCACTCCGCCAGACACAAACCCACTCCGCCAGACCCACAACCCACTCCGCCACACTCAAACCCACTCCGCCAGACCCAAACCCACTCCGCCAGACCCAAACCAACTCCGCCAGACCCAAACCCACTCCGCCAGACCAAAACCCACTCCGCCAGACCCCAAACCCACTCCGCCAGACCCAAACCTACTACGCCAGACCCAAACCCACTCCGCCAGACCCAAACCCACTCCGCCAGACCCAAACCCACTCCGCCAAACAGAAACCCACTCCGCCAGCCCCAAACCCACTCCGCCAGACACAAACCCACTCCGCCAGACCCCAAACCCAATCCGCCAGACCCGAACCCACTCCGCCAAACCCAACCCACTCCGCCAGACCCAAACCCACTCTGCCAGCCCCGAACCCACTCCGCCAGACCCAAACCCACCCCGCCAGACCCCAAACCCACTCCGCCAGACCCAAACCCACTCCGCCAGACCCAAACCCACTCCGCCAGACCCAAACCAACTCCGCCAGACCAAAACCCACTCCGCCAGACCCAAACCCACTCCGCCAGACCCAAACCCACTCCGCCAGACCCAAACTTACTGCGCCAGACCCAAGCCCACACCGCCAGACCAAAACCCACTCCCCCAGACCCCAAACCCACTCCGCCAGACCCAAACCCACTACGCCAGACCCAAACCCACTCCGCCAGACCCCAAACCCACTCCGCCAGACCCAAACCCACTACGCCAGACCCAAACCCACTCCGCCAGACCCAAACCCACTCCGCCAGACCCAAACCCACTCCACCAGACCCAAACCCACTCCGCCAGACGCAAACCCACTCCGCCAGACCCAAACCCACTCCGCCAGACCCAAACCCACTCCGCCAGACCCAAACCCACTCCGCCAGACCTAAACCCACTCCGCCAAACAGAAACCCACTCCGCCAGCCCCAAACCCACTCCGCCAGACACAAACCCACTCCGCCAGACCCACAACCCACTCCGCCACACTCAAACCCACTCCGCCGGACCCAAACCCACTCCGCCAGACCCAAACCAACTCCGCCACACCCAAACCCACTCCGCCAGACCCAAACCCACTCCACCAGACCAAACCCACTCCGCCAGACCAAAACCCACTCCGCCAGACCCCAAACCCTCTCCGCCAGACCCAAACCCACTACGCCAGAACCAAACCCGCTCCGCCAGACCCCAAACCCACTCCGCCAGACCCAAACCCACTACGCCAGACCCAAACCCACTCCGCCAGACCCAAACCCACTCCGCCAGACCCAAACCCACTCCGCCAGACGCAAACCCACTCCGCCAGACCCAAACCCACTCCGCCAGACCCAAACCCACTCCGCCAGACCCAAACCCACTCCGCCAGACCTAAACCCACTCCGCCAAACAGAAACCCACTCCGCCAGCCCCAAAACCCACTCCGCCAGACACAAACCCACTCCGCCAGATCCACAACCCACTCCGCCACACTCAAACCCACTCCGCCAGACCCAAACCCACTCCGCCAGACCCAAACCAACTCCGCCAGACCCAAACCCACTCCGCCAGACCAAAACCCACTCCGCCAGACCCCAAACCCACTCCGCCAGACCCAAACCTACTACGCCAGACCCAAACCCACTCCGCCAGACCCAAACCCACTCCGCCAGACCCAAACCCACTCCGCCAGACCCAAATCCACTCCGCCAGATGCAAACCCACTCCGCCAGATCCAAACCCACTCCGCCAGACCCAAACCCACTCCGCCAAACAGAAACCCACTCCGCCAGCCCCAAACCCACTCCGCCAGACACAAACCCACTCCGCCAGACCCCAAACCCAATCCGCCAAACCCGAACCCACTCCGCCAAACCCAACCCACTCCGCCAGACCCAAACCCACTCTGCCAGCCCCGAACCCACTCCGCCAGACCCAAACCCACCCCGCCAGACCCCAAACCCACTCCGCCAGACCCAAACCCACTCCGCCAGACCCAAACCCACTCCGCCAGACCCAAACCAACTCCGCCAGACCAAAACCCACTCCGCCAGACCCAAACCCACTCCGCCAGACCCAAACCCACTCCGCCAGACCCAAACTTACTGCGCCAGACCCAAGCCCACACCGCCAGACCAAAACCCACTCCCCCAGACCCCAAACCCACTCCGCCAGACCCAAACCCACTACGCCAGACCCAAACCCACTCCGCCAGACCCCAAACCCACTCCGCCAGACCCAAACCCACTACGCCAGACCCAAACCCACTCCGCCAGACCCAAACCCACTCCGCCAGACCCAAACCCACTCCGCCAGACCCAAACCCACTCCGCCAGACCCAAACCCACTCCGCCAGACGCAAACCCACTCCGCCAGACCCAAACCCACTCCGCCAGACCCAAACCCACTCCGCCAGACCCAAACCCACTCCGCCAGACCTAAACCCACTCCGCCAAACAGAAACCCACTCCGCCAGCCCCAAAACCCACTCCGCCAGACACAAACCCACTCCGCCAGATCCACAACCCACTCCGCCACACTCAAACCCACTCCGCCAGACCCAAACCCACTCCGCCAGACCCAAACCAACTCCGCCAGACCCAAACCCACTCCGCCAGACCAAAACCCACTCCGCCAGACCCCAAACCCACTCCGCCAGACCCAAACCTACTACGCCAGACCCAAACCCACTCCGCCAGACCCAAACCCACTCCGCCAGACCCAAACCCACTCCGCCAGACCCAAATCCACTCCGCCAGATGCAAACCCACTCCGCCAGATCCAAACCCACTCCGCCAGACCCAAACCCACTCCGCCAAACAGAAACCCACTCCGCCAGCCCCAAACCCACTCCGCCAGACACAAACCCACTCCGCCAGACCCCAAACCCAATCCGCCAAACCCGAACCCACTCCGCCAAACCCAACCCACTCCGCCAGACCCAAACCCACTCTGCCAGCCCCGAACCCACTCCGCCAGACCCAAACCCACCCCGCCAGACCCCAAACCCACTCCGCCAGACCCAAACCCACTCCGCCAGCCCCAAACCCACTCCGCCAGACACAAACCCACTCCGCCAGACCCCAAACCCTCTCCGCCAGACCCAAACCCACTCCGCCAGACCCAAACCCACTCCGCCAGACCCAAACCAACTCCGCCAGACCAAAACCCACTCCGCCAGACCCAAACCCACTCCGCCAGACCCAAACTTACTGCGCCAGACCCAAGCCCACACCGCCAGACCAAAACCCACTCCCCCAGACCCCAAACCCACTCCGCCAGACCCAAACCCACTACGCCAGACCCAAACCCACTCCGCCAGACCCCAAACCCACTCCGCCAGACCCAAACCCACTACGCCAGACCCAAACCCACTCCGCCAGACCCAAACCCACTCCGCCAGACCCAAACCCACTCCGCCAGACCCAAACCCACTCCGCCAGACCCAAACCCACTCCGCCAGACGCAAACCCACTCCGCCAGACCCAAACCCACTCCGCCAGACCCAAACCCACTCCGCCAGACCCAAACCCACTCCGCCAGACCTAAACCCACTCCGCCAAACAGAAACCCACTCCGCCAGCCCCAAAACCCACTCCGCCAGACACAAACCCACTCCGCCAGATCCACAACCCACTCCGCCACACTCAAACCCACTCCGCCAGACCCAAACCCACTCCGCCAGACCCAAACCAACTCCGCCAGACCCAAACCCACTCCGCCAGACCAAAACCCACTCCGCCAGACCCCAAACCCACTCCGCCAGACCCAAACCTACTACGCCAGACCCAAACCCACTCCGCCAGACCCAAACCCACTCCGCCAGACCCAAACCCACTCCGCCAGACCCAAATCCACTCCGCCAGATGCAAACCCACTCCGCCAGATCCAAACCCACTCCGCCAGACCCAAACCCACTCCGCCAAACAGAAACCCACTCCGCCAGCCCCAAACCCACTCCGCCAGACACAAACCCACTCCGCCAGACCCCAAACCCAATCCGCCAAACCCGAACCCACTCCGCCAAACCCAACCCACTCCGCCAGACCCAAACCCACTCTGCCAGCCCCGAACCCACTCCGCCAGACCCAAACCCACCCCGCCAGACCCCAAACCCACTCCGCCAGACCCAAACCCACTCCGCCAGCCCCAAACCCACTCCGCCAGACACAAACCCACTCCGCCAGACCCCAAACCCTCTCCGCCAGACCCAAACCCACTACGCCAGACCCAAACCCGCTCCGCCAGATCCCAAACCCACTCCGCCAGACCCAAACCCACTACGCCAGACCCAAACCCACTCCGCCAGACCCAAACCCACTCCGCCAGACCCAAACCCACTCCGCCAGACGCAAACCCACTCCGCCAGACCCAAACCCACTCCGCCAGACCCAAACCCACTCCGCCAGACCCAAACCCACTCCGCCAGACCTAAACGCACTCCGCCAAACAGAAACCCACTCCGCCAGCCCCAAACCCACTCCGCCAGACACAAACCCACTCCGCCAGACCCACAACCCACTCCGCCACACTCAAACCCACTCCGCCAGACCCAAACCCACTCCGCCAGACCCAAACCAACTCCGCCAGACCCAAACCCACTCCGCCAGACCAAAACCCACTCCGCCAGACCCCAAACCCACTCCGCCAGACCCAAACCTACTACGCCAGACCCAAACCCACTCCGCCAGACCCAAACCCACTCCGCCAGACCCAAACCCACTCCGCCAGACCCAAACCCACTCCGCCAGATGCAAACCCACTCTGCCAGATCCAAACCCACTCCGCCAGACCCAAACCCACTCCGCCAAACAGAAACCCACTCCGCCAGCCCCAAACCCACTCCGCCAGACACAAACCCACTCCGCCAGACCCCAAACCCAATCCGCCAGACCCGAACCCACTCCGCCAAACCCAACCCACTCCGCCAGACCCAAACCCACTCTGCCAGCCCCGAACCCACTCCGCCAGACCCAAACCCACCCCGCCAGACCCCAAACCCACTCCGCCAGACCCAAACCCACTCCGTCAGACCCAAACCCACTCCGCCAGACCCAAACCAACTCCGCCAGACCAAAACCCACTCCGCCAGACCCAAACCCACTCCGCCAGACCCAAACCCACTCCGCCAGACCCAAACTTACTGCGCCAGACCCAAGCCCACACCGCCAGACCAAAACCCACTCCGCCAGACCCAAACCCACTCCGCCAGACCCAAACCCACTCCACCAGACCCAAACCCACTCCGCCAGACGCAAACCCACTCCGCCAGACCCAAACCCACTCCGCCAGACCCAAACCCACTCCGCCAGACCCAAACCCACTCCGCCAGACCTAAACCCACTCCGCCAAACAGAAACCCACTCCGCCAGCCCCAAACCCACTCCGCCAGACACAAACCCACTCCGCCAGACCCACAACCCACTCCGCCACACTCAAACCCACTCCGCCGGACCCAAACCCACTCCGCCAGACCCAAACCAACTCCGCCACACCCAAACCCACTCCGCCAGACCCAAACCCACTCCGCCAGACCAAACCCACTCCGCCAGACCAAAACCCACTCCGCCAGACCCCAAACCCTCTCCGCCAGACCCAAACCCACTACGCCAGAACCAAACCCGCTCCGCCAGACCCCAAACCCACTCCGCCAGACCCAAACCCACTACGCCAGACCCAAACCCACTCCGCCAGACCCAAACCCACTCCGCCAGACCCAAACCCACTCCGCCAGACGCAAACCCACTCCGCCAGACCCAAACCCACTCCGCCAGACCCAAACCCACTCCGCCAGACCCAAACCCACTCCGCCAGACCTAAACCCACTCCGCCAAACAGAAACCCACTCCGCCAGCCCCAAAACCCACTCCGCCAGACACAAACCCACTCCGCCAGATCCACAACCCACTCCGCCACACTCAAACCCACTCCGCCAGACCCAAACCCACTCCGCCAGACCCAAACCAACTCCGCCAGACCCAAACCCACTCCGCCAGACCAAAACCCACTCCGCCAGACCCCAAACCCACTCCGCCAGACCCAAACCTACTACGCCAGACCCAAACCCACTCCGCCAGACCCAAACCCACTCCGCCAGACCCAAACCCACTCCGCCAGACCCAAATCCACTCCGCCAGATGCAAACCCACTCCGCCAGATCCAAACCCACTCCGCCAGACCCAAACCCACTCCGCCAAACAGAAACCCACTCCGCCAGCCCCAAACCCACTCCGCCAGACACAAACCCACTCCGCCAGACCCCAAACCCAATCCGCCAAACCCGAACCCACTCCGCCAAACCCAACCCACTCCGCCAGACCCAAACCCACTCTGCCAGCTCCGAACCCACTCCGCCAGACCCAAACCCACCCCGCCAGACCCCAAACCCACTCCGCCAGACCCAAACCCACTCCACCAGACCCAAACCCACTCCGCCAGACCCAAACCAACTCCGCCAGACCAAAACCCACTCCGCCAGACCCAAACCCACTCCGCCAGACCCAAACCCACTCCGCCAGACCCAAACTTACTGCGCCAGACCCAAGCCCACACCGCCAGACCAAAACCCACTCCCCCAGACCCCAAACCCACTCCGCCAGACCCAAACCCACTACGCCAGACCCAAACCCACTCCGCCAGACCCCAAACCCACTCCGCCAGACCCAAACCCACTACGCCAGACCCAAACCCACTCCGCCAGACCCAAACCCACTCCGCCAGACCCAAACCCACTCCGCCAGACCCAAACCCACTCCGCCAGACCCAAACCCACTCCGCCAGACGCAAACCCACTCCGCCAGACCCAAACCCACTCCGCCAGACCCAAACCCACTCCGCCAGACCCAAACCCACTCCGCCAGACCTAAACCCACTCCGCCAAACAGAAACCCACTCCGCCAGCCCCAAAACCCACTCCGCCAGACACAAACCCACTCCGCCAGATCCACAACCCACTCCGCCACACTCAAACCCACTCCGCCAGACCCAAACCCACTCCGCCAGACCCAAACCAACTCCGCCAGACCCAAACCCACTCCGCCAGACCAAAACCCACTCCGCCAGACCCCAAACCCACTCCGCCAGACCCAAACCTACTACGCCAGACCCAAACCCACTCCGCCAGACCCAAACCCACTCCGCCAGACCCAAACCCACTCCGCCAGACCCAAATCCACTCCGCCAGATGCAAACCCACTCCGCCAGATCCAAACCCACTCCGCCAGACCCAAACCCACTCCGCCAAACAGAAACCCACTCCGCCAGCCCCAAACCCACTCCGCCAGACACAAACCCACTCCGCCAGACCCCAAACCCAATCCGCCAAACCCGAACCCACTCCGCCAAACCCAACCCACTCCGCCAGACCCAAACCCACTCTGCCAGCCCCGAACCCACTCCGCCAGACCCAAACCCACCCCGCCAGACCCCAAACCCACTCCGCCAGACCCAAACCCACTCCGCCAGACCCAAACCCACTCCGCCAGACCCAAACCAACTCCGCCAGACCAAAACCCACTCCGCCAGACCCAAACCCACTCCGCCAGACCCAAACCCACTCCGCCAGACCCAAACTTACTGCGCCAGACCCAAGCCCACACCGCCAGACCAAAACCCACTCCCCCAGACCCCAAACCCACTCCGCCAGACCCAAACCCACTACGCCAGACCCAAACCCACTCCGCCAGACCCCAAACCCACTCCGCCAGACCCAAACCCACTACGCCAGACCCAAACCCACTCCGCCAGACGCAAACCCACTCCGCCAGACCCAAACCCATTCCGCCAGACCCAAACCCACTCCGCCAGACCCAAACCCACTCCGCCAGACCTAAACCCACTCCGCCAAACAGAAACCCACTCCGCCAGCCCCAAACCCACTCCGCCAGACACAAACCCACTCCGCCAGACCCACAACCCACTCCGCCACACTCAAACCCACTCCGCCGGACCCAAACCCACTCCGCCAGACCCAAACCAACTCCGCCACACCCAAACCCACTCCGCCAGACCCAAACCCACTCCGCCAGACCAAACCCACTCCGCCAGACCAAAACCCACTCCGCCAGACCAAACCCACTCCGCCAGACCAAAACCCACTCCGCCAGACCCAAACCCACTCCGCCAGACCCAAACCCACTCCGCCAGGCCCAAACCCACTCCGCCAGACCCAAACCCACTCCCCCAGACCAAAACCCACTCCGCCAGACCCAAACCCAATCCGCCAGACCCAAACCCACTCCGCCAGACCCAAACCCTCTCCGCCAGACCCAAGCCCAATCCGCCGGACCCAACCCCACTCCGCCAGACCCAATTCCACTCCGCCAGACCCAAGCCCCCTCCGCCAGACCCGAACCCAATCCGCCAGACCCGAACCCACCCCGCCAGACCCGAACCCACTCCGCCAGACCCAAACCCACACCGCCAGACCCGAACCCTCTCCGCCAGACCCCAACCCACTCCGCCAGACCCCAACCCACTCCGCCAGACCCAAAGCCACTCAGCCAGACCCAAACCCACTCTTCCAGACCCAAACCAACTCTGCCAGACCCAAACCCACTCCGCCAGACCCAAACCCACTCCGCACGACCCAAACCCACTCCGCCAGACCCCAAACCCACTCCGCCAGACCCAAACCCACTCCGCCAGACCCAAACCAACTCCGCCAGACCCAAACCCACTCCGCCAGGCCCAAACCCACTCCGCCAGACCCAAACCCACTCATCCAGACCAAAACCCACTCTGCCAGACCCAAACCCAATCCGCCAGACCCAAACCCACACCCCAGACCCAAACCCACTCTGCTAGACCCAAACCCACTCCGCCAGACCCAAACCCACTCCGCCAGACCCAAACCCACTCCGCCAGCCCCAAACCCACTCTGCCAGACCCAAACCCACTCCGCCAGACCCCAAACCCACTCCGCCAGACCCAAACCCACTCCGCCAGACGCAAACCCACTCCACCAGACCCGAACCCACGCCGCCAGTCCCGAACCCACTCCGCCAGACCCAAACCCAATCCGCCAGACCCAAACCCACTCCGCGAGACCCAAGCCCACTCCGCCAGACCAAACCCCACTGCGCCAGACCCAAACCCACTCCGCCAGACCCGAACCCACCGCCAAAACCGAACCCACTCCACCAGACCCCAACCCACTCCGCCAGACCCGAACCCACTCCTCCAGACCAAAACCCACTCCCCCAAACCCAAACCCACTCCGCCAACCCCAAACCCACTCCGCCAGACCAAAACCCATTCCGCCAGACCCAAACCCACTCCGCCACACTCAAACCCACTCCGCCAGACCCAAACCCACTCCGCCAGACCCAAACCAACTCCGCCAGACCCAAACCCACTCCGCCAGACCCAAACCCACTCCGCCAGACCAAAACCCACTCCGCCAGACCCCAAACCGACTCTGCCAGACCCAAACCCACTACGCCAGACCCAAAACCACTAAGCCAGACCAACACCCACTCCGCCAGACCCAAACCCACTCCGCCAGACCCAAACCCACTCCGCCAGACGCAAACCCACTCCGCCAGACCCAAACCCACTCCGCCAGACCCAAACCCACTCCGCCAGACACAAACCGACTCCGCCAGACCCAAACCCACTCCGCCAAACAGAAACCCATTTCCCCAGCCCCAAACCCACTCCGCCAGGCCCAAACCCACTCCGCCAGACCCAAACCCACTCCGCCAGACCAAAACCCACTCCGCCAGCCCAAACCCACTCCGCCAGACCCAAACCCACTCCGCCAGACCCAAACCCTCTCCGCCAGACCCAAGCCCACTCCGCCAGACCCAACCCCACTCCGCCAGACCCAATCCCACTCCGCGAGACCCAAGCCCCCTCCGACAGACCCGAACCCACTCCGCCAGACCCGAACCCACCCCGCCACACCCCAACCCACTCCGTCAGACACCAACCCACTCCGGCAGGCCGAAACCCACTGCGCCAGACCCAAACCCACTGCGCCAGACCCAAACCCACTCCCCCAGACCCCAAACCCACTTCGCCAGACCCCAAACCCCCTCCGCCAGACCCAAACTCACTCCGCCAGACCCCAAACCCACTTCGCCAGACCCCAAACCCCCTCCGCCAGACCCAAACTCACTCCGCCAGACCCCAACCCACTCCGCCAGACCCAAACTCACTCCGCCAGAACCAAACCCACTCCGACAGACCCGAACCCACTCCGCCAGACCGGAACCCACTCCGCCAGACCCGAACCAACTCCGCCAGACCCGAACCCACTCAGCCAGACCCCAACCCACTCCGCCAGACCCAAACCCACTCCGCCAGACCCGAACCCACTCCGCCAGACCCCACACCCTCTCCGCCAGACCCAAACCCACTCCGCCAGACCCAAACCCACTCCGCCAGACCCAAACCCACTCCGCCAGACCCCAACCCACTCCTCCAGACCCGAACCCACTCCGCCAGACCCGAACCCACTCCGCCAGGACCCAACCCACTCCGCCAGATCCAAACCCACTCCGCCAGCCCCAAACCCACTCCGTCAGACCCAAACCCACCCCGCCACACCTCAAACCCACTCCGCCAGACCCAAAACCCACTCCGCCAGACCCAAACCCACTCCGCCAGACCCAAACCAACTCCGCCAGACCAAAACCCACTCCGCCAGACCCCAACCCACTCCGCCAGTCCCAAACCCACTCCGCCAGACCGGAACCCACTCCGCCAGACCCGAACCCACTCCGCCAGACCCGAACCCACCCAGCCAGACCCCAACGCACTCCGCCAGACCCAAACCCACACCGCAAAACCCGAACCCACTCCGCCAGACCCCACACCCACTCCGCCAGACCCGAACCCTCTCCGCCAGACCCCTACCCACTCCGCCAGACCCCAACCCACTCCGCCAGACCCAAACCCACTCCGCCAGACCCAAACCCACTCCGCCAGACCCAAACCCACTCCGCCAGACCCAAACCCACTCCGCCAGACCCAAACCCACTCCGCCAGACCCAAACCCACTCCGCCAGACCCCAAACCCACTCCGCCAGACCCAAACCCACTCCGCCATACCCAAACCCACTCCGCCAGACGCAAACCCATTCAGCCAGATCCAAACCCACTCCGCCCGACCCACACCAACTCCGCCAGACCCAAACCCACTCCGCCAGACCCAAACCCACTCCGCCAGACCCAAACCCACTCCGCCAGACCCGAACCCAATCCGCCAGACCCCACACCCACTCCGTCAGACCCAAACCCACCCCGCCACACCCCAAACCCACTCCGCCAGACCCAAAACCCACTCCGCCAGACCCAAACCCACTCCGCCAGACCCAAACCAACTCCGCCAGACCAAAACCCACTCCGCCAGTCCCAAACCCACTCCGCCAGACCCAAACCAACTCCGCCAGACCCAAACCCACTCCGCCAGACCAAAACCTACTCCGCCAGACCCAAACCCACTCCGCCAGACCCAAACCCACTCCGCCAGACCCAAACTTACTGCGCCAGAACCAAACCCACTCCGCCAGTCCCAAACCCACTCCGCCAGACCCAAACCAACTCCGCCAGACCCAAACCCACTCCGCCAGACCCAAACCTACTCCGCCAGACCCAAGCCCACTCCGCCAGACCCAACCCCACTCCGCCAGACCCAAACCCATTCCGCCAGACCACAACCTACTCCGCCAGACCCCAACCCACTCCTCCAGACCCAAACCCACTCCGCCAGACCCAAACCCACTCCGCCAGACCCAAACCAACCCCGCCAGACCAAACCCCACTCCGCCAGACCCAAACCCACTCCGCCAGACCCCAACCCACTCCTCCAGACCCGAACCCACTCCGCCAGACCCGAACCCACTCCGCCAGACCCAAACCCACCCCGCCAGACCCCAAACCCACTCCGCCAGACCCAAACCCACTCCGCCAGACCCAAACCCACTCTGCCAGCCCCGAACCCACTCCGCCAGACCCAAACCCACCCCGCCAGACCCCAAACCCACTCCGCCAGACCCAAACCCACTCCGCCAGACCCAAACCCACTCCGCCAGACCCAAACCAACCCCGCCAGACCAAAACCCACTCCGCCAGACCCAAACCCACTCCCCCAGACCCAAACCAACTCCGCCAGACCCAAACCCACTCCGCCAGACCAAAACCCACTCCGCCAGACACAAACCCACTCCGCCAGACCCAAACCCACTCCGCCAGACCCAAACTTACTGCGCCAGACCCAAACCCACTCCGCCAGTCCCAAACCCACTCCGCCAGACACGAACCCACTCCGCCAGACCCCAACCCACTCCGCCAGACCCAAACCCACTCCGCCAGACTCAAACCCACTCCGCCAGACCGAAGCCCACTCCGCCAGACCCAAGCCCACTCCGCCAGACCCAAACCCACTCCGCCAGACCCAAACCCACTCCGCCAGACCCAAACCCACTCCGCCAGATCCAAACCCACTCCGCCAGACCCAAACCCACTCCGCCAGGCCCAAACCCACTCCGCCAGACCCAAACCCACTCCGCCAGACCCAAACCCACTCCGCCAGACCCAAACCCACTCCGCCAGACCC
Organism: Raja brachyura; assembly: GCA_963514005.1. Next base: position 6,770,764 of record CAUPSL010001491.1, on the reverse strand, counting down.
AAACTCACTCCTCCAGATCCAAACTCACTCCGCCAGACCCGAACCCACTCCGCCAAACCCCAACCCACTCCGCCAGACACCAACCCACTCCGGCAGGCCGAAACCCACTGCGCCAGACCCAAACCCACTGCGCCAGACCCAAACCCACTCCCCCAGACCCCAAACCCACTTCGCCAGACCCCAAACCCCCTCCGCCAGACCCAAACTCACTCCGCCAGACCCCAACCCACTCCGCCAGACCCAAACTCACTCCGCCAGAACCAAACCCACTCCGACAGACCCGAACCCACTCCGCCAGACCGGAACCCACTCCGCCAGACCCGAACCAACTCCGCCAGACCCGAACCCACTCAGCCAGACCCCAACCCACTCCGCCAGACCCAAACCCACTCCGCCAGACCCGAACCCACTCCGCCAGACCCCACACCCTCTCCGCCAGACCCAAACCCACCCCGCCACACCCCAAACCCACTCCGCCAGACCCAAAACCCACTCCGCCAGACCCAAACCCACTCCGCCAGACCCAAACCAACTCCGCCAGACCAAAACCCACTCCGCCAGACCCCAACCCACTCCGCCAGTCCCAAACCCACTCCGCCAGACCGGAACCCACTCTGCCAGACCCGAACCCACTCCGCCATACCCGAACCCACCCAGCCAGACCCCAACGCACTCCGCCAGACCCAAACCCACACCGCCAAACCCGAACCCACTCCGCCAGACCCCACACCCACTCCGCCAGACCCGAACCCTCTCCGCCAGACCCCTACCCACTCCGCCAGACCCCAACCCACTCCGCCAGACCCAAACCCACTCCGCCAGACCCAAACCCACTCCGCCAGACCCAAACCCACTCCGCCAGACCCAAACCCACTCCGCCAGACCCAAACCCACTCCGCCAGACCCAAACCCACTCCGCCAGACCCCAAACCCACTCCGCCAGACCCAAACCCACTCCGCCATACCCAAACCCACTCCGCCAGACGCAAACCCATTCAGCCAGACCCAAACCCACTCCGCCCGACCCACACCAACTCCGCCAGACCCAAACCCACTCCGCCAGACCCAAACCCACTCCGCCAGACCCAAACCCACTCCGCCAGACCCAAACCCACTCCGCCAGGCCCAAACCCACCCCGCCAGACCCCAAACCCACTCCGCCAGACCCAAACCCACTCCGCCAGACCCAAACCCACTCCGCCAGACCCAAACCAACTCCGCCAGACCAAAACCCACTCCACCATTCCCAAACCCACTCCGCCAGACCCAAACCAACTCCGCCAGACCCAAACCCACTCCGCCAGACCAAAACCCACTCCGCCAGACCCAAACCCACTCCGCCAGACCCAAACCCACTCCGCCAGACCCAAACTTACTGCGCCAGACCCAAACCCACTCCGCCAGTCCCAAACCCACTCCGCCAGACACGAACCCACTCCGCCAGACCCCAACCCACTCCGCCAGTCCCAAACCCACTCCGCCAGACCGGAACCCACTCCGCCAGACCGGAACCCACTCCGCCAGACCCGAACCCACTCCGCCAGACCCGAACCCACCCAGCCAGACCCCAACCCACTCCGCCAGACCCAAACCCACTCCGCCAGACCCGAACCCACTCCGCCAGACCCCACACCCACTCCGCCAGACCCAAACTCACTCCGCCAGACCCAAACCCACTCCGCCAGACCCAAACCCTCTCCGCCAGACCCGAACCCTCTCCGCCAGGCCCAAACCCACTCCGCCAGACCCAAACCCACTCCGCCAGTCCCAAACCCACTCCACCAGACCCAAACCCACTCCGCCAGACCCAAACCCACTCCGCCAGACCCAAACCCACTCCGCCAGTCCCAATCCCACTCCGCCAGCCCCAAACCCACACCGCCAGACACAAACCCACTCCGCCAGTCCCCAAACCCACTCCGCCAGATGCCAACCCACTCCGCCAGACCCAAACCCACTCCGCCAGATCCAAACCCACTCCGCCAGACACAAACCCACTCGGCCAGACCCAAACCCACTCCGCCAGACCCAAACTCACTCTGACAGACCCGAACCGACTCCGCCAAACCCCAACCCACTCCGCCAGACCCCAACCCACTCCGCCAGACCCGAACCCACTCCGCCATTACCCAACCCATTCCGCCAGACCCAAACCCACTCCGCCAGACCCGAACCCTCTCCGCCAGACCCCTACCCACTCCGCCAGACCCCAACCCACTCCGCCAGACCCAAACCCACTCCGCCAGACCCAAACCCACTCTGCCAGACCCGAACCCACTCCGCCGGACCCGAACCCACTCCGCCGGACCCCAACCCACTCCGCCGGACCTTAACGGACTCCGCCAGACCCAAGCCCACTCCGCCAGACCCGACCCCACTCCGCCAGACCCAAACCCACTCCGCCAGACCCAAGCCCACTCCGCCAGACCCAAACACACTCTGCCAGACCCAAACCCACTCCGCCAGACGCAAACCCGCTCCGCCAGACCAAAACCCACTCCGCCAGACCCAAACCTACTCCGGCAGACCCAATCCCACTCCGCCAGACCCAAACCCACGCCGCCAGACCCAAACCCACTCCGCCAGACCCAAACCCACTCCGCCAGACCCAAACCCACTCCGCCAGACCCAAACCCACTCCGCCAGACCCATACCCAGTCCACCAGACCCAAACCCACTCCGCCAGACCCAAACCCACTCCGCCAGACCCAAACCCACTCCGCGAGACCCTAAACCCACTCCGCAATACCCAAACCCACTCCGCCACACCCAAACCCACTCCGCCAGACCCAAACCCACTCCGCCAGACCCAATCCCACTCCGCCAGACCCAAACCCACTCCGCCAGAACAAACCCAATCCGCCAGACCCAAACCCACTCTGCCATACCCAAACCCACCGCCAGACCCAAACCCACTCCGCCAGACCCTAACCCACTCCGCCAGATCCAAACCCACTCCGCCAGACCCAAACCCACCCCGCCAGACCCAAACCCACTCCGCCAGACCCAAACCCACTCCGCCAGACCCGAACCCACGCCGCCAGACCCGAACACACTCCGCCAGACCCGAACCCACACCGCCAGAGCCGAACCCATGCCGCCAGACCCGAACCCACTCCGCCAGACCCGAACCCACTCCGCCAGACCCGAACCCACTCCGCCAGACCCCAACCCACTCCGCCAGACCCCAACCCTCTCCGACAGACCCGAACCCACTCCGACAGACCCGAACCCAATCCGCCAGACCCGAACCCACTCCGCCAGAGCCAAACCCACTCCGCCAGAACCAAATCCACTCCGCCAGACCCAAACCCACTCCGCCAGACCCAAACCCACTCCGCCAGACCCAAACCCACTCCGCCAGACCCAAACCCACTCTGCCATACCCAAACCCACCGCCACACCCAAACCCACTCCGCCAGACCCGAACCCACTCCACCAGACCCAAACACACTCCGCCAGACCCGAACCAACACCGTCAGAGCCGAACCCACTCCGCCAGACCCGAACCAACTCCGCCAGACCCAACCTTACTCCGCCAGACCCAAACCCACTCCGCCAGACCCAAACCCACTCCGCCAGACCCCAAACCCACTCCGCCAGACCCAAACCCACTCCGCCAGACCCAAACCCACACCGACATGCCCAAACCCACTCCGCCAGACCCAAACCCACTCCACCAGACCCAAACCCACTCCGCCAGACCCAAACCCACTCCGTCAGACCCAAACCCACTCCGCCAGACCCAAACCCACTCCGCCAGACCCCAAACCCACTCCGCCAGACCCAAACCCACTCCGCCAGACCGAAACCCACTCCGCCAGACCCAAACCCACTCCGCCAGACCCAAACCCACTCCGCCAGACCAAAACCCACTCCGCCAGACCCAAACCTACTCCGCCAGACCCAATCCCACTCCGCCCGACCCAAACCCACTCCGCCAGACCCAAACCCACTCCGCCAGACCCAAACCCACTCCGCCAGACCCAAACCCACTCCGCCAGACACAAACCCACTCCGCCAAACCCATACCCAGTCCACCAGACCCAAACCCACTCCGCCAGACCCAAACCCACTCCGCCAGACCCAAACCCACTCCGCGAGACTCTAAACCCACTCCGCAATACCCAAACCCACTCCGGCAGACCCAAACCCACTCCGGCCGACCCAAACCCACTCCGCCAGACCCAAACCCACTCCGCCAGACCCAAACCCACTCCGCCAGACCCAAACCCACTCCGCCAGAACCAAACCCACTCCGCCAGACCCAAACCCACTCTGCCATACCCAAACCCACCGCCAGACCCAAACCCACTCCGCCAGACCCTAACCCACTCCGCCAGATCCAAACCCACTCCGCCAGACCCAAACCCACCCCGCCAGACCCAAACCCACTCCGCCAGACCCAAACCCACTCCGCCAGACCCGAACCCACTCCGCCAGACCCAAACACACTCCGCCAGACCCGAACCCACACCGCCAGAGCCGAACCCACTCCGCCAGACCCGAACCCACTCCGCCAGACCCGAACCCACTCCGCCAGACCTGAACCCACTCCGCCAGACCCCAACCCACTCCGCCAGACCCGAACCCACTCCGACAGACCCGAACCCAATCCGCCAGACCCGAACCCACTCCACCAGAGCCAAACCCACTCCGCCAGAACCAAACCCACTCCGCCAGACCCAAACCCACTCCGCCAGTCCCAACCTTACTCCGCCAGACCCAAACCCACTCAGCCAGACCCAAACCCACTCCGCCAGAGCCCAAACCCACTCCGCGAGACCCAAACCCACTCCGCCAGACCCAAACCCACACCGACAGGCCCAAACCCACTCCGCCAGACCCAAACCCACTCCGCCAGACACACACCCACTCCGTCAGACCCAAACCCACTCCGCCAGACCCAAACCCACTCCGCCAGACCCCAAACCCACTCCGCCAGACCCAAACCCACTCCGCCAGACCCAAACCCACTCCGCCAGAACCAAACCCACTCCGCCAGACCCAAACCCACTCTGCCATACCCAAACCCACCGCCAGACCCAAACCCACTCCGCCAGACCCTAACCCACTCCGCCAGACCCAAACCCACTCCGACAGACACAAACCCACCCCGCCAGACCCAAACCCACTCCGCCAGACCCTAACCCACTCCGCCAGACCCAAACCCACTCCGCCAGACACAAACCCACCCCGCCAGACCCAAACCCACTCCGCCAGAGCCAAACCCACTCCGCCAGACCCAAACCCACTCCGCCAGACCCAAACACACTCCGCCAGACCCGAACCCACTCCGACAGACCCAAACCCAATCCGCCAGACCCGAACCCACTCCACCAGACCCAAACCCACTCCGCCAGACCCAAACCCACTCCGCCAGACCCTAACCCACTCCGCCAGACCCAAACCCACTCCGCCAGACACAAACCCACCCCGCCAGACCCAAACCCACTCCGCCAGAGCCAAACCCACTCCGCCAGACCCAAACCCACTCCGCCAGACCCAAACAAACTCCGCCAGACCCGAACCCACTCCGACAGACCCAAACCCAATCCGCCAGACCCGAACCCACTCCGCCAGACCCAAACCCACTCCGCCAGACCCAAACCCACTCCACGAGACCCAAACCCACTCCGCCAGACCCAAACCCACTCCGCCAGACCCAAACTTACTCCGCCAGACCCAAACCCACTCCGCCAGACCCAAACCCACTCCGCCAGACCCAAACCCACTCCGCCAGACCCAAACCCACTCCGCCAGA
>CAUPSL010001491.1:6752500-6755000 GCA_963514005.1 Raja brachyura | reverse complement strand
CTCGAAACCACCAGAACCACTCGACTGCCCTCCAAAATCTCTCATAATCAATCAAAAGCGATGTAAACACTGTAAACCTCTCCTAACCAATCCAAACCATTCCAAACTACTCTTTACCTCTCTGAACCCCTCCAAACACCTTCTAAATCCATCCAGCGTTTAAACCACACCAAACAGCTTTACATCGTATGAAACCACTCCAAACACTTCTAAACCCTAAAGCTCCCTAAACAGCTCGTCGAAACACATCGATATGCATCTAAACCTAGGGTTAGGGTTAGCGTTGGGGTACCGGTTAGGGTTAGGGATAGGGTTAGCGTTAGGGTTGGTGTTGCGGTTAGGGTTAGGGTTAGGGTTATGGGCTACGGTTAGGGTTAGGGTGAGCGTGAGGGTTAGGGTTAGCGTTAGGGTTTAGGTTAGGGTTAGGGTTAGGGTTAGGGTTAGGCTTAGGGTTAGGGTTAGGGTTAGGGTTAGGGTTAGTGTTAGGGTTAGGGTTAGGCATAGGGTTAGCGTTAGGGTTGGGTTTGGGGTTAGGGTTAGGGTTAGGGTTAGGGTTAGTTTTAGGGTTAGGGTTAGGGTTAGGGTTAGGGTTAGGCTTAGGGTTAGTGTTAGGGTTAGGGTTAGGGTTAGGGTTAGTGTTAGGGTTAGGGTTAGGCATAGGGTTAAGGTTAGGGTTAGGTTTAGGGTTAGGGTTAGGGTTAATGTTAGGGTTAGGGTTAGGGTTAGGGTTAGGGTTAGGGTTAGGGTTAAGATTAGGTTTAGGGTTATGTTTCTGGCTGTATACACCTTAAAACCGCTTTACACGATTCTAAGCAACTGTTCACGCCTCAAAACAGCTTTATACGTCTCTATCCCACCCTAAAGCCGTCTAAACGACGCTAAACAATGTTGCCGGCAAAACATCTCTAAACCCGCATAAACCGTTCCAATCCCCACCGAATCCCATTAAAACCCTTAAAATTGATTAAAACACGCCTAAACTCCTCTAAACACCTCTTCCCAATCTAATCCCATCTAAAACCCACCTAACTAATTCAAACCTCTCCAAATTCCTTAAACACGTCGAAAACCATCCAAACCCTTCTAAACATCTCGAAACCACCAGAACCACTCGACTGCCCTCCAGAATCTCTCATAATCAATCAAAAGCGATGTAAACACTCTAAACCTCTCCTAACCAATCCAAACCATTCCAAACTACTCTTTACCTCTCTGAACCCCTCCAAACACCTTCTAAATCCATCCAGCGTTTAAACCACACCAAACAGCTTTACATCGTATGAAACCACTCCAAACACTTCTAAACCCTAAAGCTCCCTAAACAGCTCGTCGAAACACATCGATATGCATCTAAACCTAGGGTTAGGGTTAGGGTTAGCGTTGGGGTACCGGTTAGGGTTAGGGATAGGGTTAGGCTTAGGGTTAGGGTTAGGTTTAGGGTTAGGGTTAGTGTCAGGGTTAGCGTTAGGGTTGGGTTTGGGGTTAGGGTTAGGGTTAGGGTTACGGTTAGGGTTAGGGTTAGGGTTAGGTTTAGGTTTAGGGTTAGGGTTAGGGTTAGGGTTAGGCTTAGGGTTAGGGTTAGGGTTAGTGTTAGGGTTAGGGTTAGGCATAGGGTTAGGGTTAGGGTTAGGGTTAGGGTTAGGGTTAGGGTTAGGGTTAGGGTTAGGGTTAGGGTTAGAGTAGGGTTAGGGTTAGGCTTAGGGTTAGGGTTAGGGTTAGTGTTAGGGTTAGGGTTAGGCATAGGGTTAGCGTTAGGGTTGGGTTTGGGGTTAGGGTTAGGGTTAGGGTTAGGGTTAGGGTTACGTTTACGGTTACGGTTACGGTTAGGGTTAGGGTTAGGGTTAGGGTTAAGATTAGGTTTAGGGTTATGTTTCTGGCTGTATACACCTTAAAACCGCTTTACACGATTCTAAGCAACTGTTCACGCCTCAAAACAGCTTTATACGTCTCTATTCCACCCTAAAGCCGTCTAAACGGCGCTAAACAATATTGCCGGCAAAACATCTCTAAACCCGCATAAACCGTTCCAATCCCCACCGAATCCCATTAAAACCCTTAAAATTGATTAAAACACGCCTAAACTCCTCTAAACACCTCTTCCCAATCTAATCCCAGCTAAAACCCACCTAACTAATTCAAACCTCTCCAAATTCCTTAACACGTCGAAAACCATCCAAACCCTTCTAAACATCTCGAAACCACCAGAACCACTCGACTGCCCTCCAAAATATCTCATAATCAATCAAAAGCCATGTAAACACTCTAAACCTCTCCTAACCAATCCAAACCATTCCAAACTACTCTTTACCTCTCTGAACCCCTCCAAACACCTTCTAAATCCATCTAGCGTTTAAACCACAGCAAACAGCTTTACATCGTATGAAACCACTCCAAACACTTCTAAACCCTAAAGCTCCCTAAACAGCTCGTCGAAACACATCTATATGCATCTAAACCTAGGGTTAGGGTTAGGGTTAGCGTTGGGGTACCGGTTAGGGTT
>CAUPSL010001491.1:6720000-6737500 GCA_963514005.1 Raja brachyura | reverse complement strand
GAACCCCTCCAAACACCTTCTAATTCCATCCAGCGTTTAAACCACACCAAACAGCTTTACATCGTATGAAACCACTCCAAACACTTCTAAACCCTAAAGCTCCATAAACAGCTCGTCGAAACACATCGATATGCATCTAACACTAGGGTTAGGGTTAGGGTTAGCGTTGGGGTACCGGTTAGGGTTAGGGATAGGGTTAGCGTTAGGGTTGGTGTTGGGGTTAGGGTTAGGGTTATGGGCTACGGTTAGGGTTAGGGTGAGCGTGAGAGTTAGGGTTAGCGTTAGGGTTAGGGTTAGGGTTAGGGTTAGGGTTAGGGTTAGGGTTAGGGTTAGGCTTAGGGTTAGGGTTAGGGTTAGGGTTAGGGTTAGTGTTAGGGTTAGGGTTAGGCATAGGGTTAGCGTTAGGGTTAGGTTTAGGGTTAGGGTTAGGGTTAGGGTTAGGGTTAGGGTTAGGGTTAGGGTTAGGGTTAGGGTTAAGATTAGGTTTAGGGTTATGTTTCTGGCTGTATACACCTTAAAACCGCTTTACACGATTCTAAGCAACTGTTCACGCCTCAAAACAGCTTTATACGTCTCTATCCCACCCTAAAGCCGTCTAAACGACGCTAAACAGTATTGCCGGCAAAACATCTCTAAACCCGCATAAACCGTTCCAATCCCCACCGAATCCCATCAAAACCCTTAAAATTGATTAAAACACGCCGAAACTCCTCTAAACACCTCTTCCCAATCTAATCCCATCTAAAACCCACCTAACTAATTCAAATTTCTCCAAATTCCTTAAACACGTCGAAAACCATCCAAACCCTTCTAAACATCTCGAAACACCAGAACCACTCGACTGCCCTCCAACATCTCTCATAATCAATCAAAAGCGATGTAAACACTCTAAACCTCTCCTAACCAATCCAAACCATTCCAAACTACTCTTTACCTCTCTGAACCCCTCCAAACACCTTCTAAATCCATTCAGCGTTTAAACCACAGCAAACAGCTTTACATCGTATGAAAGCACTCCAAACACTTCTAAACCCTAAAGCTCCCTAAACAGCTCGTCGAAACACATCGATATGCATCTAAACCTAGGGTTAGGGTTAGGGTTAGCGTTGGGGTACCGGTTAGGGTTAGGGATAGGGTTAGCGTTAGGGTTGGTGTTGGGGTTAGGGTTAGGGTTATGGGCTACGGTTAGGGTTAGGGTTAGGGTGAGCGTGAGGGTTAGGGTTAGCGTTAGGGTTAGGGTTAGGGTTAGGCTTAGGGTTAGGGTTAGGGTTAGTGTTAGGGTTGGGTTTGGGGTTAGGGTTAGGGTTAGGGTTACGGTCAGGGTTAGGGTTAGGGTTAGGTTTAGGGTTAGGGTTAGTGTTAGGGTTAGGGTTAGGGTTAGCCTTAGGGTTAGGGTTAGGGTTAGGGTTACGGTTAGGGTTAGTGTTAGGGTTAGGGTTAGGCATAGGGTTAGCGTTAGGGTTGGGTTTGGGGTTAGGGTTAGGGTTAGGGTTAGGGTTACGGTCAGGGTTAGGGTTAGGGTTAGGTTTAGGGTTAGGGTTAGGGTTAGGGTTAGGGTTAGGGTTAGGCTTAGGGTTAGGGTTAGGGTTAGGGTTACGGTTAGGGTTAGTGTTAGGGTTAGGGTTAGGCATAGGGTTAGCGTTAGGGTTGGGTTTGGGGTTAGGGTTAGGGTTAGGGTTAGGGTTAGGGTTAGGGTTAGGGTTAGGGTTAAGATTAGGTTTAGGGTTATGTTTCTGGCTGTATACACCTTAAAACCGCTTTACACGATTCTAAGCAACTGTTCACGCCTCAAAACAGCTTTATACGTCTCTATCCCACCCTAAAGCCGTCTAAACGACGCCAAACAATATTGCCGTCAAAACATCTCTAAACCCGCATAAACCGTTCCAATCCCCACCGAATCCCATTAAAACCCTTAAAATTGATTAAAACACGCCTAAAATCCTCTAAACACCTCTTCCCAATCTAATCCCATCTAAAACCCACCTAACTAATTCAAACCTCTCCAAATTCCTTAAACACGTCGAAAACCATCCAAACCCTTCTAAACATCTCGAAACCACCAGAACCACTCGACTGCCCTCCAAAATCTCTCATAATCAATCAAAAGCGATGTAAACACTCTAAACCTCTCCTAACCAATCCAAACCATTCCAAACTACTCTTTACCTCTCTGAACCCCTCCAAACACCTTCTAAATCCATCCAGCGTTTAAACCACACCAAACAGCTTTACATCGTATGAAACCGCTCCAAACACTTCTAAACCCTAAAGCTCCCTAAACAGCTCGTCGAAACACATCGATATGCATCTAAACCTAGGGTTAGGGTTAGGGTTAGCGTTGGGGTACCGGTTAGGGTTAGGGATAGGGTTAGCGTTTGTATTATGGGCTACGGTTAGGGTTAGGGTGAGCGTGAGGGTTAGGGTTAGGGTTAGGGTTAGGGTTAGGGTTAGGGTTAGGGTTAGGGTTAGGGTTAGGGTTAGGGTTAGGGTTAGGGTTAGGGTTAGAGTAGGGTTAGGGTTAGGCTTAGGGATAGGGTGAGGGTTAGTGTTAGGGTTAGGGTTAGGCATAGGGTTAGCGTTAGGGTTGGGTTTGGGGTTAGGGTTAGGGTTAGGGTTAGGGTTACGGTTACGGTTACGGTTACGGTTAGGGTTAGGGTTAGGGTTAGGGTTAAGATTAGGTTTAGGGTTATGTTTCTGGCTGTATACACCTTAACACCGCTTTGCACGATTCTAAGCAACTGTTCACGCCTCAAAACAGCTTTATACGTCTCTATTCCACCCTAAAGCCGTCTAAACGGCGCTAAACAATATTGCCGGCAAAACATCTCTAAACCCGCATAAACCGTTCCAATCCCCACCGAATCCCATTAAAACCCTTAAAATTGATTAAAACACGCCTAAACTCCTCTAAACACCTCTTCCCAATCTAATCCCATTTAAAACCCACCTAACTAATTCAAATTTCTCCAAATTCCTTAGACACGTCGAAAACCATCCAAACCCTTCTAAACATCTCGAAACAACCAGAACCACTCGACTGCCCTCCAAAATCTCTCATAATTAGTCAAAAGCGATGTAAACACTCTAAACCTCTCCTAACCAATCCAAACCATTCCAAACTACTCTTTACCTCTCTGAACCCCTCCAAACACCTTCTAATTCCATCCAGCGTTTAAACCACACCAAACAGCTTTACATCGTATGAAACCACTCCAAACACTTCTAAACCCTAAAGCTCCCTAAACAGCTCGTCGAAACACATCGATATGCATCTAACCCTAGGGTTAGGGTTAGGGTTAGCGTTGGGGTACCGGTTAGGGTTAGGGATCGGGTTAGCGTTAGGGTTGGTGTTGGGTTAGGGTTAGGGTTATGGGCTACGGTTAGGGTTAGGGTGAGCGTGAGGGTTAGGGTTAGCGTTAGGGTTAGGGTTAGGGTTAGGGTTAGGGTTAGGGTTAGGCTTAGGGTTAGGGTTAGGGTTAGGGTTAGGGTTAGGGTTAGGGTTAGGGTTAGAGTAGGGTTAGGGTTAGGCTTAGGGTTAGGGTTAGGGTTAGTGTTAGGGTTAGGGTTAGGCATAGGGTTAACGTTAGGGTTGGGTTTGGGGTTAGGGTTAGGGTTAGGGTTAGGGTTACGGTTAGGGTTACGGTTAGGGTTAGGGTTAGGGTTAGGGTTAGGGTTAGGGTTAAGATTAGGTTTAGGGTTATGTTTCTGGCTGTATACCCCTTAACACCGCTTTGCACGATTCTAAGCAACTGTTCACGCCTCACAACAGCTTTATACGTCTCTATTCCACCCTAAAGCCGTCTAAACGGCGCTAAACAATATTGCCGGCAAAACATCTCTAAACCCGCATAAACCGTTCCAATCCCCACCGAATCCCATTAAAACCCTTAAAATTGATTAAAACACGCCTAAACTCCTCTAAACACCTCTTCCCAATCTAATCCCATTTAAAACCCACCTAACTAATTCAAATTTCTCCAAATTCCTTAGACACGTCGAAAACCATCCAAACCCTTCTAAACATCTCGAAACAACCAGAACCACTCGACTGCCCTCCAAAATCTCTCATAATTAGTCAAAAGCGATGTAAACACTCTAAACCTCTCCTAACCAATCCAAACCATTCCAAACTACTCTTTACCTCTCTGAACCCCTCCAAACACCTTCTAATTCCATCCAGCGTTTAAACCACACCAAACAGCTTTACATCGTATGAAACCACTCCAAACACTTCTAAACCCTAAAGCTCCCTAAACAGCTCGTCGAAACACATCGATATGCATCTAACCCTAGGGTTAGGGTTAGGGTTAGCGTTGGGGTACCGGTTAGGGTTAGGGATAGGGTTAGCGTTAGGGTTGGTGTTGGGTTAGGGTTAGGGTTATGGGCTACGGTTAGGGTTAGGGTGAGCGTGAGGGTTAGGGTTAGCGTTAGGGTTAGGGTTAGGGTTAGGGTTAGGGTTAGGCTTAGGGTTAGGGTTAGGGTTAGGGTTAGGGTTAGGGTTAGAGTAGGGTTAGGGTTAGGCTTAGGGTTAGGGTTAGGGTTAGTGTTAGGGTTAGGGTTAGGCATAGGGTTAACGTTAGGGTTGGGTTTGGGGTTAGGGTTAGGGTTAGGGTTAGGGTTACGGTTAGGGTTACGGTTAGGGTTAGGGTTAGGGTTAGGGTTAGGGTTAGGGTTAAGATTAGGTTTAGGGTTATGTTTCTGGCTGTATACCCCTTAAAACCGCTTTGCACGATTCTAAGCAACTGTTCACGCCTCACAACAGCTTTATACGTCTCTATTCCACCCTAAAGCCGTCTAAACGGCGCTAAACAATATTGCCGGCAAAACATCTCTAAACCCGCATAAACCGTTCCAATCCCCACCGAATCCCATTAAAACCCTTAAAATTGATTAAAACACGCCTAAACTCCTCTAAACACCTCTTCCCAATCTAATCCCATTTAAAACCCACCTAACTAATTCAAATTTCTCCAAATTCCTTAGACACGTCGAAAACCATCCAAACCCTTCTAAACATCTCGAAACAACCAGAACCACTCGACTGCCCTCCAAAATCTCTCATAATTAGTCAAAAGCGATGTAAACACTCTAAACCTCTCCTAACCAATCCAAACCATTCCAAACTACTCTTTACCTCTCTGAACCCCTCCAAACACCTTCTAAATCCATCCAGCGTTTAAACCACACCAAACAGCTTTACATCGTAAGAAACCACTCCAAACACTTCTAAACCCTAAAGCTCGCTAAACAGCTCGTCGAAACACATCGATATGCATCTCAACCTAGGGTTAGGGGTAGTGTTAGCGTTGGGGTACCGGTTAGGGTTAGGGATAGGGTTAGCGTTAGGGTTGGTGTTGGGGTTAGGGTTAGGGTTATGGGCTACGGTTAGGGTTAGGGTGAGCGTGAGGGTTAGGGTTAGCGTTAGGGTTAGGGTTAGGGTTAGGGTTAGGGTTAGGATTACGGTTAGGGTTTGGGTTAGGGTTAGTGTTAGGGTTAGGGTTAGGCATAGGGTTAGCGTTAGGGTTGGGTTTGGGGTTAGGGTTAGGGTTACGGTTAGGGTTAGGGTTAGGGTTAGGTTTAGGGTTATGGTTAGGGTTAGGGTTAGGGTTAGGCTTAGGGTTAGTGTTAGGGTTAGGGTTAGGGTTGGGGTTAGTGTTAGGGTTAGGGTTAGGGTTAGGCATAGGGTTAAGGTTAGGGTTAGGTTTAGGGTTAGGGTTAGGGTTAGGGTTAGGGTTAGGGTTAGGGTTAGGGTTAAGATTAGGTTTAGGGTTATGTTTCTGGCTGTATACACCTTAAAACCGCTTTACACGATTCTAAGCAACTGTTCACGCCTCAAAACAGCTTTATACGTCTCTATCCCACCCTAAAGCCGTCTAAACGACGCTAAACAATATTGCCGGCAAAACATCCCTAAACCCGCATAAACCGTTCCATTCCCCACCGAATCCCATTAAAACCCTTAAAATTGATTAGAACACGCCTAAACTCCTCTAAACACCTCTTCCCAATCTAATCCCATCTAAAACCCACCTAACGAATTCAAATTTCTCCAAATTCCTTAAACACGTCGAAAAACATCCAAACCCTTCTAAACATCTCGAAACCACCAGAACCACTCGACTGCCCCCCAAAATCTCTCATAATCAATCAAAAGCGATGTAAACACTCTAAACCTCTCCTAACCAATCCAAACCATTCCAAACTACTCTTTACCTCTCTGAACCCCTCCAAACACCTTCTAAATCCATCCAGCGTTTAAACCACACCAAACAGCTTTACATCGTATGAAACCACTCCAAACACTTCTAAACCCTAAAGCTCCCTAAACAGCTCGTCGAAACACATCGATATGCATCTAACCCTAGGGTTAGGGTTAGGGTTAGCGTTGGGGTACCGGTTAGGGATAGGGATAGGGTTAGCGTTAGGGTTGGTGTTGGGTTAGGGTTAGGGTTATGGGCTACGGTTAGGGTTAGGGTGAGCGTGAGGGTTAGGGTTAGCGTTAGGGTTAGGGTTAGGGTTAGGGTTAGGGTTAGTGTTAGGGTTAGGGTTAGGCATAGGGTTAACGTTAGGGTTAGGTTTAGGGTTTGGGTTAGGGTTAGGGTTAGGGTTAGGGTTAGGGTTAGGGTTAAGATTAGGTTTAGGGTTATGTTTCTGGCTGTATACACCTTAAAACCGTTTTACACGATTCTAAGCAACTGTTCACGCCTCAAAACAGCTTGATACGTCTCTATCCCACCCTAAAGCCGTCTAAACGACGCTAAACAATATTGCCGGCAAAACATCTCTAAACCCGCATAAACCGTTCCAATCCCCACCGAATCCCATCAAAACCCATAAAATTGATTAAAACACGCCGAAACTCCTCTAAACACCTCTTCCCAATCTAATCCCATCTAAAACCCACCTAACTAATTCAAATTTCTCCAAATTCCTTAAACACGTCGAAAACCATCCAAACCCTTCTAAACATCTCGAAACCACCAGAACCACTCGACTGCCCTCCAAAATCTCTCATAATCAATCAAAAGCGATGTAAACACTCTAAACCTCTCCTAACCAATCCAAACCATTCCAAACTACTCTTTACCTCTCTGAACCCCTCCAAACACCTTCTAAATCCATTCAGCGTTTAAACCACAGCAAACAGCTTTACATCGTATGAAACCACTCCAAAAACTTCTAAACCCTAAAGCTCCCTAAACAGCTCGTCGAAACACATCGATATGCATCTAAACCTAGGGTTAGGGTTAGGGTTAGCGTTGTGGTACCGGTTAGGGTTAGGGATAGGGTTAGCGTTAGGGTTGGTGTTGGGGTTAGGGTTAGGGTTAGGGTTATGGGCTACGGTTAGGGTTAGGGTGAGCGTGAGAGCTAGGGTTAGCGTTAGGGTTAGGGTTAGGGTTAGGGTTAGGGTTAGGCTTAGGGTTAGGGTTAGGGTTAGGGTTAGGGTTAGTGTTAGGGTTAGGGTTAGGCATAGGGTTAGCGTTAGGGTTGGGTTTGGGGTTACGGTTAGGGTTAGGGTTACGGTTAGGGTTAGGGTTAGGGTTAGGTTTAGGGTTAGGGTTAGGGTTAAGATTAGGTTTAGGGTTAGGGTTAAGATTAGGTTTAGGGTTATGTTTCTGGTTGTATACACCTTAAAACCGCTTTACACGATTCTAAGCAACTGTTCACGCCTCAAAACAGCTTTATACGTCTCTATTCCACCCTAAAGCCGTCTAAACGGCGCTAAACAATATTGCCGGCAAAACATCTCTAAACCCGCATAAACCGTTCCAATCCCCACCGAATCCCATTAAAACCCTTAAAATTGATTAAAACACGCCTAAACTCCTCTAAACACCTCTTCCCAATCTAATCCCATTTAAAACCCACCTAACTAATTCAAATTTCTCCAAATTCCTTAGACACGTCGAAAACCATCCAAACCCTTCTAAACATCTCGAAACAACCAGAACCACTCGACTGCCCTCCAAAATCTCTCATAATTAGTCAAAAGCGATGTAAACACTCTAAACCTCTCCTAACCAATCCAAACCATTCCAAACTACTCTTTACCTCTCTGAACCCCTCCAAACACCTTCTAATTCCATCCAGCGTTTAAACCACACCAAACAGCTTTACATCGTATGAAACCACTCCAAACACTTCTAAACCCTAAAGCTCCCAAAACAGCTCGTCGAAACACATCGATATGCATCTAACCCTAGGGTTAGGGTTAGGGTTAGCGTTGGGGTACCGGTTAGGGTTAGGGATAGGGTTAGCGTTAGGGTTGGTGTTGGGTTAGGGTTAGGGTTATGGGCTACGGTTAGGGTTAGGGTGAGCGTGAGGGTTAGGGTTAGCGTTAGGGTTAGGGTTAGGGTTAGGGTTAGGGTTAGGCTTAGGGTTAGGGTTAGGGTTAGGGTTAGGGTTAGGGTTAGGGTTAGGGTTAGAGTAGGGTTAGGGTTAGGCTTAGGGTTAGGGTTAGGGTTAGTGTTAGGGTTAGGGTTAGGCATAGGGTTAACGTTAGGGTTGGGTTTGGGGTTAGGGTTAGGGTTAGGGTTAGGGTTACGGTTAGGGTTACGGTTAGGGTTAGGGTTAGGGTTAGGGTTAGGGTTAGGGTTAAGATTAGGTTTAGGGTTATGTTTCTGGCTGTATACCCCTTAACACCGCTTTGCACGATTCTAAGCAACTGTTCACGCCTCACAACAGCTTTATACGTCTCTATTCCACCCTAAAGCCGTCTAAACGGCGCTAAACAATATTGCCGGCAAAACATCTCTAAACCCGCATAAACCGTTCCAATCCCCACCGAATCCCATTAAAACCCTTAAAATTGATTAAAACACGCCTAAACTCCTCTAAACACCTCTTCCCAATCTAATCCCATTTAAAACCCACCTAACTAATTCAAATTTCTCCAAATTCCTTAGACACGTCGAAAACCATCCAAACCCTTCTAAACATCTCGAAACAACCAGAACCACTCGACTGCCCTCCAAAATCTCTCATAATTAGTCAAAAGCGATGTAAACACTCTAAACCTCTCCTAACCAATCCAAACCATTCCAAACTACTCTTTACCTCTCTGAACCCCTCCAAACACCTTCTAAATCCATCCAGCGTTTAAACCACACCAAACAGCTTTACATCGTAAGAAACCACTCCAAACACTTCTAAACCCTAAAGCTCGCTAAACAGCTCGTCGAAACACATCGATATGCATCTCAACCTAGGGTTAGGGGTAGTGTTAGCGTTGGGGTACCGGTTAGGGTTAGGGATAGGGTTAGCGTTAGGGTTGGTGTTGGGGTTAGGGTTAGGGTTATGGGCTACGGTTAGGGTTAGGGTGAGCGTGAGGGTTAGGGTTAGCGTTAGGGTTAGGGTTAGGGTTAGGGTTAGGGTTAGGATTACGGTTAGGGTTTGGGTTAGGGTTAGTGTTAGGGTTAGGGTTAGGCATAGGGTTAGCGTTAGGGTTGGGTTTGGGGTTAGGGTTAGGGTTACGGTTAGGGTTAGGGTTAGGGTTAGGTTTAGGGTTATGGTTAGGGTTAGGGTTAGGGTTAGGCTTAGGGTTAGTGTTAGGGTTAGGGTTAGGGTTGGGGTTAGTGTTAGGGTTAGGGTTAGGGTTAGGCATAGGGTTAAGGTTAGGGTTAGGTTTAGGGTTAGGGTTAGGGTTAGGGTTAGGGTTAGGGTTAGGGTTAGGGTTAAGATTAGGTTTAGGGTTATGTTTCTGGCTGTATACACCTTAAAACCGCTTTACACGATTCTAAGCAACTGTTCACGCCTCAAAACAGCTTTATACGTCTCTATCCCACCCTAAAGCCGTCTAAACGACGCTAAACAATATTGCCGGCAAAACATCCCTAAACCCGCATAAACCGTTCCATTCCCCACCGAATCCCATTAAAACCCTTAAAATTGATTAGAACACGCCTAAACTCCTCTAAACACCTCTTCCCAATCTAATCCCATCTAAAACCCACCTAACGAATTCAAATTTCTCCAAATTCCTTAAACACGTCGAAAACCATCCAAACCCTTCTAAACATCTCGAAACCAACAGAACCACTCGACTGCCCTCCAAAATCTCTCATAATCAATCAAAAGAGATGTAAACACTCTAAACCTCTCCTAACCAATCCAAACCATTCCAAACTACTCTTTACCTCTCTGAACCCCTCCAAACACCTTCTAATTCCATCCAGCGTTTAAACCACACCAAACAGCTTTACATCGTATGAAACCACTCCAAACACTTCTAAACCCTAAAGCTCCCTAAACAGCTCGTCGAAACACATCGATATGCATCTAACCCTAGGGTTAGGGTTAGGGTTAGCGTTGGGGTACCGGTTAGGGATAGGGATAGGGTTAGCGTTAGGGTTGGTGTTGGGTTAGGGTTAGGGTTATGGGCTACGGTTAGGGTTAGGGTGAGCGTGAGGGTTAGGGTTAGCGTTAGGGTTAGGGTTAGGGTTAGGGTTAGGGTTAGTGTTAGGGTTAGGGTTAGGCATAGGGTTAACGTTAGGGTTAGGTTTAGGGTTTGGGTTAGGGTTAGGGTTAGGGTTAGGGTTAGGGTTAGGGTTAAGATTAGGTTTAGGGTTATGTTTCTGGCTGTATACACCTTAAAACCGCTTTACACGATTCTAAGCAACTGTTCACGCCTCAAAACAGCTTGATACGTCTCTATCCCACCCTAAAGCCGTCTAAACGACGCTAAACAATATTGCCGGCAAAACATCTCTAAACCCGCATAAACCGTTCCAATCCCCACCGAATCCCATCAAAACCCATAAAATTGATTAAAACACGCCGAAACTCCTCTAAACACCTCTTCCCAATCTAATCCCATCTAAAACCCACCTAACTAATTCAAATTTCTCCAAATTCCTTAAACACGTCGAAAACCATCCAAACCCTTCTAAACATCTCGAAACCACCAGAACCACTCGACTGCCCTCCAAAATCTCTCATAATCAATCAAAAGCGATGTAAACACTCTAAACCTCTCCTAACCAATCCAAACCATTCCAAACTACTCTTTACCTCTCTGAACCCCTCCAAACACCTTCTAAATCCATTCAGCATTTAAACCACAGCAAACAGCTTTACATCGTATGAAACCACTCCAAAAACTTCTAAACCCTAAAGCTCCCTAAACAGCTCGTCGAAACACATCGATATGCATCTAAACCTAGGGTTAGGGTTAGGGTTAGCGTTGTGGTACCGGTTAGGGTTAGGGATAGGGTTAGCGTTAGGGTTGGTGTTGGGGTTAGGGTTAGGGTTAGGGTTATGGGCTACGGTTAGGGTTAGGGTGAGCGTGAGAGCTAGGGTTAGCGTTAGGGTTAGGGTTAGGGTTAGGGTTAGGGTTAGGCTTAGGGTTAGGGTTAGGGTTAGGGTTAGGGTTAGTGTTAGGGTTAGGGTTAGGCATAGGGTTAGCGTTAGGGTTGGGTTTGGGGTTACGGTTAGGGTTAGGGTTACGGTTAGGGTTAGGGTTAGGGTTAGGTTTAGGGTTAGGGTTAGGGTTAAGATTAGGTTTAGGGTTAGGGTTAAGATTAGGTTTAGGGTTATGTTTCTGGTTGTATACACCTTAAAACCGCTTTACACGATTCTAAGCAACTGTTCACGCCTCAAAACAGCTTTATACGTCTCTATCCCACCCTAAAGCCGTCTAAACGACGCTAAACAATATTGCCGGCAAAACACCTCTAAACCCGCATAAACCGTTTCAATCCCCACCGAATCCCATTAAAACCCTTAAAATTGATTAAAACACGCCTAAACTCCTCTAAACACCTCTTCCCAATCTAATCTCATCTAAAACCCACCTAACTAATTCAAATTTCTCCAAATTCCTTAAACACGTCGAAAACCATCCAAACCCTTCTAAACATCTCGAAACCACCAGAACCACTCGACTGCCCTCCAAAATCTCTGATAATCAATCAAAAGCGATGTAAACACTCCAAACCTCTCCTAACCAATCCAAACCATTTCAAACTACTCTTTACCTCTCTGAACCCCTCCAAACACCTTCTAAATCCATCCAGCGTTTAAACCACACCAAACAGCTTTACATCGTATGAAACCACTCCAAACACTTCTAAACCCTAAAGCTCGCTAAACAGCTCGTCGAAACACATCGATATGCATCTCAACCTAGGGTTAGGGTTAGTGTTAGCGTTGGGGTACCGGTTAGGGTTAGGGATAGGTTTAGCGTTAGGGTTGGTGTTGGGGTTAGGGTTAGGGTTAGGGTTATGGGCTACGGTTAGGGTTAGGGTGAGCGTGAGGGTTAGGGTTAGCGTTAGGGTTAGGGTTAGGGTTAGGGTTAGGGTTAGGGTTAGGCTTACGGTTAGGGTTTGGGTTAGGGTTAGGGTTAGTGTTAGGGTTAGGGTTAGGCATAGGGTTAGCGTTAGGGTTGGGTTTGGGGTTAGGGCTAGGGTTAGGGTTACGGTTAGGGTTAGGGTTAGGGTTAGGTTTAGGGTTAGGGTTAGGGTTAGTGTTAGGCTTAGGGTTAGTGTTAGGGTTAGGGTTAGGGTTAGGGTTAGGGTTAGTGTTAGGATTAGGGTTAGGCATAGGGTTAAGGTTAGGGTTAGGTTTAGGGTTAGGGTTAGGGTTAGGGTTAGGGTTAGGGTTAGGGTTAGGGTTAGGGTTAGGGTTAGGGTTAAGATTAGGTTTAGGGTTATGTTTCTGGCTGTATACACCTTAAAACCGCTTTACACGATTCTATCAACTGTTCACGCCTCAAAACAGCTTTATACGTCTCTATCCCACCCTAAAGCCGTCTAAACGACGCTAAACAATATTGCCGGCAAAACATCTCTAAACCCGCATAAACCGTTCCAATCCCCACCGAATCCCATTATAACCCTTAAAATTGATTAAAACACGCCTAAACTCCTCTAAACACCTCTTCCCAATCTAATCCCATCTAAAACCCACCAAACTAATTCAAATTTCTCCAAATTCCTTAAACACGTCGAAAACCATCCAAACCCTTCTAAACATCTCGAAACCACCAGAACCACTCGACTGCCCTCCAAAATCTCTGATAATCAATCAAAAGCGATGTAAACACTCTAAACCTCTCCTAACCAATCCAAACCATTCCAAACTACTCTTTACCTCTCTGAACCCCTCCAAACACCTTCTAATTCCATCCAGCGTTTAAACCACACCAAACAGCTTTACATCGTATGAAACCACTCCAAACACTTCTAAACCCTAAAGCTCCCTAAACAGCTCGTCGAAACACATCGATATGCATCTAACCCTAGGGTTAGGGTTAGGGTTAGCGTTGGGGTACCGGTTAGGGATAGGGATAGGGTTAGCGTTAGGGTTGGTGTTGGGTTAGGGTTAGGGTTATGGGCTACGGTTAGGGTTAGGGTGAGCGTGAGGGTTAGGGTTAGCGTTAGGGTTAGGGTTAGGGTTAGGGTTAGGGTTAGGCTTAGGGTTAGGGTTAGGGTTAGGGTTAGTGTTTAGGTTAGGGTTAGGCATAGGGTTAGCGTTAGGGTTGGGTTTGGGGTTAGGGTTAGGGTTAGGGTTAGGGTTAGGGTTAGGGTTAGGGTTAGGGTTAGGGTTGGGGTTAGGGTTAGGCTTAGGGTTAGTGTTAGGGTTAGGGTTAGGGTTAGTGTTAGGGTTAGTGTTAGGCATAGGGTTAACGTTAGGGTTAGGTTTAGGGTTAGGGTTAGGGTTAGGGTTAGGGTTAGGGTTAGGATTAGGTTTAGGGTTATGTTTCTGGCTGTATACACCTTAAAACCGCTTTACACGATTCTAAGCAACTGTTCACGCCTCAAAACAGCTTTATACGTCTCTATCCCACCCTAAAGCCGTCTAAACGACGCTAAACAATATTGCCGGCAAAACATCTCTAAACCCGCATAAACCGTTCCATTCCCCACCGAATCCCATTAAAACCCTTAAAATTGATTAGAACACGCCTAAACACCTCTAAACACCTCTTCCCAATCTAATCCCATCTAAAACCCACCTAACGAATTCAAATTTCTCCAAATTCCTTAAACACGTCGAAAACCATCCAAACCCTTCTAAACATCTCGAAACCAACAGAACCACTCGACTGCCCTCCAAAATCTCTCATAATCAATCCAAAGAGATGTAAACACTCTAAACCTCTCCTAACCAATCCAAAACATTCCAAAGTACTCTTTACCTCTCTGAACCCCTGCAAACACCTTCTAAATCCATCCAGCGTTTAAACCACACCAAACAGCTTTACATCGTATGAAACCACTCCAAACACTTCTAAACCCTAAATCTCCCTAAACAGCTCGTCGAAACACATCGATATGCATCTAACCCTAGGGTTAGGGTTAGGGTTAGCGTTGGGGTACCGTTAGGGTTAGGGATAGGGTTAGCGTTGGGGTACCGGTTAGGGTTAGGGATAGGGTTAGCGTGAGGGTTGGTGTTGGGTTAGGGTTAGGGTTATGGGCTACGGTTAGGGTTAGGGTGAGCGTGAGGGTTAGGGTTAGCGTTAGGGTTAGGGTTAGGGTTAGGGTTAGGGTTAGGCTTAGGGTTAGGGTTAGGGTTAGGGTTAGTGTTAGGGTTAGGGTTAGGCATAGGGTTAGCGTTAGGGTTGGGTTTGGGGTTAGGGTTAGGGTTAGGGTTAGGGTTAGGGTTAGGGTTAGGTTTAGGGTTAGGGTTAGGGTTAGGGTTAGGGTTAGGCTTAGGGTTAGTGTTAGGGTTAGGGTTAGGGTTAGGGTTAGGGTTAGTGTTAGGGTTAGGGTTAGGCATAGGGTTAACGTTAGGGTTAGGTTTAGGGTTAGGGTTAGGGTTAGGGTTAGGGTTAGGGTTAGGGTTAGGGTTAGGGTTAGGGTTAGGGTTACGGTTAAGATTAGGTTTAGGGTTATGTTTCTGGCTGTATACACCTTAAAACCGCTTTACACGATTCTAAGCAACTGTTCACGCCTCAAAACAGCTTTATACGTCTCTATCCCACCCTAAAGCCGTTTAAACGACGCTAAACAATATTGCCGGCAAAACATCTCTAAACCCGCATAAACCGTTCCATTCCCCACCGAATCCCATTAAAACCCTTAAAATTGATTAGAACACGCCTAAACTCCTCTAAACACCTCTTCCCAATCTAATCCCATCTAAAACCCACCTAACGAATTCAAATTTCTCCAAATTCCTTAAACACGTCGAAAACCATCCAAACCCTTCTAAACATCTCGAAACCAACAGAACCACTCGACTGCCCTCCAAAATCTCTCATAATCAATCAAAAGAGATGTAAACACTCTAAACCTCTCCTAACCAATCCAAAACATTCCAAAGTACTCTTTACCTCTCTGAACCCCTCCAAACACCTTCTAAATCCATCCAGCGTTTAACCACACCAAACAGCTTTACATCGTATGAAACCACTCCAAACACTTCTAAACCCTAAAGCTCCCTAAACAGCTCGTCGAAACACATCGATATGCATCTAAACCTAGGTTTAGGGTTAGGGTTAGCGTTGGGGTACCGGTTAGGGTTAGGGATAGGGTTAGCGTTAGGGTTGGTGTTGGGGTGAGGGTTAGGGTTAGGGTTATGGGCTACGGTTAGGGTTAGGGTTAGGGTGAGCGTGAGGGTTAGGGTTAGCGTTAGGGTTAGGGTTAGGGTTAGGGTTAGGCTTAGGGTTAGGGTTAGGGTTAGTGTTAGGGTTGGGTTTGGGGTTAGGGTTAGGTTTAGGGTTACAGTCAGGGTTAGGGTTAGGGTTAGGTTTAGGGTTAGGGTTAGGGTTAGGGTTAGGGTTAGGGTTAGCCTTAGGGTTAGGGTTAGGGTTAGGGTTACGGTTAGGGTTAGTGTTAGGGTTAGGCATAGGGTTAGCGTTAGGGTTGGGTTTGGGGTTAGGGTTAGGGTTAGGGTTAGGGTTACGGTCAGGGTTAGGGTTAGGGTTAGGTTTAGGGTTAGGGTTAGGGTTAGGGTTAGGGTTAGGCTTAGGGTTAGGGTTAGGGTTAGGGTTACGGTTATGGTTAGTGTTAGGGTTAGGGTTAGGCATAGGGTTAGCGTTAGGGTTGGGTTTGGGGTTAGGGTTAGGGTTAGGGTTAGGGTTAGGGTTAGGGTTAGGGTTAGGGTTAGGGTTAGGGTTAGGGTTAGGGTTAAGATTAGGTTTAGGGTTATGTTTCTGGCTGTATACACCTTAAAACCGCTTTACACGATTCTAAGCAACTGTTCACGCCTCAAAACAGCTTGATACGTCTCTATCCCACCCTAAAGCCGTCTAAACGACGCTAAACAATATTGCCGGCAAAACATCTCTAAACCCGCATAAACCGTTCCAATCCCCACCGAATCCCATTAAAACCCTTAAAATTGATTAAAACACGCCTAAACTCCTCTAAACACCTCTTCCCAATCTAATCCCATCTAAAACCCACCTAACTAATTCAAACTTCTCCAAATTCCTTAAACACGTCGAAAACCATCCAAACCCTTCTAAACATCTCGAAACCACCAGAACCACTCGACTGCCCCCCAAAATCTCTCATAATCAATCAAAAGCGATGTAAACACTCTAAACCTCTCCTAACCAATCCAAACCATTCCAAACTACTCTTTACCTCTCTGAACCCCTCCAAACACCTTCTAAATCCATCCAGCGTTTAAACCACACCAAACAGCTTTACATCGTATGAAACCACTCCAAACACTTCTAAACCCTAAAGCTCCCTAAACAGCTCGTCGAAACACATCGATATGCATCTAAACCTAGGGGTAGGGTTAGGGTTAGCGTTGGGGTACCGGTTAGGGTTAGGGATAGGGTTAGCGTTAGGGTTGGTGTTGGGGTTAGGGTTAGGGTTAGGGTTATGGGCTACGGTTAGGGTTAGGGTGAGCGTGAGGGCTAGGGTTAGCGTTAGGGTTAGGGTTAGGGTTAGGGTTAGGGTTAGGGTTAGGCTTAGGGTTAGGGTTAGGGTTAGGGTTAGGGTTAGTGTTAGGGTTAGGGTTAGGCATAGGGTTAGCGTTAGGGTTGGGTTTGGGGTTACGGCTAGGGTTAGGGTTACGGTTAGGGTTAGGGTTAGGGTTAGGTTTAGGGTTAGGGTTAGGGTTAGGGTTAGGCTTAGGGTTAGTGTTAGGGTTAGGGTTAGGGTTAGGGTTAGTGTTAGGGTTAGAGTTAGGCATAGGGTTAAGGTTAGGGTTAAGTTTAGGGTTAGGGTTAGGGTTAGGGTTAGGGTTAGGGTTAGGGTTAGGGTTAGGGTTACGGTTACGGTTAGGGTTAGGGTTAGGGTTAGGGTTAGGCATAGGGTTAGCCTTAGGGTTGGGTTTGGGGTTAGGGTTAGGGTTAGGGTTAGGGTTAGGGTTACGGTTAGGGTTAGGGTTAGGGTTAGGGTTAGGGTTAGGGTTAGGGTTAGGGTTAAGATTAGGTTTAGGGTTATGTTTCTGGTTGTATACACCTTAAAACCGTTTTACACGATTCTAAGCAACTGTTCACGCCTCAAAACAGCTTTATACGTCTCTATGCCACCCTAAAGCCGTCTAAACGACGCTAAACAATATTGCCGGCAAAACATCTCTAAACCCGCATAAA
>CAUPSL010001491.1:6715000-6717500 GCA_963514005.1 Raja brachyura | reverse complement strand
AAAACCCACCTAACGAATTCAAATTTCTCCAAATTCCTTAAACACGTCGAAAACCATCCAAACCCTTCTAAACATCTCGAAACCAACAGAACCACTCGACTGCCTTCCAAAATCTCTCATAATCAATCAAAAGAGATGTAAACACTCTAAACCTCTCCTAACCAATCCAAAACATTCCAAAGTACTCTTTACCTCTCTGAACCCCTCCAAACACCTTCTAAATCCATCCAGCGTTTAACCACACCAAACAGCTTTACATCGTATGAAACCACTCCAAACACTTCTAAACCCTAAAGCTCCCTAAACAGCTCGTCGAAACACATCGATATGCATCTAAACCTAGGTTTAGGGTTAGGGTTAGCGTTGGGGTACCGGTTAGGGTTAGGGATAGGGTTAGCGTTAGGGTTGGTGTTGGGGTGAGGGTTAGGGTTAGGGTTATGGGCTACGGTTAGGGTTAGGGTTAGGGTGAGCGTGAGGGTTAGGGTTAGCGTTAGGGTTAGGGTTAGGGTTAGGGTTAGGCTTAGGGTTAGGGTTAGGGTTAGTGTTAGGGTTGGGTTTGGGGTTAGGGTTAGGTTTAGGGTTACAGTCAGGGTTAGGGTTAGGGTTAGGTTTAGGGTTAGGGTTAGGGTTAGGGTTAGGGTTAGGGTTAGCCTTAGGGTTAGGGTTAGGGTTAGGGTTACGGTTAGGGTTAGTGTTAGGGTTAGGGTTAGGCATAGGGTTAGCGTTAGGGTTGGGTTTGGGGTTAGGGTTAGGGTTAGGGTTAGGGTTACGGTCAGGGTTAGGGTTAGGGTTAGGTTTAGGGTTAGGGTTAGGGTTAGGGTTAGGGTTAGGGTTAGGCTTAGGGTTAGGGTTAGGGTTAGGGTTACGGTTATGGTTAGTGTTAGGGTTAGGGTTAGGCATAGGGTTAGCGTTAGGGTTGGGTTTGGGGTTAGGGTTAGGGTTAGGGTTAGGGTTAGGGTTAGGGTTAGGGTTAGGGTTAGGGTTAGGGTTAGGGTTAGGGTTAGGGTTAAGATTAGGTTTAGGGTTATGTTTCTGGCTGTATACACCTTAAAACCGCTTTACACGATTCTAAGCAACTGTTCACGCCTCAAAACAGCTTGATACGTCTCTATCCCACCCTAAAGCCGTCTAAACGACGCTAAACAATATTGCCGGCAAAACATCTCTAAACCCGCATAAACCGTTCCAATCCCCACCGAATCCCATTAAAACCCTTAAAATAGATTAA
The DNA here is from genome assembly GCA_963514005.1 of Raja brachyura. The sequence continues at coordinate 6,716,272 of CAUPSL010001491.1, read as the reverse complement.
AACACGCCTAAACTCCTCTAAACACCTCTTCCCAATCTAATCCCATCTAAAACCCACCTAACTAATTCAAACTTCTCCAAATTCCTTAAACACGTCGAAAACCATCCAAACCCTTCTAAACATCTCGAAACCACCAGAACCACTCGACTGCCCCCCAAAATCTCTCATAATCAATCAAAAGCGATGTAAACACTCTAAACCTCTCCTAACCAATCCAAACCATTCCAAACTACTCTTTACCTCTCTGAACCCCTCCAAACACCTTCTAAATCCATCCATCGTTTAAACCACACCAAACAGCTTTACATCGTATGAAACCACTCCAAACACTTCTAAACCCTAAAGCTCCCTAAACAGCTCGTCGAAACACATCGATATGCATCTAAACCTAGGGGTAGGGTTAGGGTTAGCGTTGGGGTACCGGTTAGGGTTAGGGATAGGGTTAGCGTTAGGGTTGGTGTTGGGGTTAGGGTTAGGGTTAGGGTTATGGGCTACGGTTAGGGTTAGGGTGAGCGTGAGGGCTAGGGTTAGCGTTAGGGTTAGGGTTAGGGTTAGGGTTAGGGTTAGGGTTAGGCTTAGGGTTAGGGTTAGGGTTAGGGTTAGGGTTAGTGTTAGGGTTAGGGTTAGGCATAGGGTTAGCGTTAGGGTTGGGTTTGGGGTTACGGCTAGGGTTAGGGTTACGGTTAGGGTTAGGGTTAGGGTTAGGTTTAGGGTTAGGGTTAGGGTTATGGTTAGGCTTAGGGTTAGTGTTAGGGTTAGGGTTAGGGTTAGGGTTAGTGTTAGGGTTAGAGTTAGGCATAGGGTTAAGGTTAGGGTTAAGTTTAGGGTTAGGGTTAGGGTTAGGGTTAGGGTTAGGGTTAGGGTTAGGGTTAGGGTTAGGGTTAGGGTTACGGTTACGGTTAGGGTTAGGGTTAGGGTTAGGGTTAGGCATAGGGTTAGCCTTAGGGTTGGGTTTGGGGTTAGGGTTAGGGTTAGGGTTAGGGTTAGGGTTAGGGTTACGGTTAGGGTTAGGGTTAGGGTTAGGGTTAGGGTTAGGGTTAGGGTTAGGGTTAAGATTAGGTTTAGGGTTATGTTTCTGGTTGTATACACCTTAAAACCGTTTTACACGATTCTAAGCAACTGTTCACGCCTCAAAACAGCTTTATACGTCTCTATGCCACCCTAAAGCCGTCTAAACGACGCTAAACAATATTGCCGGCAAAACATCTCTAAACCCGCATAAACCGTTCCAATCCCCACCGAATCCCATTAAAACCCTTAAAATTGATTAAA
>CAUPSL010001491.1:6615000-6712500 GCA_963514005.1 Raja brachyura | reverse complement strand
TCCAAACCCTTCTAAACATCTCGAAACCAACAGAACCACTCGACTGCCTTCCAAAATCTCTCATAATCAATCAAAAGAGATGTAAACACTCTAAACCTCTCCTAACCAATCCAAAACATTCCAAAGTACTCTTTACCTCTCTGAACCCCTCCAAACACCTTCTAAATCCATCCAGCGTTTAACCACACCAAACAGCTTTACATCGTATGAAACCACTCCAAACACTTCTAAACCCTAAAGCTCCCTAAACAGCTCGTCGAAACACATCGATATGCATCTAAACCTAGGTTTAGGGTTAGGGTTAGCGTTGGGGTACCGGTTAGGGTTAGGGATAGGGTTAGCGTTAGGGTTGGTGTTGGGGTGAGGGTTAGGGTTAGGGTTATGGGCTACGGTTAGGGTTAGGGTTAGGGTGAGCGTGAGGGTTAGGGTTAGCGTTAGGGTTAGGGTTAGGGTTAGGGTTAGGCTTAGGGTTAGGGTTAGGGTTAGTGTTAGGGTTGGGTTTGGGGTTAGGGTTAGGTTTAGGGTTACAGTCAGGGTTAGGGTTAGGGTTAGGTTTAGGGTTAGGGTTAGGGTTAGGGTTAGGGTTAGGGTTAGCCTTAGGGTTAGGGTTAGGGTTAGGGTTACGGTTAGGGTTAGTGTTAGGGTTAGGGTTAGGCATAGGGTTAGCGTTAGGGTTGGGTTTGGGGTTAGGGTTAGGGTTAGGGTTAGGGTTACGGTCAGGGTTAGGGTTAGGGTTAGGTTTAGGGTTAGGGTTAGGGTTAGGGTTAGGGTTAGGGTTAGGCTTAGGGTTAGGGTTAGGGTTAGGGTTACGGTTATGGTTAGTGTTAGGGTTAGGGTTAGGCATAGGGTTAGCGTTAGGGTTGGGTTTGGGGTTAGGGTTAGGGTTAGGGTTAGGGTTAGGGTTAGGGTTAGGGTTAGGGTTAGGGTTAGGGTTAGGGTTAGGGTTAGGGTTAAGATTAGGTTTAGGGTTATGTTTCTGGCTGTATACACCTTAAAACCGCTTTACACGATTCTAAGCAACTGTTCACGCCTCAAAACAGCTTGATACGTCTCTATCCCACCCTAAAGCCGTCTAAACGACGCTAAACAATATTGCCGGCAAAACATCTCTAAACCCGCATAAACCGTTCCAATCCCCACCGAATCCCATTAAAACCCTTAAAATTGATTAAAACACGCCTAAACTCCTCTAAACACCTCTTCCCAATCTAATCCCATCTAAAACCCACCTAACTAATTCAAACTTCTCCAAATTCCTTAAACACGTCGAAAACCATCCAAACCCTTCTAAACATCTCGAAACCACCAGAACCACTCGACTGCCCCCCAAAATCTCTCATAATCAATCAAAAGCGATGTAAACACTCTAAACCTCTCCTAACCAATCCAAACCATTCCAAACTACTCTTTACCTCTCTGAACCCCTCCAAACACCTTCTAAATCCATCCAGCGTTTAAACCACACCAAACAGCTTTACATCGTATGAAACCACTCCAAACACTTCTAAACCCTAAAGCTCCCTAAACAGCTCGTCGAAACACATCGATATGCATCTAAACCTAGGGGTAGGGTTAGGGTTAGCGTTGGGGTACCGGTTAGGGTTAGGGATAGGGTTAGCGTTAGGGTTGGTGTTGGGGTTAGGGTTAGGGTTAGGGTTATGGGCTACGGTTAGGGTTAGGGTGAGCGTGAGGGCTAGGGTTAGCGTTAGGGTTAGGGTTAGGGTTAGGGTTAGGGTTAGGGTTAGGCTTAGGGTTAGGGTTAGGGTTAGGGTTAGGGTTAGTGTTAGGGTTAGGGTTAGGCATAGGGTTAGCGTTAGGGTTGGGTTTGGGGTTACGGCTAGGGTTAGGGTTACGGTTAGGGTTAGGGTTAGGGTTAGGTTTAGGGTTAGGGTTAGGGTTAGGGTTAGGCTTAGGGTTAGTGTTAGGGTTAGGGTTAGGGTTAGGGTTAGTGTTAGGGTTAGAGTTAGGCATAGGGTTAAGGTTAGGGTTAAGTTTAGGGTTAGGGTTAGGGTTAGGGTTAGGGTTAGGGTTAGGGTTAGGGTTAGGGTTAGGGTTACGGTTACGGTTACGGTTAGGGTTAGGGTTAGGGTTAGGCATAGGGTTAGCCTTAGGGTTGGGTTTGGGGTTAGGGTTAGGGTTAGGGTTAGGGTTAGGGTTACGGTTAGGGTTAGGGTTAGGGTTAGGGTTAGGGTTAGGGTTAGGGTTAGGGTTAAGATTAGGTTTAGGGTTATGTTTCTGGTTGTATACACCTTAAAACCGTTTTACACGATTCTAAGCAACTGTTCACGCCTCAAAACAGCTTTATACGTCTCTATGCCACCCTAAAGCCGTCTAAACGACGCTAAACAATATTGCCGGCAAAACATCTCTAAACCCGCATAAACCGTTCCAATCCCCACCGAATCCCATTAAAACCCTTAAAATTGATTAAAACACGCCTAAACTCCTCTAAACACCTCTTCCCAATCTAATCCCATCTAAAACCCACCTAACTAATTCAAATTTCTCCAAATTCCTTAAACACGTCGAAAACCATCCAAACCCTTCTAAACATCTCGAAACAACCAGAACCACTCGACTGCCCTCCAAAATCTCTGATAATCATTCAAAAGCGATGTAAACACTCTAAACCTCTCCTAACCAATCCAAACCATTTCAAACTACTCTTTACCTCTCTGAACCCCTCCAAACACCTTCTAAATCCATCCAGCGTTTAAACCACACCAAACAGCTTTACATCGTATGAAACCACTCCAAACACTTCTAAACCCTAAAGCTCGCTAAACAGCTCGTCGAAACACATCGATATGCATCTCAACCTAGGGTTAGGGTTAGTGTTAGCGTTGGGGTACCGGTTAGGGTTAGGGATAGGTTTAGCGTTAGGGTTGGTGTTGGGGTTAGGGTTAGGGTTAGGGTTATGGGCTACGGTTAGGGTTAGGGTGAGGGTTAGGGTTAGCGTTAGGGTTAGGGTTAGGGTTAGGGTTAGGGTTAGGGTTAGGCTTACGGTTAGGGTTTGGGTTAGGGTTAGGGTTAGTGTTAGGGTTAAGGTTAGGGTTAGGGTTAGGCTTAGGGTTAGTGTTAGGGTTAGTGTTAGGTTTAGGGTTAGGGTTAGGCATAGGGTTAAGGTTAGGGTTAGGTTTAGGGTTAGGGTTAGGGTTAGGGTTAGGGTTAGGGTTAGGGTTAAGATTAGGTTTACGGTTATGTTTCTGGCTGTATACACCTTAAAACCGCTTTACACGATTCTAAGCCTCAAAACAGCTTTATACGTCTCTATCCCACCCTAAAGCCGTCTAAACGACGCTAAACAATATTGCCGGCAAAACATCTCTAAACCCGCATAAACCGTTCCATTCCCCACCGAATCCCATTAAAACCCTTAAAATTGATTAGAACACGCCTAAACTCCTCTTCCCAATCTAATCCCATCTAAAACCCACCTAACGAATTCAAATTTCTCCAAATTCCTTAAACACGTCGAAAACCATCCAAACCCTTCTAAACATCTCGAAACCAACAGAACCACTCGACTGCCCTCCAAAATCTCTCATAATCAATCAAAAGAGATGTAAACACTCTAAACCTCTCCTAACCAATCCAAACCATTCCAAAGTACTCTTTACCTCTCTGAACCCCTCCAAACACCTTCTAAATCCATCCAGCGTTTAAACCACACCAAACAGCTTTACATTGTATGAAACCACTCCAAACACTTCTAAACCCTAAAGCTTCTAAACAGCTCGTCGAAACACATCGATATGCATCTAAACCTAGGGTTAGGGTTAGGGTTAGCGTTGGGGTACCGGTTAGGGTTAGGGATAGGGTTAGCGTTAGGGTTGGTGTTGGGGTTAGGGTTAGGGTTAGGGTTATGGGCTACGGTTAGGGTTAGGGTTAGGGTGAGCGTGAGGGTTAGGGTTAGCGTTAGGGTTAGGGTTAGGGTTAGGGTTAGGCTTAGGGTTAGGGTAAGGGTTAGTGTTAGGGTTGGGTTTGGGGTTAGGGTTAGGGTTAGGGTTAGGGTTACGGTCAGGGTTAGGGTTAGGGTTAGGTTTAGGGTTAGGGTTAGGGTTAGGGTTAGGGTTAGGGTTAGGCTTAGGGTTAGGGTTAGGGTTAGGGTTACGGTTAGGGTTAGTGTTAGGGTTAGGGTTAGGCATAGGGTTAGCGTTAGGGTTGGGTTTGGGGTTAGGGTTAGGGTTAGGGTTAGGGTTACGGTCAAGGTTAGGGTTAGGGTTAGGTTTAGGGTTAGGGTTAGGGTTAGGGTTAGGGTTAGGCTTAGGGTTAGGGTTAGGGTTAGGGTTACGGTTAGGGTTAGTGTTAGGGTTAGGGTTAGGCATAGGGTTAGCGTTAGGGTTGGGTTTGGGGTTAGGGTTAGGGTTAGGGTTAGGGTTAGGGTTAGGGTTAGGGTTAGGGTTAAGATTAGGTTTAGGGTTATGTTTCTGGCTGTATACACCTTAAAACCGCATTACACGATTCTAAGCAACTTTTCACGCCTCAAAACAGCTTTATACGTCTCTATCCCACCCTAAAGCCGTCTAAACGACGCTAAACAATATTGCCGGCAAAACATCTCTAAACCCGCATAAACCGTTCCAATCCCCACCGAATCCCATTAAAACCCTTAAAATTGATTAAAACACGCCTAAACTCCTCTAAACACCTCTTCCCAATCTAATCCCATCTAAAACCCACCTAACTAATTCAAACCTCTCCAAATTCCTTAAACACGTCGAAAACCATCCAAACCCTTCTAAACATCTCGAAACCACCAGAACCACTCGACTGCCCTCCAAAATCTCTCATAATCAATCAAAAGCGATGCAAACACTCTAAACCTCTCCTAACCAATCCAAACCATTCCAAACTACTCTTTACCTCTCTGAACCCCTCCAAACACCTTCTAAATCCATCCAGCGTTTAAACCACACCAAACAGCTTTACATCGTATGAAACCACTCCAAACACTTCTAAACCCTAAAGCTCCCTAAACAGCTCGTCGAAACACATCGATATGCATCTAAACCTAGGGTTAGGGTTAGGGTTAGCGTTGGGGTACCGGTTAGGGTTAGGGATAGGGTTAGCGTTAGGATTATGGGCTACGGTTAGGGTTAGGGTGAGCGTGAGGGTTAGGGTTAGCGTTAAGGTTAGGGTTAGGGTTACGTTTAGGGTTAGGCTTAGGGTTAGGGTTAGGGTTTGGGTTAGGGTTAGTGTTAGGGTTAGGGTTAGGCATAGGGTTAGCGTTAGGGTTGGGTTTGGGGTTAGGGTTAGGGTTAGGGTTACGGTTAAGGTTAGGGTTAGGGTTAGGTTTAGGTTTAGGGTTAGGGTTAGGGTTAGGGTTAGGCTTAGGGTTAGGGTTAGGGTTAGTGTTAGGGTTAGGGCTAGGCATAGGGTTAGCGTTAGGGTTGGGTTTGGGGTTAGGGTTAGGGTTAGGGTTAGGGTTACGGTTACGGTTACGGTTAGGGTTAGGGTTAGGGTTAGGGTTAGGGTTAAGATTAGGTTTAGGGTTATGTTTCCGGCTGTATACACCTTAAAACCGCTTTACACGATTCTAAGCAACTGTTCACGCCTCAAAACAGCTTTATACGTCTCTATTCCACCCTAAAGCCGTCTAAACGGCGCTAAACAATTTTGCCGGCAAAACATCTCTAAACCCGCATAAATCGTTCCAATCCCCACCGAATCCCATTAAAACCCTTAAAATTGATTAAAACACGCCTAAACTCCTCTAAACACCCACCTAACGAATTCATATTTCTCCAAATTCCTTAAATACGTCGAAAACCATCCAAACCCTTCTAAACATCTCGAAACAACCAGAACCACTCGACTGCCCTCCAAAATCTCTCACAATCAATCAAAAGCGATGTAAACACTCTAAACCTCTCCTAACCAATCCAAACCATTCCAAACTACTTTTTACCTCTCTGAACCCCTCCAAACACCTTCTAAATCCATCCAGCGTTTAAACCACACCAAACAGCTTTACATCGTATGAAACCACTCCAAACACTTCTAAACCCTAAAGCTCCCTAAACAGCTCGTCGAAACACATCGATATGCATCTAAACCTAGGGTTAGGGTTAGGGTTAGCGTTGGGGTACCGGTTAGGGTTAGGGATAGGGTTAGCATTAGGGTTATGGGCTACGGTTAGGGTTAGGGGTAGGGTGAGCGTGAGGGTCAGGGTTAGCGTTAGGGTTAGGGTTAGGGTTAGGGTTAGGGTTAGGGTTAGGGTTAGGGTTAGTGTTAGGGTTAGGGTTAGGCTTAGGGTTAGGGTTAGGGTTAGGGTTAGGGTTAGGCATAGGGTTAGCGTCAGGGTTGGGTTTGGGGTTAGGGTTAGGGTTAGGGTTACGGTTACGGTTAGGGTTAGGGTTAGGTTTAGGGTTAGGGTTAGGGTTAGGGTTAGGGTTAGGCTTAGGGTTAGTGTTAGGGTTAGGGTTAGGGTTAGGGATAGTGTTAGGGTTAGGGTTGGGCATAGGGTTAGCGGTAGGGTTGGGTTTGGGGTTAGGGTTAGGGTTAGGGTTAGGGTTACGGTTACGGTTACGGTTAGGGTTAGGGTTAGGCTTAGGGTTACGATTAGGTTTAGGGTTATGTTTCTGGTTGTATACACCTTAAAACCGCTTTACACGATTCTAAGCAACTGTTCCCGCCTCAAAACAGCTTTATACGTCTCTATCCCACCCTAAAGCCGTCTAAACGACGCTAAACAATATTGCCGGCAAAACATCTCTAAACCCGCATAAACCGTTCCAATCCCCACCGAATCCCATTAAAAGCCTTAAAATTGATTAAAACACGCCTAAACTCCTCTAAACACCCCTTCCCAATCTAATCCCATCTAAAACCCACCTAACTAATTCAAACCTCTAAAAATTCCTTAAACACGTCGAAAACCATACAAAGGCTGCTAAACATCTCGAAACCACCAGAACCACTCGACTGCCCTCCAAAATCACTCATAATCAATCAAAAGCGATGAAAACACTCTAAACCTCTCCTAACCAATCCAATCCATTCCAAACTACTCTTTACCTCTCTGAACCCCTCCAAACACCTTCTAAATCAATCTAGCGTTTAAACCACAGCAAACAGCTTTACATCGTATGAAACCACTCCAAACACTTCTAAACCCTAAAGCTCCCTAAACAGCTCGTCGAAACACATCGATATGCATCTAAACCTAGGGTTAGGGTTAGGGTTAGCGTTGGGGTACCGGTTAGGGTTAGGGATAGGGTTAGCGTTAGGGTTATGGGCTACGGTTAAGGTTAGGGTTAGGGTGAGCGTGAGGGTTAGGGTTAGGCTTAGGGTTAGGGTTAGGGTTAGGGTTAGGGTTAGTGTTAGGGTTAGGGTTAGGCTTAGGGTTAGGGTTAGGGTTAGTGTTAGGGTTAGGCATAGGGTTAGCGTTAGGGTTGGGTTTGGGGGTAGGGTTAGGGTTAGGGTTACGGTTAGGGTTAGGGTTAGGGTTAGGTTTAGGGTTAGGGTTATGGTTAGGGTTCGGCTTAGGGTTAGTGTTAGGGTTAGGGTTAGGGTTAGGTTAGGCATAGGGTTAGGGTTGGGTTTGGGGTTAGGGTTAGGGTTAGGGTTACGGTTAGGGTTAGGGTTAGGGTTAAGTTTAGGGTTAGGGTTAGGGTTAGGGTTAGGCTTAGGGTTAGTGTTAGGGTTAGGGTTAGGGTTAGGGTTAGGGTTAGGTTTAGGGTTAGGGTTAGGGTTAGGGTTAGGGTTAGGGTTAGGGTTAGGGTTAGGGTTAGGGTTAAGATTAGGTTTAGGGTTATGTTATGGCTGTATACACCTTAAAACCGCTTTACACGATTCTAAGCAACTGTTCACGCCTCAAAACAGCTTTATACGTCTCTATCCCACCCTAAAGCCGTCTAAACGACGCTAAACAACATTGCCGGCAAAACATCTCTAAACCCGCATAAACCGTTCCATTCCCCACCGAATCCCATTAAAACCCTTAAAATTGATTAAAACACGCCTAAACTCCTCTAAACACCTCTTCCCAATCTAATCCCATCTAAAACCCACCTAACTAATTCAAATTTCTCCAAATTCCTTAAACACGTCGAAAACCATCCAAACCCTTCTAAACATCTCGAAACCACCAGAACCACTCGACTGCCCTCCAAAATCTCTCATAATCAATCAAAAGCGATGGAAACACTCTAGACCTCTCCTAACCAATCCAAACCATTCCAAACTACTCTTTACCTCTCTGAACCCCTCCAAACACCTTCTAAATCCATCCAGCGTTTAAAGCACACCAAACAGCTTTACATCGTATGAAACCACTCCAAACACTTCTAAACCCTAAAGTTCCCTAAACAGCTCGTCGAAACACATCGATATGTATCTAAACCTAGGGTTAGGGTTAGGGTTAGCGTTGGGGTACCGGTTAGGGTTAGGGATAGGGTTAGCGTTAGGGTTGGTGTTGGGGTTAGGTTTAGGGTTATGGGCTACGGTTAGGGTTAGGGTTAGGGTGAGCGTGAGGGTTAGGGTTAGCGTTAGGGTTAGGGTTAGGGTTAGGGTTAGGCTTAGGGTTAGGGTTAGGTTAGGGTTAGTGTTAGGGTTAGGGTTAGGCATAGGGTTAGCGTTAGGGTTGGGTTTGGGGTTAGGGTTAGGGTTAGGGTTAGGGTTAGGGTTAGGGTTAGGGTTAGGTTTAGGGTTAGGGTTAGGGTTAGGCTTAGGCTTAGGGTTAGGGTTAGGGTTAGGGTTAGGGTTAGGCATAGGGTTAGCGTTAGGGTTGGGTTTGGGGTTAGGGTTAGGGTTAGGGTTAGGGTTAGGGTTACGGTTAGGGTTAGGGTTAGGGTTAGGGTTAGGGTTAGGGTTAGGGTTAGGGTTAGGGTTAGGGTTAGGGTTAGGGTTAGGGTTAGGGTTAGGGTTAGGGTTAGGGTTAGGGTTAGGGTTAGGGTTAGGGTTGGGTTTGGGGTCAGGGTTAGGGTTAGGGTTAGGGTTACGGTCAGGGTTAGGGTTAGGGTTAGGTTTAGGGTTAGGGTTAGGGTTAGGGTTAGGGTTAGGGTTAGGCTTAGGGTTAGGGTTAGGGTTAGGGTTACAGTTAGGGTTAGTGTTAGGGTTAGGGTTAGGCATAGGGTTAGCGTTAGGGTTGGGTTTGGGGTTAGGGTTAGGGTTAGGGTTACGGTCAGGGTTAGGGTTAAGGTTAGGTTTAGGGTTAGGGTTAGGGTTAGGGTTAGGGTTAGGGTTAGGCTTGGGGTTAGGGTTAGGGTTAGGGTTACGGTTAGGGTTAGTGTTAGGGTTAGGGTTAGGCATAGGTTTAGCGTTAGGGTTGGGTTTGGGGTTAGGGTTAGGGTTAGGGTTAGGGTTAGGGTTAGGGTTAGGGTTAGGGTTAGGGTTAGGGTTAAGATTAGGTTTAGGGTTATGTTTCTGGCTGTATACACCTTAAAACCGCTTTACACGATTCTAAGCAACTGTTCACGCCTCAAAACAGCTTTATACGTCTCTATCCCACCCTAAAGCCGTCTAAACGACGTTAAACAATATTGCCGGCAAAACATCTCTAAACCCGCATAAACCGTTCCAATCCCCACCGAATCCCATTAAAACCCTTAAAATTGATTAAAACACGCCTAAACTCCTCTAAACACCTCTTCCCAATCTAATCCCATCTAAAACCCACCTAACTAAATCAAACCTCTCCAAATTCCTTAAACACGTCGAAAACCATCCAAACCCTTCTAAACATCTCGAAACAACCAGAACCACTCGACTGCCCTCCAAAATCTCTCATAATCAATCAAAAGCGATGTAAACACTCTAAACCTCTCCTAACCAATCCAAACCATTCCAAACTACTTTTTACCTCTCCGAACCCCTCCAAACACCTTCTAAATCCATCCAGCGTTTAAACCACACCAAACAGCTTTACATCGTATGAAACCACTCCAAACACTTCTAAACCCTAAAGCTCCCTAAACAGCTCGTCGAAACACATCGATATGCATCTAAACCTAGGGTTAGGGTTAGGGTTAGCGTTGGGGTACCGGTTAGGGTTAGGGATAGGGTTAGCGTTAGGGTTGGTGTTGGGGTTAGGATTAGGGTTATGGGCTACGGTTAGGGTTAGGGTGAGCGTGAGGGTTAGGGTTAGCGTTAGGGTTAGGGTTAGGGTTAGGGTTAGGGTTTGGGTTAGGGTTAGGGTTAGGGTTAGTGTTAGGGTTAGGGTTAGGGTTAGGGTTAGGGTTAGGCATAGGGTTAGCGTTAGGGTTGGGTTTGGGGTTAGGGTTAGGGTTAGGGTTACGGTTAGGGTTAGGGTTAGGGTTAGGGTTAGTGTTAGGATTAGGGTTAGGCATAGGGTTAAGGTTAGGGTTAGGTTTAGGGTTAGGGTTAGGGTTAGGGTTAGGGTTAGGGTTAGGGATAGGGTTAAGATTAGGTTTAGGGTTATGTTTCTGGCTGTATACACCTTAAAACCGCTTTACACGATTCTAAGCAACTGTTCACGCCTCAAAACAGCTTTATACGTCTCTATCCCACCCTAAAGCCGTCTAAACGACGCTAAACAATATTGCCGGCAAAACATCTCTAAACCCGCATAAACCGTTCCAATCCCCACCGAATCCCATTATAACCCTTAAAATTGATTAAAACACGCGTAAACTCCTCTAAACACCTCTTCCCAATCTAATCCCATCTAAAACCCACCAAATTAATTCAAATTTCTCCAAATTCCTTAAACACGTCGAAGACCATCCAAACCCTTCTAAACATCTCGAAACCACCAGAACCACTCGACTGCCCTCCAAAATCTCTCATAATCAATCAAAACGACGTAAACACTCTAAACCTCTCCTAACCAATCCAAACCATTCCAAACTACTCTTTACCTCTCTGAACCCCTCCAAACACCTTCTAAATCCATCCAGCGTTTAAACCACACCAAACAGCTTTACATCGTATGAAACCACTCCAAACACTTCTGAACCCTAAAGCTCACTAAACAGCTCGTCGAAACACATCGATATGCATCTAAACCTAGGGTTAGGGTTAGGGTTAGCGTTGGGGTACCGGTTAGGGTTAGGGATAGGGTTAGCGTTAGGGTTATGGGCTACGGTTAGGGTTAGGGGTAGGGTGAGCGTGAGGGTCAGGGTTAGCGTTAGGGTTAGGGTTAGGGTTAGGGTTAGGGTTAGGGTTAGGGTTAGTGTTAGTGTTAGGGTTAGGCTTAGGGTTAGGGTTAGGGTTAGGGTTAGGCATAGGGTTAGCGTCAGGGTTGGGTTTGGGGTTAGGGTTAGGGTTAGGGTTACGGTTAGGGTTAGGGTTAGGGTTAGGTTTAGGGTTAGGGTTAGGGTTAGGGTTAGGGTTACGCTTAGGGTTAGTGTTAGGGTTAGGGTTAGGGTTAGGGATAGTGTTAGGGTTAGGGTTGGGCATAGGGTTAGCGGTAGGGTTGGGTTTGGGGTTAGGGTTAGGGTTAGGGTTAGGGTTACGGTTACGGTTAGGGTTAGGGTTAGGCTTAGGGTTACGATTAGGTTTAGGGTTATGTTTCTGGTTGTATACACCTTAAAACCGCTTTACACGATTCTAAGCAACTGTTCCCGCCTCAAAACAGCTTTATACGTCTCTATCCCACCCTAAAGCCGTCTAAACGACGCTAAACAATATTGCCGGCAAAACATCTCTAAACCCGCATAAACCGTTCCAATCCCCACCGAATCCCATTAAAACCCTTAAAATTGATTAAAACACGCCTAAACTCCTCTAAGCACCCCTTCCCAATCTAATCCCATCTAAAACCCACCTAACTAATTCAAACCTCTAAAAATTCCTTAGACACGTCGAAAACCATACAAACGCTTCTAAACATCTAGAAACCACCAGAACCACTCGACTGCCCTCCAAAATCACTCATAATCAATCAAAAGCGATGAAAACACTCTAAACCTCTCCTATCCAATCCAAACCATATCAAACTACTCTTTACCTCTCTGAACCCCTCCAAACACCTTCTAAATCAATCTAGCGTTTAAACCACAGCAAACAGCTTTACATCGTATGAAACCACTCCAAACACTTCTAAACCCTAAAGCTCCCTAAACAGCTCGTCGAAACACATCGATATGCATCTAAAGCTAGGGTTAGGGTTAGGGTTAGCGTTGGGGTACCGGTTAGGGTTAGGGATAGGGTTAGCGTTAGGGTTATGGGCTACGGTTAAGGTTAGGGTTAGGATGAGCGTGAGGGTTAGGGTTAGGCTTAGGTTTAGGGTTAGGGTTAGGGTTAGGGTTAGGGTATGGGTTAGTGTTAGGGTTAGGGTTCGGCTTAGGGTTAGGGTTAGGGTTAGTGTTAGGGTTAGGCATAGGGTTAGCGTTAGGGTTGGGTTTGGTGTTAGGGTTAGGGTTAGGGTTAGGGTTAGGGTTAGGGTTAGGGTTAGGTTTAGGGTTAGGGTTATGGTTAGGGTTCGGCTTAGGGTTAGTGTTAGGGTTAGGGTTAGGGTTAGGTTAGGCATAGGGTTAGCGTTAGGGTTGGGTTTGGGGTTAGGGTTAGGGTTAGGGTTACGGTTAGGGTTAGGGTTAGGGTTAGGTTTAGGGTTAGGGTTAGGGTTAGGGTTAGGCTTAGGGTTAGTGTTAGGGTTAGGTTTAGGGTTAAGATTAGGTTTAGGGTTATGTTATGGCTGTATACACCTTAAAACCGCTTTACACGATTCTAAGCAACTGTTCACGCCTCAAAACAGCTTTATACGTCTGTATCCCACCCTAAAGCCGTCTAAACGACGCTAAACAACATTGCCGGCAAAACATCTCTAAACCCGCATAAACCGTTCCATTCCCCACCGAATCCCATTAAAACCCTTAACATTGATTAAAACACGCCTAAACTCCTCTAAACACCTCTTCCCAATCTAATCCTATCTAAAACCCACCTAATTCAAATTTCTCCAAATTCCTTAAACACGTCGAAAACCATCCAAACCCTTCTAAACATCTCGAAACAACCAGAACCACTCGACTGCCCTCCAAAATCTCTCATAATCAATCAAAAGCGATGGAAACACTCTAGACCTCTCCTAACCAATCCAAACCATTCCAAACTACTCTTTACCTCTCTGAACCCCTCCAAACACCTTCTAAATCCATCCAGCGTTTAAAGCACACCAAACAGCTTTACATCGTATGAAACCACTCCAAACACTTCTAAACCCTAAAGTTCCCTAAACAGCTCGTCGAAACACATCGATATGTATCTAAACCTAGGGTTAGGGTTAGGGTTAGCGTTGGGGTACCGGTTAGGGTTAGGGATAGGGTTAGCGTTAGGGTTGGTGTTGGGGTTAGGGTTAGGGTTAGGGTTATGGGCTACGGTTAGGGTTAGGGTGAGCGTGAGGGTTAGGGTTAGCGTTAGGGTTAGGGTTAGGGTTAGGGTTAGGCTTAGGGTTAGGTTTAGGGTTAGGGTTAGGTTAGGGTTAGTGTTAGGGTTAGGGTTAGGCATAGGGTTAGCGTTAGGGTTGGGTTTGGGGTTAGGGTTAGGGTTAGGGTTACGGTTAGGGTTAGGGTTAGGGTTAGATTTAGTGTTAGGGTTAGGGTTAGGCTTAGGCTTAGGGTTAGGGTTAGGGTTAGTGTTAGGGTTAGGGTTAGGCATAGGGTTAGCGTTAGGGTTGGGTTTGGGGTTAGGGTTAGGGTTAGGGTTAGGGTTAGGGTTAGGGTTAGGGTTAGGGTTAGGGTTAGGGTTAGGGTTAGGGTTATGGTTAGGGTTAGGGTTAGGGTTAGGGTTAGGGTTAGGGTTAGGGTTAGGGTTAGGGTTAGGGTTAGGGTTAGGCTTAGGGTTAGTGTTATGGTTAGGGTTAGGGTTAGGGTTAGGGTTAGGGTTAGGGTTAGGGTTAGGGTTAAGATTAGGTTTAGGGTTATGTTTCTGGCTGTATACACCTTAAAACCGCTTTACACGATTCTAAGCAACTGTTCACGCCTCAAAACAGCTTTATACGTCTCTATCCCACCCTAAAGCCGTCTAAACGACGCTAAACAATATTGCCGGCAAAACATCTCTAAACCCGCATAAACCGTTCCAATCCCCACCGAATCCCATTAAAACCCTTAAAATTGATTAAAACACGCCTAAACTCCTCTAAACACCTCTTCCCAATCTAATCCCATCTAAACCCCACCTAACTAATTCAAACCTCTCCAAATTCCTTAAGCACGTCGAAAACCATCCAAACCCTTCTAAACTTCTTGAAACCACCAGAACCACTCGACTGCCCTCCAAAATCTCTCATAATCAATCAAAAGCGATGGAAACACTCTAAACCTCTCCTAAACAATCCAAACCTTTCCAAACTACTCTTTACCACTCTGAACCCCTCCAAACACCTTCTAAATCCATCCAGCGTTTAAACCACACCAAACAGCTTTACATCGTATGAAACCACTCCAAACACTTCTAAACCCTAAAGCTCCCTAAACAGCTCGTCGAAACACATCGATATGCATCTAAACCTAGGGTTAGGGTTAGGGTTAGCGTTGGGGTACCGGTTAGGGTTAGGGATAGGGTTAGCGTTAGGATTATGGGCTACGGTTAGGGTTAGGGTGAGCGTGAGGTTTAGGGTTAGCGTTAGGGTTAGGGTTAGGGTTAGGTTTAGGGTTAGGCTTAGGGTTAGGGTTAGGGTTTGGGTTAGGGTTAGTTTTAGGGTTAGGGTTAGGCCTAGGGTTAGCGTTAGGGTTGGGTTTGGGGTTAGGGTTAGGGTTAGGGTTACGGTTAGGGTTAGGGTTAGGGTTAGGTTTAGGTTTAGGGTTAGGGTTAGGGTTAGGGTTAGGCTTAGGGTTAGGGTTAGGGTTAGTGTTAGGGTTAGGGCTAGGCATAGGGTTAGCGTTAGGGTTGGGTTTGGGGTTAGGGTTAGGGTTAGGGTTAGGGTTAGGGTTAGGGTTAGGGTTACGGTTACGGTTAGGGTTAGGGTTAGGGTTAGGGTTAAGATTAGGTTTAGGGTTATGTTTCTGGCAGTATACACCTTAAACCCGCTTTACACGATTCTAAGCAACTGTTCACGCCTCAAAACAGCTTTATACGTCTCTATTCCACCCTAAAGCCGTCTAAACGGCGCTAAACAATTTTGCCGGCAAAACATCTCCAAACCCGCATAAATCGTTCCAATCCCCACCGAATCCCATTAAAACCCTTAAAATTGATTAAAACACGCCTAAACTCCTCTAAACACCCACCTAACGAATTCATATTTCTCCAAATTCCTTAAACACGCCGAAAACCATCCAAACCCTTCTAAACATCTCGAAACAACCAGAACCACTCGACTGCCCTCCAAAATCTCTCATAATCAATCAAAAGCGATGTAAACACTCTAAACCTCTCCTAACCAATCCAAACCATTCCAAACTACTTTTTACCTCTCTGAACCCCTCCAAACACCTTCTAAATCCATCCAGCGTTTAAACCACACCAAACAGCTTTACATCGTATGAAACCACTCCAAACACTTCTAAACCCTAAAGCTCCCTAAACAGCTCGTCGAAACACATCGATATGCATCTAAACCTAGGGTTAGGGTTAGGGTTAGCGTTGGGGTACCGGTTAGGGTTAGGGATAGGGTTAGCGTTAGGGTTGGTGTTGGGGTTAGGGTTAGGGTTATGGGCTACGGTTAGGGTTAGGGTGAGCGTGAGGGTTAGGGTTAGCGTTAGGGTTAGGGTTAGGGTTAGTGTTAGGGTTAGGGTTAGGCTTAGGGTTAGGGTTAGGGTTAGTGTTAGGGTTAGGCATAGGGTTAGCGTTAGGGTTGGGTTTGGGGTTAGGGTTAGGGTTAGGGTTACGGTTAGGGTTAGGGTTAGGGTTAGGTTTAGGGTTAGGGTTAGGGTTAGTGTTAGGCTTAGGGTTAGTGTTAGGGTTAGTGTTAGGGTTAGGGTTAGGGTTAAGATTAGGTTTCGGGTTATGTTTCTGGCTGTATACACCTTAAAACCGCTTTACACGATTCTAAGCAACTGTTCACGCCTCAAAGCAGCTTTATACGTCTCTATCCCACCCTAAAGCCGTCTAAACGATGCTAAGCGATATTGCCGGCAAAACATCTCTAAACCCGCATAAATCGTTCCAATCCCCACCGAATTCCATTAAAACCCTTAAAATTGATTAAAACACGCCTAAACTCCTCTAAACACCTCTTCCCAATCTAATCCCATCTAAAACCCACCTAACTAATCCAAATTTCTCCAAATTCCTTAAACACGTCGAAAACCATCCAAACCCTTCTAAACATCTCTAAACAACCAGAACCACTCGACTGCCCTCCAAAATCTCTCATAATCAATCAAAAGCGATGGAAACACTCTAAACCTCTCCTAACCAATCCAAACCATTCCAAACTACTCTTTACCTCTCTGAACCCCTCCAAACACCTTCCAAATCCATCCAGCGTTTAAACCACACCAAACAGCTTTACATCGTATGAAACCACTCCAAACACTTCTAAACCCTAAAGCTCCCTAAACAGCTCGTCGAAACACATCGATATGCATCTAAACCTAGGGTTAGGGTTAGGGTTAGCGTTGGGGTACGGGTTAGGGTTCGGGATAGGGTTAGCGTTAGGGTTGGGGTTAGGGTTAGGGTTAGGGTTAGGGTTAGTGTTAGGGTTAGGGTTAGGCATAGGGTTAGCGTTAGGGTTGGGTTTGGGGTTAGGGTTAGGGTTAGGGTTACGGTTACGGTTACGGTTGGGGTTAGGTTTAGGGTTAAGGTTAGGGTTAGGTTTAGGGTTAGGGTTAGGGTTAGGGTTAGGGTTATGGTTAGTGTTAGGGTTAGGGTTAGGGTTACGGTTAGGGTTAGTGTTAGGGTTAGGGTTAGGCATAGGGTTAGCGTTAGGGTTGGGTTTGGGGTTAGGGTTAGGGTTAGGGTTACGGTTACGGTTACGGTTAGGGTTAGGGTTAGTGTTAAGGTTAGGGTTAGGTTTAGGGTTAGGGTTAGGGTTAGGGTTAGGGTTATGGTTAGTGTTAGGGTTAGGGTTAGGGATAGGGTTAGCGTTAGGGTTGGTGTTGGGGTTAGGATTAGGGTTATGGGCTACGGTTAGGGTTAGGGTGAGCGTGTATTAGGGTTAGGGTTAGGGTTAGGGTTAGGGTTAGGGTTAGGGTTAGGGTTAGGGTTAGGGTTAGGGTTAGGGTTAGGGTTAGGGTTAGGGTTACGGTTAGGGTTAGTGTTAGGGTTAGGGTTAGGCATAGGGTTAGCGTTAGGGTTGGGTTTGCGGTTAGGGTTAGGGTTAGGGTTAGGTTTAGGGTTAGGGTTAGGGTTAAGATTAGGTTTAGGGTTATGTTTCTGGCTGTATACACCTTAAAACCGCTTTACACGATTCTAAGCAACTGTTCACGCCTCAAAACAGCTTTATACGTCTCGATCCCACCCTAAAGCCGTCTAAACGACGCTAAACAATATTGCCGGCAAAACATCTCTAAACCCGCATAAACCGTTCCAATCCCCACCGAATCCCATTAAAACCCTTAAAATTGATTAAAACACGCCTAAACTCCTCTAAACACCTCTTCCCAATCTAATCCCATCTAAAACCCACCTAACTAATTCAAACCTCTCCAAATTCCTTAAACACGTCGAAAACCATCCAAACCCTTCTAAACATCTCGAAACCACCAGAACCACTCGACTGCCCTCCAAAATCTCTCATAATCAATCAAAAGCGATGTAAACACTCTAAACCTCTCCTAACCAATCCAAACCATTCCAAACTACTCTTTACCTCTCTGAACCCCTCCAAACACCTTCTAAATCCATCCAGCGTTTAAACCACACCAAACAGCTTTACATCGTATGAAACAACTCCAAACACTTCTAAACCCTAAAGCTCCCTAAACAGCTCGTCGAAACACATCGATATGCATCTAAACCTAGGGTTAGGGTTAGGGTTAGCGTTGGGGTACCGGTTAGGGTTAGGGATAGGGTTAGCGTTAGGGTTATGGGCTACGGTTAGGGTTAGGGTTAGGGTGAGCGTGAGGGTTAGGGTTAGCGTTAGGGTTAGGGTTAGGGTTAGGGTTAGGGTTAGGGTTAGGGTTAGGCTTAGGGTTAGGGTTAGGGTTAGGGTTAGTGTTAGGGTTAGGGTTAGGCTTAGGGTTAGGGTTAGGGTTAGTGTTAGGGTTAGGCATAGGGTTAGCGTTAGGGTTGGGTTTGGGGTTAGGGTTAGGGTTAGGGTTACGGTTAGGGTTAGGGTTAGGGTTAGGTTTAGGGTTAGGGTTAGGGTTAGTGTTAGGCTTAGGGCTAGTGTTAGGGTTAGGGTTAGGGTTAGGGTTAGTGTTAGGGTTAGGGTTAGGCATAGGGTTAAGGTTAGGGTTAGGTTTAGGATTAGGGTTAGGGTTAGGGTTAGGGTTAGGGTTAGGGTTAGGGTTAAGATTAGGTTTAGGGTTATGTTTCTGGCAGTATACACCTTAAAACCGCTTTGCACGATTCTAAGCAACTGTTCACGCCTCAAAACAGCTTTATACGTCTCTATCCCACCCTAAAGCCGTCTAAACGACGCTAAACAATATTGCCGGCAAAACATCTCTAAACCCGCATAAACCGTTCCAATCCCCACCGAATCCCATTAAAACCCTTAAAATTGATTAAAACACGCCTAAACTCCTCTAAACACCTCTTCCCAATCTAATCCCATCTAAAACCCACCTAACTAATTCAAACCTCTCCAAATTCCTTAAACACGTCGAAAACCATCCAAACCTAAACATCTCGAAACCACCAGAACCACTCGACTGCCCTCCAAAATCTCTCATAATCAATCAAAAGCGATGCAAACACTCTAAACCTCTCCTAACCAATCCAAACCATTCCAAACTACTCTTTACCTCTCTGAACCCCTCCAAACACCTTCTAAATCCATCCAGCGTTTAAACCACACCAAACAGCTTTACATCGTATGAAACCACTCCAAACACTTCTAAACCCTAAAGCTCCCTAAACAGCTCGTCGAAACACATCGATATGCATCTAAACCTAGGGTTAGGGTTAGGGTTAGCGTTGGGGTACCGGTTAGGGTTAGGGATAGGGTTAGCGTTAGGATTATGGGCTACGGTTAGGGTTAGGGTGAGCGTGAGGGTTAGGGTTAGCGTTAAGGTTAGGGTTAGGGTTAGGTTTAGGGTTAGGCTTAGGGTTAGGGTTAGGGTTTGGGTTAGGGTTAGTGTTAGGGTTAGGGTTAGGCATAGGGTTAGCGTTAGGGTTGGGTTTGGGGTTAGGGTTAGGGTTAGGGTTACGGTTAAGGTTAGGGTTAGGGTTAGTGTTAGGCTTAGGGTTAGTGTTAGGGTTAGTGTTAGGGTTAGGGTTAGGGTTAAGATTAGGTTTCGGGTTATGTTTCTGGCTGTATACACCTTAAAACCGCTTTACACGATTCTAAGCAACTGTTCACGCCTCAAAGCAGCTTTATACGTCTCTATCCCACCCTAAAGCCGTCTAAACGATGCTAAGCGATATTGCCGGCAAAACATCTCTAAACCCGCATAAATCGTTCCAATCCCCACCGAATTCCATTAAAACCCTTAAAATTGATTAAAACACGCCTAAACTCCTCTAAACACCTCTTCCCAATCTAATCCCATCTAAAACCCACCTAACTAATCCAAATTTCTCCAAATTCCTTAAACACGTCGAAAACCATCCAAACCCTTCTAAACATCTCTAAACAACCAGAACCACTCGACTGCCCTCCAAAATCTCTCATAATCAATCAAAAGCGATGGAAACACTCTAAACCTCTCCTAACCAATCCAAACCATTCCAAACTACTCTTTACCTCTCTGAACCCCTCCAAACACCTTCCAAATCCATCCAGCGTTTAAACCACACCAAACAGCTTTACATCGTATGAAACCACTCCAAACACTTCTAAACCCTAAAGCTCCCTAAACAGCTCGTCGAAACACATCGATATGCATCTAAACCTAGGGTTAGGGTTAGGGTTAGCGTTGGGGTACGGGTTAGGGTTCGGGATAGGGTTAGCGTTAGGGTTGGGGTTAGGGTTAGGGTTAGGGTTAGGGTTAGGGTTAGGCATATGGTTAGCGTTAGGGTTGGGTTTGGGGTTAGGGTTAGGGTTACGGTTACGGTTACGGTTAGGGTTAGGGTTAGGGTTAAGGTTAGGGTTAGGTTTAGGGTTAGGGTTAGGGTTAGGGTTAGGGTTATGGTTAGTGTTAGGGTTAGGGTTAGGGTTACGGTTAGGGTTAGTGTTAGGGTTAGGGTTAGGCATAGGGTTAGCGTTAGGGTTGGGTTTGGGGTTAGGGTTAGGGTTAGGGTTACGGTTACGGTTACGGTTAGGGTTAGGGTTAGGGTTAAGGTTAGGGTTAGGTTTAGGGTTAGGGTTAGGGTTAGGGTTAGGGTTATGGTTAGTGTTAGGGTTAGGGTTAGGGTTACGGTTAGGGTTAGTGTTAGGGTTAGGGTTAGGGATAGGGTTAGCGTTAGGGTTGGTGTTGGGGTTAGGGTTAGGGTTATGGGCTACGGTTAGGGTTAGGGTGAGCGTGTATTAGGGTTAGGGTTAGGGTTAGGGTTAGGGTTAGGGTTAGGGTTAGTGTTAGGGTTAGGGTTAGGCTTAGGGTTAGGGTTAGGGTTAGGGTTAGGGTTAGGCATAGGGTTAGCGTCAGGGTTGGGTTTGGGGTTAGGGTTAGGGTTAGGGTTACGGTTACGGTTAGGGTTAGGGTTAGGTTTAGGGTTAGGGTTAGGGTTAGGGTTAGGGTGAGCGTGAGGGTTAGGGTTAGGCTTAGGGTTAGGGTTAGGGTTAGGGTTAGGGTTAGGGTTAGTGTTAGGGTTAGGGTTAGGCTTAGGGTTAGGGTTAGGGTTAGTGTTAGGGTTAGGCATAGGGTTAGCGTTAGGGTTGGGTTTGGGGGTAGGGTTAGGGTTAGGGTTACGGTTAGGGTTAGGGTTAGGGTTAGGTTTAGGGTTAAGGTTATGGTTAGGGTTCGGCTTAGGGTTAGTGTTAGGGTTAGGGTTAGGGTTAGGTTAGGCATAGGGTTAGGGTTGGGTTTGGGGTTAGGGTTAGGGTTACGGTTAGGGTTAGGGTTAGGGTTAGGTTTAGGGTTAGGGTTAGGGTTAGGGTTAGGCTTAGGGTTAGTGTTAGGGTTAGGGTTAGGGTTAGGGTTAGGGTTAGGTTTAGGGTTAGGGTTAGGGTTAGGGTTAGGGTTAGGGTTAGGGTTAGGGTTAGGGTTAGGGTTAAGATTAGGTTTAGGGTTATGTTATGGCTGTATACACCTTAAAACCGCTTTACACGATTCTAAGCAACTGTTCACGCCTCAAAACAGCTTTATACGTCTCTATCCCACCCTAAAGCCGTCTAAACGACGCTAAACAACTTTGCCGGCAAAACATCTCTAAACCCGCATAAACCGTTCCATTCCCCACCGAATCCCATTAAAACCCTTAAAATTGATTAAAACACGCCTAAACTCCTCTAAACACCTCTTCCGAATCTAATCCCATCTAAAACCCACCTAACTAATTCAAATTTCTCCAAATTCCTTAAACACGTCGAAAACCATCCAAACCCTTCTAAACATCTCGAAACCACCAGAACCACTCGACTGCCCTCCAAAATCTCTCATAATCAATCAAAAGCGATGGAAACACTCTAGACCTCTCCTAACCAATCCAAACCATTCCAAACTACTCTTTACCTCTCTGAACCCCTCCAAACACCTTCTAAATCCATCCAGCGTTTAAAGCACACCAAACAGCTTTACATCGTATGAAACCACTCCAAACACTTCTAAACCCTAAAGTTCCCTAAACAGCTCGTCGAAACACATCGATATGTATCTAAACCTAGGGTTAGGGTTAGGGTTAGCGTTGGGGTACCGGTTAGGGTTAGGGATAGGGTTAGCGTTAGGGTTGGTGTTGGGGTTAGGGTTAGGGTTATGGGCTACGGTTAGGGTTAGGGTTAGGGTGAGCGTGAGGGTTAGGGTTAGCGTTAGGGTTAGGGTTAGGGTTAGGGTTAGGCTTAGGGTTAGGGTTAGGTTAGGGTTAGTGTTAGGGTTAGGGTTAGGCATAGGGTTAGCGTTAGGGTTGGGTTTGGGGTTAGGGTTAGGGTTAGGGTTAGGGTTACGGTTAGGGTTAGGGTTAGGTTTAGGTTTAGGGTTAGGGTTAGGCTTAGGCTTAGGGTTAGGGTTAGGGTTAGTGTTAGGGTTAGGGTTAGGCATAGGGTTAGCGTTAGGGTTGGGTTTGGGGTTAGGGTTAGGGTTAGGGTTAGGGTTAGGGTTAGGGTTAGGGTTAGGGTTAGGGTTAGGGTTAGGGTTAGGGTTAGGGTTAGGGTTAGGGTTAGGGTTAGGGTTAGGGTTAGGGTTAGGGTTAGGGTTAGGGTTAGGGTTAGGGTTAGGGTTAGGGTTGGGTTTGGGGTCAGGGTTAGGGTTAGGGTTAGGGTTACGGTCAGGGTTAGGGTTAGGGTTAGGTTTAGGGTTAGGGTTAGGGTTAGGGTTAGGGTTAGGGTTAGGCTTAGGGTTAGGGTTAGGGTTAGGGTTACAGTTAGGGTTAGTGTTAGGGTTAGGGTTAGGCATAGGGTTAGCGTTAGGGTTGGGTTTGGGGTTAGGGTTAGGGTTAGGGTTACGGTCAGGGTTAGGGTTAAGGTTAGGTTTAGGGTTAGGGTTAGGGTTAGGGTTAGGCTTGGGGTTAGGGTTAGGGTTAGGGTTACGGTTAGGGTTAGTGTTAGGGTTAGGGTTAGGCATAGGTTTAGCGTTAGGGTTGGGTTTGGGGTTAGGGTTAGGGTTAGGGTTAGGGTTAGGGTTAGGGTTAGGGTTAGGGTTAGGGTTAGGGTTAAGATTAGGTTTAGGGTTATGTTTCTGGCTGTATACACCTTAAAACCGCTTTACACGATTCTAAGCAACTGTTCACGCCTCAAAACAGCTTTATACGTCTCTATCCCACCCTAAAGCCGTCTAAACGACGTTAAACAATATTGCCGGCAAAACATCTCTAAACCCGCATAAACCGTTCCAATCCCCACCGAATCCCATTAAAACCCTTAAAATTGATTAAAACACGCCTAAACTCCTCTAAACACCTCTTCCCAATCTAATCCCATCTAAAACCCACCTAACTAAATCAAACCTTTCCAAATTCCTTAAACACGTCGAAAACCATCCAAACCCTTCTAAACATCTCGAAACAACCAGAACCACTCGACTGCCCTCCAAAATCTCTCATAATCAATCAAAAGCGATGTAAACACTCTAAACCTCTCCTAACCAATCCAAACCATTCCAAACTACTTTTTACCTCTCCGAACCCCTCCAAACACCTTCTAAATCCATCCAGCGTTTAAACCACACCAAACAGCTTTACATCGTATGAAACCACTCCAAACACTTCTAAACCCTAAAGCTCCCTAAACAGCTCGTCGAAACACATCGATATGCATCTAAACCTAGGGTTAGGGTTAGGGTTAGCGTTGGGGTACCGGTTAGGGTTAGGGATAGGGTTAGCGTTAGGGTTGGTGTTGGGGTTAGGATTAGGGTTATGGGCTACGGTTAGGGTTAGGGTGAGCGTGAGGGTTAGGGTTAGCGTTAGGGTTAGGGTTAGGGTTAGGGTTAGGGTTTGGGTTAGGGTTAGGGTTAGGGTTAGTGTTAGGGTTAGGGTTAGGGTTAGGGTTAGGGTTAGGCATAGGGTTAGCGTTAGGGTTGGGTTTGGGGTTAGGGTTAGGGTTAGGGTTACGGTTAGGGTTAGGGTTAGGGTTAGGGTTAGTGTTAGGATTAGGGTTAGGCATAGGGTTAAGGTTAGGGTTAGGTTTAGGGTTAGGGTTAGGGTTAGGGTTAGGGTTAGGGTTAGGGATAGGGTTAAGATTAGGTTTAGGGTTATGTTTCTGGCTGTATACACCTTAAAACCGCTTTACACGATTCTAAGCAACTGTTCACGCCTCAAAACAGCTTTATACGTCTCTATCCCACCCTAAAGCCGTCTAAACGACGCTAAACAATATTGCCGGCAAAACATCTCTAAACCCGCATAAACCGTTCCAATCCCCACCGAATCCCATTATAACCCTTAAAATTGATTAAAACACGCGTAAACGCCTCTAAACACCTCTTCCCAATCTAATCCCATCTAAAACCCACCAAACTAATTCAAATTTCTCCAAATTCCTTAAACACGTCGAAGACCATCCAAACCCTTCTAAACATCTCGAAACCACCAGAACCACTCGACTGCCCTCCAAAATCTCTCATAATCAATCAAAACGACGTAAACACTCTAAACCTCTCCTAACCAATCCAAACCATTCCAAACTACTCTTTACCTCTCTGAACCCCTCCAAACACCTTCTAAATCCATCCAGCGTTTAAACCACACCAAACAGCTTTACATCGTATGAAACCACTCCAAACACTTCTGAACCCTAAAGCTCACTAAACAGCTCGTCGAAACACATCGATATGCATCTAAACCTAGGGTTAGGGTTAGGGTTAGCGTTGGGGTACCGGTTAGGGTTAGGGATAGGGTTAGCGTTAGGGTTATGGGCTACGGTTAGGGTTAGGGGTAGGGTGAGCGTGAGGGTCAGGGTTAGCGTTAGGGTTAGGGTTAGGGTTAGGGTTAGGGTTAGGGTTAGGGTTAGGGTTAGTGTTAGTGTTAGGGTTAGGCTTAGGGTTAGGGTTAGGGTTAGGGTTAGGCATAGGGTTAGCGTCAGGGTTGGGTTTGGGGTTAGGGTTAGGGTTAGGGTTACGGTTAGGGTTAGGGTTAGGGTTAGGTTTAGGGTTAGGGTTAGGGTTAGGGTTAGGGTTACGCTTAGGGTTAGTGTTAGGGTTAGGGTTAGGGTTAGGGATAGTGTTAGGGTTAGGGTTGGGCATAGGGTTAGCGGTAGGGTTGGGTTTGGGGTTAGGGTTAGGGTTAGGGTTAGGGTTACGGTTACGGTTAGGGTTAGGGTTAGGCTTAGGGTTACGATTAGGTTTAGGGTTATGTTTCTGGTTGTATACACCTTAAAACCGCTTTACACGATTCTAAGCAACTGTTCCCGCCTCAAAACAGCTTTATACGTCTCTATCCCACCCTAAAGCCGTCTAAACGACGCTAAACAATATTGCCGGCAAAACATCTCTAAACCCGCATAAACCGTTCCAATCCCCACCGAATCCCATTAAAACCCTTAAAATTGATTAAAACACGCCTAAACTCCTCTAAACACCCCTTCCCAATCTAATCCCATCTAAAACCCACCTAACTAATTCAAACCTCTAAAAATTCCTTAGACACGTCGAAAACCATACAAACGCTTCTAAACATCTAGAAACCACCAGAACCACTCGACTGCCCTCCAAAATCACTCATAATCAATCAAAAGCGATGAAAACACTCTAAACCTCTCCTATCCAATCCAAACCATATCAAACTACTCTTTACCTCTCTGAACCCCTCCAAACACCTTCTAAATCAATCTAGCGTTTAAACCACAGCAAACAGCTTTACATCGTATGAAACCACTCCAAACACTTCTAAACCCTAAAGCTCCCTAAACAGCTCGTCGAAACACATCGATATGCATCTAAAGCTAGGGTTAGGGTTAGGGTTAGCGTTGGGGTACCGGTTAGGGTTAGGGATAGGGTTAGCGTTAGGGTTATGGGCTACGGTTAAGGTCAGGGTTAGGATGAGCGTGAGGGTTAGGGTTAGGCTTAGGTTTAGGGTTAGGGTTAGGGTTAGGGTTAGGGTATGGGTTAGTGTTAGGGTTAGGGTTCGGCTTAGGGTTAGGGTTAGGGTTAGTGTTAGGGTTAGGCATAGGGTTAGCGTTAGGGTTGGGTTTGGTGTTAGGGTTAGGGTTAGGGTTAGGGTTAGGGTTAGGGTTAGGGTTAGGTTTAGGGTTAGGGTTATGGTTAGGGTTCGGCTTAGGGTTAGTGTTAGGGTTAGGGTTAGGGTTAGGTTAGGCATAGGGTTAGCGTTAGGGTTGGGTTTGGGGTTAGGGTTAGGGTTAGGGTTACGGTTAGGGTTAGGGTTAGGGTTAGGTTTAGGGTTAGGGTTAGGGTTAGGGTTAGGCTTAGGGTTAGTGTTAGGGTTAGGTTTAGGGTTAAGATTAGGTTTAGGGTTATGTTATGGCTGTATACACCTTAAAACCGCTTTACACGATTCTAAGCAACTGTTCACGCCTCAAAACAGCTTTATACGTCTGTATCCCACCCTAAAGCCGTCTAAACGACGCTAAACAATATTGCCGGCAAAACATCCCTAAACCCGCATAAACCGTTCCATTCCCCACCGAATCCCATTAAAACCCTTAACATTGATTAAAACACGCCTAAACTCCTCTAAACACCTCTTCCCAATCTAATCCTATCTAAAACCCACCTAATTCAAATTTCTCCAAATTCCTTAAACACGTCGAAAACCATCCAAACCCTTCTAAACATCTCGAAACAACCAGAACCACTCGACTGCCCTCCAAAATCTCTCATAATCAATCAAAAGCGATGGAAACACTCTAGACCTCTCCTAACCAATCCAAACCATTCCAAACTACTCTTTACCTCTCTGAACCCCTCCAAACACCTTCTAAATCCATCCAGCGTTTAAAGCACACCAAACAGCTTTACATCGTATGAAACCACTCCAAACACTTCTAAACCCTAAAGTTCCCTAAACAGCTCGTCGAAACACATCGATATGTATCTAAACCTAGGGTTAGGGTTAGGGTTAGCGTTGGGGTACCGGTTAGGGTTAGGGATAGGGTTAGCGTTAGGGTTGGTGTTGGGGTTAGGGTTAGGGTTAGGGTTATGGGCTACGGTTAGGGTTAGGGTGAGCGTGAGGGTTAGGGTTAGCGTTAGGGTTAGGGTTAGGGTTAGGGTTAGGCTTAGGGTTAGGGTTAGGGTTAGGGTTAGGTTAGGGTTAGTGTTAGGGTTAGGGTTAGGCATAGGGTTAGCGTTAGGGTTGGGTTTGGGGTTAGGGTTAGGGTTAGGGTTACGGTTAGGGTTAGGGTTAGGGTTAGATTTAGTGTTAGGGTTAGGGTTAGGCTTAGGCTTAGGGTTAGGGTTAGGGTTAGTGTTAGGGTTAGGGTTAGGCATAGGGTTAGCGTTAGGGTTGGGTTTGGGGTTAGGGTTAGGGTTAGGGTTAGGGTTAGGGTTAGGGTTAGGGTTAGGGTTAGGGTTAGGGTTAGGGTTAGGGTTATGGTTAGGGTTAGGGTTAGGGTTAGGGTTAGGGTTAGGGTTAGGGTTAGGGTTAGGGTTAGGGTTAGGGTTAGGCTTAGGGTTAGTGTTATGGTTAGGGTTAGGGTTAGGGTTAGGGTTAGGGTTAGGGTTAGGGTTAGGGTTAAGATTAGGTTTAGGGTTATGTTTCTGGCTGTATACACCTTAAAACCGCTTTACACGATTCTAAGCAACTGTTCACGCCTCAAAACAGCTTTATACGTCTCTATCCCACCCTAAAGCCGTCTAAACGACGCTAAACAATATTGCCGGCAAAACATCTCTAAACCCGCATAAACCGTTCCAATCCCCACCGAATCCCATTAAAACCCTTAAAATTGATTAAAACACGCCTAAACTCCTCTAAACACCTCTTCCCAATCTAATCCCATCTAAACCCCACCTAACTAATTCAAACCTCTCCAAATTCCTTAAGCACGTCGAAAACCATCCAAACCCTTCTAAACTTCTTGAAACCACCAGAACCACTCGACTGCCCTCCAAAATCTCTCATAATCAATCAAAAGCGATGGAAACACTCTAAACCTCTCCTAAACAATCCAAACCTTTCCAAACTACTCTTTACCACTCTGAACCCCTCCAAACACCTTCTAAATCCATCCAGCGTTTAAACCACACCAAACAGCTTTACATCGTATGAAACCACTCCAAACACTTCTAAACCCTAAAGCTCCCTAAACAGCTCGTCGAAACACATCGATATGCATCTAAACCTAGGGTTAGGGTTAGGGTTAGCGTTGGGGTACCGGTTAGGGTTAGGGATAGGGTTAGCGTTAGGATTATGGGCTACGGTTAGGGTTAGGGTGAGCGTGAGGTTTAGGGTTAGCGTTAGGGTTAGGGTTAGGGTTAGGTTTAGGGTTAGGCTTAGGGTTAGGGTTAGGGTTTGGGTTAGGGTTAGTTTTAGGGTTAGGGTTAGGCATAGGGTTAGCGTTAGGGTTGGGTTTGGGGTTAGGGTTAGGGTTAGGGTTACGGTTAGGGTTAGGGTTAGGGTTAGGTTTAGGTTTAGGGTTAGGGTTAGGGTTAGGGTTAGGCTTAGGGTTAGGGTTAGGGTTAGTGTTAGGGTTAGGGCTAGGCATAGGGTTAGCGTTAGGGTTGGGTTTGGGGTTAGGGTTAGGGTTAGGGTTAGGGTTAGGGTTAGGGTTAGGGTTACGGTTACGGTTAGGGTTAGGGTTAGGGTTAGGGTTAAGATTAGGTTTAGGGTTATGTTTCTGGCAGTATACACCTTAAACCCGCTTTACACGATTCTAAGCAACTGTTCACGCCTCAAAACAGCTTTATACGTCTCTATTCCACCCTAAAGCCGTCTAAACGGCGCTAAACAATTTTGCCGGCAAAACATCTCCAAACCCGCATAAATCGTTCCAATCCCCACCGAATCCCATTAAAACCCTTAAAATTGATTAAAACACGCCTAAACTCCTCTAAACACCCACCTAACGAATTCATATTTCTCCAAATTCCTTAAACACGTCGAAAACCATCCAAACCCTTCTAAACATCTCGAAACAACCAGAACCACTCGACTGCCCTCCAAAATCTCTCATAATCAATCAAAAGCGATGTAAACACTCTAAACCTCTCCTAACCAATCCAAACCATTCCAAACTACTTTTTACCTCTCTGAACCCCTCCAAACACCTTCTAAATCCATCCAGCGTTTAAACCACACCAAACAGCTTTACATCGTATGAAACCACTCCAAACACTTCTAAACCCTAAAGCTCCCTAAACAGCTCGTCGAAACACATCGATATGCATCTAAACCTAGGGTTAGGGTTAGGGTTAGCGTTGGGGTACCGGTTAGGGTTAGGGATAGGGTTAGCGTTAGGGTTGGTGTTGGGGTTAGGGTTAGGGTTATGGGCTACGGTTAGGGTTAGGGTGAGCGTGAGGGTTAGGGTTAGCGTTAGGGTTAGGGTTAGGGTTAGTGTTAGGGTTAGGGTTAGGCTTAGGGTTAGGGTTAGGGTTAGTGTTAGGGTTAGGCATAGGGTTAGCGTTAGGGTTGGGTTTGGGGTTAGGGTTAGGGTTAGGGTTACGGTTAGGGTTAGGGTTAGGGTTAGGTTTAGGGTTAGGGTTAGGGTTAGTGTTAGGCTTAGGGTTAGTGTTAGGGTTAGTGTTAGGGTTAGGGTTAGGGTTAAGATTAGGTTTCGGGTTATGTTTCTGGCTGTATACACCTTAAAACCGCTTTACACGATTCTAAGCAACTGTTCACGCCTCAAAGCAGCTTTATACGTCTCTATCCCACCCTAAAGCCGTCTAAACGATGCTAAGCGATATTGCCGGCAAAACATCTCTAAACCCGCATAAATCGTTCCAATCCCCACCGAATTCCATTAAAACCCTTAAAATTGATTAAAACACGCCTAAACTCCTCTAAACACCTCTTCCCAATCTAATCCCATCTAAAACCC
The DNA here is from genome assembly GCA_963514005.1 of Raja brachyura. The sequence continues at coordinate 6,683,024 of CAUPSL010001491.1, read as the reverse complement.
ACCTAACTAATCCAAATTTCTCCAAATTCCTTAAACACGTCGAAAACCATCCAAACCCTTCTAAACATCTCTAAACAACCAGAACCACTCGACTGCCCTCCAAAATCTCTCATAATCAATCAAAAGCGATGGAAACACTCTAAACCTCTCCTAACCAATCCAAACCATTCCAAACTACTCTTTACCTCTCTGAACCCCTCCAAACACCTTCCAAATCCATCCAGCGTTTAAACCACACCAAACAGCTTTACATCGTATGAAACCACTCCAAACACTTCTAAACCCTAAAGCTCCCTAAACAGCTCGTCGAAACACATCGATATGCATCTAAACCTAGGGTTAGGGTTAGCGTTGGGGTACGGGTTAGGGTTCGGGATAGGGTTAGCGTTAGGGTTGGGGTTAGGGTTAGGGTTAGGGTTAGGGTTAGTGTTAGGGTTAGGGTTAGGCATAGGGTTAGCGTTAGGGTTGGGTTTGGGGTTAGGGTTAGGGTTAGGGTTACGGTTACGGTTACGGTTGGGGTTAGGTTTAGGGTTAAGGTTAGGGTTAGGTTTAGGGTTAGGGTTAGGGTTAGGGTTAGGGTTATGGTTAGTGCTAGGGTTAGGGTTAGGGTTACGGTTAGGGTTAGTGTTAGGGTTAGGGTTAGGCATAGGGTTAGCGTTAGGGTTGGGTTTGGGGTTAGGGTTAGGGTTAGGGTTACGGTTACGGTTAGGGTTAGGGTTAGTGTTAAGGTTAGGGTTAGGTTTAGGGTTAGGGTTAGGGTTAGGGTTAGGGTTATGGTTAGTGTTAGGGTTAGGGTTAGGGATAGGGTTAGCGTTAGGGTTGGTGTTGGGGTTAGGATTAGGGTTATGGGCTACGGTTAGGGTTAGGGTGAGCGTGTATTAGGGTTAGGGTTAGGGTTAGGGTTAGGGTTAGGGTTAGGGTTAGGGTTAGGGTTAGGGTTAGGGTTAGGGTTAGGGTTACGGTTAGGGTTAGTGTTAGGGTTAGGGTTAGGCATAGGGTTAGCGTTAGGGTTGGGTTTGCGGTTAGGGTTAGGGTTAGGGTTAGGTTTAGGGTTAGGGTTAGGGTTAAGATTAGGTTTAGGGTTATGTTTCTGGCTGTATACACCTTAAAACCGCTTTACACGATTCTAAGCAACTGTTCACGCCTCAAAACAGCTTTATACGTCTCGATCCCACCCTAAAGCCGTCTAAACGACGCTAAACAATATTGCCGGCAAAACATCTCTAAACCCGCATAAACCGTTCCAATCCCCACCGAATCCCATTAAAACCCTTAAAATTGATTAAAACACGCCTAAACTCCTCTAAACACCTCTTCCCAATCTAATCCCATCTAAAACCCACCTAACTAATTCAAACCTCTCCAAATTCCTTAAACACGTCGAAAACCATCCAAACCCTTCTAAACATCTCGAAACCACCAGAACCACTCGACTGCCCTCCAAAATCTCTCATAATCAATCAAAAGCGATGTAAACACTCTAAACCTCTCCTAACCAATCCAAACCATTCCAAACTACTCTTTACCTCTCTGAACCCCTCCAAACACCTTCTAAATCCATCCAGCGTTTAAACCACACCAAACAGCTTTACATCGTATGAAACAACTCCAAACACTTCTAAACCCTAAAGCTCCCTAAACAGCTCGTCGAAACACATCGATATGCATCTAAACCTAGGGTTAGGGTTAGGGTTAGCGTTGGGGTACCGGTTAGGGTTAGGGATAGGGTTAGCGTTAGGGTTATGGGCTACGGTTAGGGTTAGGGTTAGGGTGAGCGTGAGGGTTAGGGTTAGCGTTAGGGTTGGGTTTGGGGTTAGGGTTAGGGTTAGGGTTACGGTTAGGGTTAGGGTTAGGGTTAGGTTTAGGGTTAGGGTTAGGGTTAGTGTTAGGCTTAGGGCTAGTGTTAGGGTTAGGGTTAGGGTTAGGGTTAGTGTTAGGGTTAGGGTTAGGCATAGGGTTAAGGTTAGGGTTAGGTTTAGGATTAGCGTTAGGGTTAGGGTTAGGGTTAGGGTTAGGGTTAAGATTAGGTTTAGGGTTATGTTTCTGGCAGTATACACCTTAAAACCGCTTTGCACGATTCTAAGCAACTGTTCACGCCTCAAAACAGCTTTATACGTCTCTATCCCACCCTAAAGCCGTCTAAACGACGCTAAACAATATTGCCGGCAAAACATCTCTAAACCCGCATAAACCGTTCCAATCCCCACCGAATCCCATTAAAACCCTTAAAATTGATTAAAACACGCCTAAACTCCTCTAAACACCTCTTCCCAATCTAATCCCATCTAAAACCCACCTAACTAATTCAAACCTCTCCAAATTCCTTAAACACGTCGAAAACCATCCAAACCTAAACATCTCGAAACCACCAGAACCACTCGACTGCCCTCCAAAATCTCTCATAATCAATCAAAAGCGATGCAAACACTCTAAACCTCTCCTAACCAATCCAAACCATTCCAAACTACTCTTTACCTCTCTGAACCCCTCCAAACACCTTCTAAATCCATCCAGCGTTTAAACCACACCAAACAGCTTTACATCGTATGAAACCACTCCAAACACTTCTAAACCCTAAAGCTCCCTAAACAGCTCGTCGAAACACATCGATATGCATCTAAACCTAGGGTTAGGGTTAGGGTTAGCGTTGGGGTACCGGTTAGGGTTAGGGATAGGGTTAGCGTTAGGATTATGGGCTACGGTTAGGGTTAGGGTGAGCGTGAGGGTTAGGGTTAGCGTTAAGGTTAGGGTTAGGGTTAGGTTTAGGGTTAGGCTTAGGGTTAGGGTTAGGGTTTGGGTTAGGGTTAGTGTTAGGGTTAGGGTTAGGCATAGGGTTAGCGTTAGGGTTGGGTTTGGGGTTAGGGTTAGGGTTAGGGTTACGGTTAAGGTTAGGGTTAGGGTTAGTGTTAGGCTTAGGGTTAGTGTTAGGGTTAGTGTTAGGGTTAGGGTTAGGGTTAAGATTAGGTTTCGGGTTATGTTTCTGGCTGTATACACCTTAAAACCGCTTTACACGATTCTAAGCAACTGTTCACGCCTCAAAGCAGCTTTATACGTCTCTATCCCACCCTAAAGCCGTCTAAACGATGCTAAGCGATATTGCCGGCAAAACATCTCTAAACCCGCATAAATCGTTCCAATCCCCACCGAATTCCATTAAAACCCTTAAAATTGATTAAAACACGCCTAAACTCCTCTAAACACCTCTTCCCAATCTAATCCCATCTAAAACCCACCTAACTAATCCAAATTTCTCCAAATTCCTTAAACACGTCGAAAACCCTTCTAAACCCTTCTAAACATCTCTAAACAACCAGAACCACTCGACTGCCCTCCAAAATCTCTCATAATCAATCAAAAGCGATGGAAACACTCTAAACCTCTCCTAACCAATCCAAACCATTCCAAACTACTCTTTACCTCTCTGAACCCCTCCAAACACCTTCCAAATCCATCCAGCGTTTAAACCACACCAAACAGCTTTACATCGTATGAAACCACTCCAAACACTTCTAAACCCTAAAGCTCCCTAAACAGCTCGTCGAAACACATCGATATGCATCTAAACCTAGGGTTAGGGTTAGGGTTAGCGTTGGGGTACGGGTTAGGGTTCGGGATAGGGTTAGCGTTAGGGTTGGGGTTAGGGTTAGGGTTAGGGTTAGGGTTAGTGTTAGGGTTAGGGTTAGGCATAGGGTTAGCGTTAGGGTTGGGTTTGGGGTTAGGGTTAGGGTTAGGGTTACGGTTACGGTTACGGTTAGGGTTAGGGTTAGGGTTAAGGTTAGGGTTAGGTTTAGGGTTAGGGTTAGGGTTAGGGTTAGGGTTATGGTTAGTGTTAGGGTTAGGGTTAGGGTTACGGTTAGGGTTAGTGTTAGGGTTAGGGTTAGGCATAGGGTTAGCGTTAGGGTTGGGTTTGGGGTTAGGGTTAGGGTTAGGGTTACGGTTACGGTTACGGTTAGGGTTAGGGTTAGGGTTAAGGTTAGGGTTAGGTTTAGGGTTAGGGTTAGGGTTAGGGTTAGGGTTATGGTTAGTGTTAGGGTTAGGGTTAGGGTTACGGTTAGGGTTAGTGTTAGGGTTAGGGTTAGGGATAGGGTTAGCGTTAGGGTTGGTGTTGGGGTTAGGGTTAGGGTTATGGGCTACGGTTAGGGTTAGGGTGAGCGTGTATTAGGGTTAGGGTTAGGGTTAGGGTTAGGGTTAGGGTTAGGGTTAGTGTTAGGGTTAGGGTTAGGCTTAGGGTTAGGGTTAGGGTTAGGGTTAGGGTTAGGCATAGGGTTAGCGTCAGGGTTGGGTTTGGGGTTAGGGTTAGGGTTAGGGTTACGGTTACGGTTAGGGTTAGGGTTAGGTTTAGGGTTAGGGTTAGGGTTAGGGTTAGGGTTAGGCTTAGGGTTAGTGTTAGGGTTAGGGTTAGGGTTAGGGATAGTGTTAGGGTTAGGGTTGGGCATAGGGTTAGCGGTAGGGTTGGGTTTGGGGTTAGGGTTAGGGTTAGGGTTAGGGTTACGGTTACGGTTACGGTTAGGGTTAGGGTTAGGCTTAGGGTTACGATTAGGTTTAGGGTTATGTTTCTGGTTGTATACACCTTAAAACCGCTTTACACGATTCTAAGCAACTGTTCCCGCCTCAAAACAGCTTTATACGTCTCTATCCCACCCTAAAGCCGTCTAAACGACGCTAAACAATATTGCCGGCAAAACATCTCTAAACCCGCATAAACCGTTCCAATCCCCACCGAATCCCATTAAAAGCCTTAAAATTGATTAAAACACGCCTAAACTCCTCTAAACACCCCTTCCCAATCTAATCCCATCTAAAACCCACCTAACTAATTCAAACCTCTAAAAATTCCTTAAACACGTCGAAAACCATACAAAGGCTTCTAAACATCTCGAAACCACCAGAACCACTCGACTGCCCTCCAATATCACTCATAATCAATCAAAAGCGATGAAAACACTCTAAACCTCTCCTAACCAATCCAATCCATTCCAAACTACTCTTTACCTCTCTGAACCCCTCCAAACACCTTCTAAATCAATCTAGCGTTTAAACCACAGCAAACAGCTTTACATCGTATGAAACCACTCCAAACACTTCTAAACCCTAAAGCTCCCTAAACAGCTCGTCGAAACACATCGATATGCATCTAAACCTAGGGTTAGGGTTAGGGTTAGCGTTGGGGTACCGGTTAGGGTTAGGGATAGGGTTAGCGTTAGGGTTATGGGCTACGGTTAAGGTTAGGGTTAGGGTGAGCGTGAGGGTTAGGGTTAGGCTTAGGGTTAGGGTTAGGGTTAGGGTTAGGGTTAGGGTTAGGGTTAGTGTTAGGGTTAGGGTTAGGCTTAGGGTTAGGGTTAGGGTTAGTGTTAGGGTTAGGCATAGGGTTAGCGTTAGGGTTGGGTTTGGGGGTAGGGTTAGGGTTAGGGTTACGGTTAGGGTTAGGGTTAGGGTTAGGTTTAGGGTTAGGGTTATGGTTAGGGTTCGGCTTAGGGTTAGTGTTAGGGTTAGGGTTAGGGTTAGGTTAGGCATAGGGTTAGGGTTGGGTTTGGGGTTAGGGTTAGGGTTAGGGTTACGGTTAGGGTTAGGGTTAGGGTTAGGTTTAGGGTTAGGGTTAGGGTTAGGGTTAGGCTTAGGGTTAGTGTTAGGGTTAGGGTTAGGGTTAGGGTTAGGGTTAGGTTTAGGGTTAGGGTTAGGGTTAGGGTTAGGGTTAGGGTTAGGGTTAGGGTTAGGGTTAGGGTTAAGATTAGGTTTAGGGTTATGTTATGGCTGTATACACCTTAAAACCGCTTTACACGATTCTAAGCAACTGTTCACGCCTCAAAACAGCTTTATACGTCTCTATCCCACCCTAAAGCCGTCTAAACGACGCTAAACAACATTGCCGGCAAAACATCTCTAAACCCGCATAAACCGTTCCATTCCCCACCGAATCCCATTAAAACCCTTAAAATTGATTAAAACACGCCTAAACTCCTCTAAACACCTCTTCCCAATCTAATCCCATCTAAAACCCACCTAACTAATTCAAATTTCTCCAAATTCCTTAAACACGTCGAAAACCATCCAAACCCTTCTAAACATCTCGAAACCACCAGAACCACTCGACTGCCCTCCAAAATCTCTCATAATCAATCAAAAGCGATGGAAACACTCTAGACCTCTCCTAACCAATCCAAACCATTCCAAACTACTCTTTACCTCTCTGAACCCCTCCAAACACCTTCTAAATCCATCCAGCGTTTAAAGCACACCAAACAGCTTTACATCGTATGAAACCACTCCAAACACTTCTAAACCCTAAAGTTCCCTAAACAGCTCGTCGAAACACATCGATATGTATCTAAACCTAGGGTTAGGGTTAGGGTTAGCGTTGGGGTACCGGTTAGGGTTAGGGATAGGGTTAGCGTTAGGGTTGGTGTTGGGGTTAGGGTTAGGGTTATGGGCTACGGTTAGGGTTAGGGTTAGGGTGAGCGTGAGGGTTAGGGTTAGCGTTAGGGTTAGGGTTAGGGTTAGGGTTAGGCTTAGGGTTAGGGTTAGGTTAGGGTTAGTGTTAGGGTTAGGGTTAGGCATAGGGTTAGCGTTAGGGTTGGGTTTGGGGTTAGGGTTAGGGTTAGGGTTAGGGTTACGGTTAGGGTTAGGGTTAGGTTTAGGGTTAGGGTTAGGGTTAGGCTTAGGCTTAGGGTTAGGGTTAGGGTTAGTGTTAGGGTTAGGGTTAGGCATAGGGTTAGCGTTAGGGTTGGGTTTGGGGTTAGGGTTAGGGTTAGGGTTAGGGTTAGGGTTACGGTTAGGGTTAGGGTTAGGGTTAGGGTTAGGGTTAGGGTTAGCGTTAGGGTTAGGGTTAGGGTTAGGGTTAGGGTTAGGGTTAGGGTTAGGGTTAGGGTTAGGGTTAGGGTTAGGGTTAGGGTTGGGTTTGGGGTCAGGGTTAGGGTTAGGGTTAGGGTTACGGTCAGGGTTAGGGTTAGGGTTAGGTTTAGGGTTAGGGTTAGGGTTAGGGTTAGGGTTAGGGTTAGGCTTAGGGTTAGGGTTAGGGTTACAGTTAGGGTTAGTGTTAGGGTTAGGGTTAGGCATAGGGTTAGCGTTAGGGTTGGGTTTGGGGTTAGGGTTAGGGTTAGGGTTACGGTCAGGGTTAGGGTTAAGGTTAGGTTTAGGGTTAGGGTTAGGGTTAGGGTTAGGGTTAGGGTTAGGCTTGGGGTTAGGGTTAGGGTTAGGGTTACGGTTAGGGTTAGTGTTAGGGTTAGGGTTAGGCATAGGTTTAGCGTTAGGGTTGGGTTTGGGGTTAGGGTTAGGGTTAGGGTTAGGGTTAGGGTTAGGGTTAGGGTTAGGGTTAGGGTTAGGGTTAAGATTAGGTTTAGGGTTATGTTTCTGGCTGTATACACCTTAAAACCGCTTTACACGATTCTAAGCAACTGTTCACGCCTCAAAACAGCTTTATACGTCTCTATCCCACTCTAAAGCCGTCTAAACGACGTTAAACAATATTGCCGGCAAAACATCTCTAAACCCGCATAAACCGTTCCAATCCCCACCGAATCCCATTAAAACCCTTAAAATTGATTAAAACACGCCTAAACTCCTCTAAACACCTCTTCCCAATCTAATCCCATCTAAAACCCACCTAACTAAATCAAACCTCTCCAAATTCCTTAAACACGTCGAAAACCATCCAAACCCTTCTAAACATCTCGAAACAACCAGAACCACTCGACTGCCCTCCAAAATCTCTCATAATCAATCAAAAGCGATGTAAACACTCTAAACCTCTCCTAACCAATCCAAACCATTCCAAACTACTTTTTACCTCTCCGAACCCCTCCAAACACCTTCTAAATCCATCCAGCGTTTAAACCACACCAAACAGCTTTACATCGTATGAAACCACTCCAAACACTTCTAAACCCTAAAGCTCCCTAAACAGCTCGTCGAAACACATCGATATGCATCTAAACCTAGGGTTAGGGTTAGGGTTAGCGTTGGGGTACCGGTTAGGGTTAGGGATAGGGTTAGCGTTAGGGTTGGTGTTGGGGTTAGGGTTAGGGTTATGGGCTACGGTTAGGGTTAGGGTGAGCGTGAGGGTTAGGGTTAGCGTTAGGGTTAGGGTTAGGGTTAGTGTTAGGGTTAGGGTTAGGCTTAGGGTTAGGGTTAGGGTTAGTGTTAGGGTTAGGCATAGGGTTAGCGTTAGGGTTGGGTTTGGGGTTAGGGTTAGGGTTAGGGTTACGGTTAGGGTTAGGGTTAGGGTTAGGTTTAGGGTTAGGGTTAGGGTTAGTGTTAGGCTTAGGGTTAGTGTTAGGGTTAGTGTTAGGGTTAGGGTTAGGGTTAAGATTAGGTTTCGGGTTATGTTTCTGGCTGTATACACCTTAAAACCGCTTTACACGATTCTAAGCAACTGTTCACGCCTCAAAGCAGCTTTATACGTCTCTATCCCACCCTAAAGCCGTCTAAACGATGCTAAGCGATATTGCCGGCAAAACATCTCTAAACCCGCATAAATCGTTCCAATCCCCACCGAATTCCATTAAAACCCTTAAAATTGATTAAAACACGCCTAAACTCCTCTAAACACCTCTTCCCAATCTAATCCCATCTAAAACCCACCTAACTAATCCAAATTTCTCCAAATTCCTTAAACACGTCGAAAACCATCCAAACCCTTCTAAACATCTCTAAACAACCAGAACCACTCGACTGCCCTCCAAAATCTCTCATAATCAATCAAAAGCGATGGAAACACTCTAAACCTCTCCTAACCAATCCAAACCATTCCAAACTACTCTTTACCTCTCTGAACCCCTCCAAACACCTTCCAAATCCATCCAGCGTTTAAACCACACCAAACAGCTTTACATCGTATGAAACCACTCCAAACACTTCTAAACCCTAAAGCTCCCTAAACAGCTCGTCGAAACACATCGATATGCATCTAAACCTAGGGTTAGGGTTAGGGTTAGCGTTGGGGTACGGGTTAGGGTTCGGGATAGGGTTAGCGTTAGGGTTGGGGTTAGGGTTAGGGTTAGGGTTAGGGTTAGTGTTAGGGTTAGGGTTAGGCATAGGGTTAGCGTTAGGGTTGGGTTTGGGGTTAGGGTTAGGGTTAGGGTTACGGTTACGGTTATGGTTGGGGTTAGGTTTAGGGTTAAGGTTAGGGTTAGGTTTAGGGTTAGGGTTAGGGTTAGGGTTAGGGTTATGGTTAGTGTTAGGGTTAGGGTTAGGGTTACGGTTAGGGTTAGTGTTAGGGTTAGGGTTAGGCATAGGGTTAGCGTTAGGGTTGGGTTTGGGGTTAGGGTTAGGGTTAGGGTTACGGTTACGGTTACGGTTAGGGTTAGGGTTAGTGTTAAGGTTAGGGTTAGGTTTAGGGTTAGGGTTAGGGTTAGGGTTAGGGTTATGGTTAGTGTTAGGGTTAGGGTTAGGGATAGGGTTAGCGTTAGGGTTGGTGTTGGGGTTAGGATTAGGGTTATGGGCTACGGTTAGGGTTAGGGTGAGCGTGTATTAGGGTTAGGGTTAGGGTTAGGGTTAGGGTTAGGGTTAGGGTTAGGGTTAGGGTTAGGGTTAGGGTTAGGGTTAGGGTTAGGGTTAGGGTTAGGGTTACGGTTAGGGTTAGTGTTAGGGTTAGGGTTAGGCATAGGGTTAGCGTTAGGGTTGGGTTTGCGGTTAGGGTTAGGGTTAGGGTTAGGTTTAGGGTTAGGGTTAGGGTTAAGATTAGGTTTAGGGTTATGTTTCTGGCTGTATACACCTTAAAACCGCTTTACACGATTCTAAGCAACTGTTCACGCCTCAAAACAGCTTTATACGTCTCGATCCCACCCTAAAGCCGTCTAAACGACGCTAAACAATATTGCCGGCAAAACATCTCTAAACCCGCATAAACCGTTCCAATCCCCACCGAATCCCATTAAAACCCTTAAAATTGATTAAAACACGCCTAAACTCCTCTAAACACCTCTTCCCAATCTAATCCCATCTAAAACCCACCTAACTAATTCAAACCTCTCCAAATTCCTTAAACACGTCGAAAACCATCCAAACCCTTCTAAACATCTCGAAACCACCAGAACCACTCGACTGCCCTCCAAAATCTCTCATAATCAATCAAAAGCGATGTAAACACTCTAAACCTCTCCTAACCAATCCAAACCATTCCAAACTACTCTTTACCTCTCTGAACCCCTCCAAACACCTTCTAAATCCATCCAGCGTTTAAACCACACCAAACAGCTTTACATCGTATGAAACAACTCCAAACACTTCTAAACCCTAAAGCTCCCTAAACAGCTCGTCGAAACACATCGATATGCATCTAAACCTAGGGTTAGGGTTAGGGTTAGCGTTGGGGTACCGGTTAGGGTTAGGGATAGGGTTAGCGTTAGGGTTATGGGCTACGGTTAGGGTTAGGGTTAGGGTGAGCGTGAGGGTTAGGGTTAGCGTTAGGGTTAGGGTTAGGGTTAGGGTTAGGGTTAGGGTTAGGGTTAGGCTTAGGGTTAGGGTTAGGGTTAGGGTTAGTGTTAGGGTTAGGGTTAGGCTTAGGGTTAGGGTTAGGGTTAGTGTTAGGGTTAGGCATAGGGTTAGCGTTAGGGTTGGGTTTGGGGTTAGGGTTAGGGTTAGGGTTACGGTTAGGGTTAGGGTTAGGGTTAGGTTTAGGGTTAGGGTTAGGGTTAGTGTTAGGCTTAGGGCTAGTGTTAGGGTTAGGGTTAGGGTTAGGGTTAGTGTTAGGGTTAGGGTTAGGCATAGGGTTAAGGTTAGGGTTAGGTTTAGGATTAGGGTTAGGGTTAGGGTTAGGGTTAGGGTTAGGGTTAGGGTTAAGATTAGGTTTAGGGTTATGTTTCTGGCAGTATACACCTTAAAACCGCTTTGCACGATTCTAAGCAACTGTTCACGCCTCAAAACAGCTTTATACGTCTCTATCCCACCCTAAAGCCGTCTAAACGACGCTAAACAATATTGCCGGCAAAACATCTCTAAACCCGCATAAACCGTTCCAATCCCCACCGAATCCCATTAAAACCCTTAAAATTGATTAAAACACGCCTAAACTCCTCTAAACACCTCTTCCCAATCTAATCCCATCTAAAACCCACCTAACTAATTCAAACCTCTCCAAATTCCTTAAACACGTCGAAAACCATCCAAACCCTTCTAAAATTCTCGAAACCACCAGAACCACTCGACAGCCCTCCAAAATCTCTCATAATCAATCAAAAGCGATGTAAACACTCAGAACCTCTCCTAACCAATCCAAACCATTCCAAACTACTCTTTACCTCTCTGAACCCCTCCAAACACCTTCTAAATCCATCCAGCGTTTAAACCACACCAAACAGCTTTACATCGTATGAAACCACTCCAAACACTTCTAAATCCTAAAGCTCCCTAAACAGCTCGTCGAAACACATCGATATGCATCTAAACCTAGGGTTAGGGTTAGGGTTAGCGTTGGGGTACCGGTTAGGGTTAGGGATAGGGTTAGCGTTAGGATTATGGGCTACGGTTAGGTTTAGGGTGAGCGTGAGGGTTAGGGTTAGTGTTAGGGTTAGGGTTAGGGTTAGGGTTAGGGTTAGGGTTAGGGTTAGGGTTAGGGTTAGGGTTAGGGTTAGGGTTAGGGTTAGGGTTAGGGTTAGGGTTAGGGTTAGAGTAGGCTTAGGGTTAGGCTTAGGGTTAGGGTTAGGGTTAGTGTTAGGGTTAGGGTTAGGCATAGGGTTAACGTTAGGGTTGGGTTTGGGGTTAGGGTTAGGGTTAGGGTTAGGGTTAGGGTTACGGTTAGGGTTAGGGTTAGGGTTAGGGTTAGGGTTAGGGTTAGGGTTAGGGTTAGGGTTAAGATTAGGTTTAGGGTTATGTTTCTGGCTGTATACCCCTTAACACCGCTTTGCACGATTCTAAGCAACTGTTCACGCCTCAAAACAGCTTTATACGTCTCTATTCCACCCTAAAGCCGTCTAAACGGCGCTAAAGAATATTGCCGGCAAAACATCTCTAAACCCGCATAAACCGTTCCAATCCCCACCGAATCCCATTAAAACCCTTAAAATTGATTAAAACACGCCTAAACTCCTCTAAACACCTCTTCCCAATCTAATCCCATTTAAAACCCACCTAACTAATTCAAATTTCTCCAAATTCCTTAGACACGTCGAAAACCATCCAAACCCTTCTAAACATCTCGAAACAACCAGAACCACTCGACTGCCCTCCAAAATCTCTCATAATTAGTCAAAAGCGATGTAAACACTCTAAACCTCTCCTAACCAATCCAAACCATTCCAAACTACTCTTTACCTCTCTGAACCCCTCCAAACACCTTCTAATTCCATCCAGCGTTTAAACCACACCAAACAGCTTTACATCGTATGAAACCACTCCAAACACTTCTAAACCCTAAAGCTCCCTAAACAGCTCGTCGAAACACATCGATATGCATCTAACCCTAGGGTTAGGGTTAGGGTTAGCGTTGGGGTACCGGTTAGGGTTAGGGATCGGGTTAGCGTTAGGGTTGGTGTTGGGTTAGGGTTAGGGTTATGGGCTACGGTTAGGGTTAGGGTGAGCGTGAGGGTTAGGGTTAGCGTTAGGGTTAGGGTTAGGGTTAGGGTTAGGGTTAGGGTTAGGCTTAGGGTTAGGGTTAGGGTTAGGGTTAGTGTTAGGGTTAGGGTAAGGCATAGGGTTAGCGTTAGGGTTGGGTTTGGGGTTAGGGTTAGGGTTAGGGTTAGGGTTAGGGTTAGGGTTAGGTTTAGGGTTAGGGTTAGGGTTAGGGTTAGGGTTAGGCTTAGGGTTAGTGTTAGGGTTAGGGTTAGGGTTAGGGTTAGGGTTAGTGTTAGGGTTAGGGTTAGGCATAGGGTTAGGGTTAGGCATAGGGTTAGCGTTAGGGTTGGGTTTGGGGTTAGGGTTAGGGTTAGGGTTAGGGTTAGGGTTAGGGTTAGGGTTAGGGTTAGGGTTAAGATTAGGTTTAGGGTTATGTTTCTGGCTGTATACACCTTAAAACCGCTTTACACGATTCTAAGCAACTGTTCACGCCTCAAAACAGCTTTATACGTCTCTATCCCACCCTAAAGCCGTCTAAACGACGCTAAACAATATTGCCGGCAAAACATCTCTAAACCCGCATAAACCGTTCCAATCCCCACCGAATCCCATTAAAACCCTTAAAATTGATTAAAACACGCCTAAACTCCTCTAAACACCTCTTCCCAATCTAATCCCATCTAAAACCCACCTAACTAATTCAAACCTCTCCAAATTCCTTAAACACGTCGAAAACCATCCAAACCTAAACATCTCGAAACCACCAGAACCACTCGACTGCCCTCCAAAATCTCTCATAATCAATCAAAAGCGATGCAAACACTCTAAACCTCTCCTAACCAATCCAAACCATTCCAAACTACTCTTTACCTCTCTGAACCCCTCCAAACACCTTCTAAATCCATCCAGCGTTTAAACCACACCAAACAGCTTTACATCGTATGAAACCACTCCAAACACTTCTAAACCCTAAAGCTCCCTAAACAGCTCGTCGAAACACATCGATATGCATCTAAACCTAGGGTTAGGGTTAGGGTTAGCGTTGGGGTACCGGTTAGGGTTAGGGATAGGGTTAGCGTTAGGTGTTGGGGTTAGGATTAGGGTTATGGGCTACGGTTAGGGTTAGGGTGAGCGTGAGGGTTAGGGTTAGCGTTAGGGTTAGGGTTAGGGTTAGGGTTAGGGTTTGGGTTAGGGTTAGGGTTAGGGTTAGTGTTAGGGTTAGGGTTAGGGTTAGGGTTAGGGTTAGGCATAGGGTTAGCGTTAGGGTTGGGTTTGGGGTTAGGGTTAGGGTTAGGGTTACGGTTAGGGTTAGGGTTAGGGTTAGGGTTAGTGTTAGGATTAGGGTTAGGCATAGGGTTAAGGTTAGGGTTAGGTTTAGGGTTAGGGTTAGGGTTAGGGTTAGGGTTAGGGTTAGGGTTAGGGTTAGGGATAGGGTTAAGATTAGGTTTAGGGTTATGTTTCTGGCTGTATACACCTTAAAACCGCTTTACACGATTCTAAGCAACTGTTCACGCCTCAAAACAGCTTTATACGTCTCTATCCCACCCTAAAGCCGTCTAAACGACGCTAAACAATATTGCCGGCAAAACATCTCTAAACCCGCATAAACCGTTCCAATCCCCACCGAATCCCATTATAACCCTTAAAATTGATTAAAACACGCGTAAACTCCTCTAATCACCTCTTCCCAATCTAATCCCATCTAAAACCCACCAAACTAATTCAAAAATTTCTCCAAATTCCTTAAACACGTCGAAGACCATCCAAACCCTTCTAAACATCTCGAAACCACCAGAACCACTCGACTGCCCTCCAAAATCTCTCATAATCAATCAAAACGACGTAAACACTCTAAACCTCTCCTAACCAATCCAAACCATTCCAAACTACTCTTTACCTCTCTGAACCCCTCCAAACACCTTCTAAATCCATCCAGCGTTTAAACCACACCAAACAGCTTTACATCGTATGAAACCACTCCAAACACTTCTGAACCCTAAAGCTCACTAAACAGCTCGTCGAAACACATCGATATGCATCTAAACCTAGGGTTAGGGTTAGGGTTAGCGTTGGGGTACCGGTTAGGGTTAGGGATAGGGTTAGCGTTAGGGTTATGGGCTACGGTTAGGGTTAGGGGTAGGGTGAGCGTGAGGGTCAGGGTTAGCGTTAGGGTTAGGGTTAGGGTTAGGGTTAGGGTTAGGGTTAGGGTTAGTGTTAGTGTTAGGGTTAGGCTTAGGGTTAGGGTTAGGGTTAGGGTTAGGCATAGGGTTAGCGTCAGGGTTGGGTTTGGGGTTAGGGTTAGGGTTAGGGTTACGGTTAGGGTTAGGGTTAGGGTTAGGTTTAGGGTTAGGGTTAGGGTTAGGGTTAGGGTTACGCTTAGGGTTAGTGTTAGGGTTAGGGTTAGGGTTAGGGATAGTGTTAGGGTTAGGGTTGGGCATAGGGTTAGCGGTAGGGTTGGGTTTGGGGTTAGGGTTAGGGTTAGGGTTAGGGTTACGGTTACGGTTAGGGTTAGGGTTAGGCTTAGGGTTACGATTAGGTTTAGGGTTATGTTTCTGGTTGTATACACCTTAAAACCGCTTTACACGATTCTAAGCAACTGTTCCCGCCTCAAAACAGCTTTATACGTCTCTATCCCACCCTAAAGCCGTCTAAACGACGCTAAACAATATTGCCGGCAAAACATCTCTAAACCCGCATAAACCGTTCCAATCCCCACCGAATCCCATTAAAACCCTTAAAATTGATTAAAACACGCCTAAACTCCTCTAAGCACCCCTTCCCAATCTAATCCCATCTAAAACCCACCTAACTAATTCAAACCTCTAAAAATTCCTTAGACACGTCGAAAACCATACAAACGCTTCTAAACATCTAGAAACCACCAGAACCACTCGACTGCCCTCCAAAATCACTCATAATCAATCAAAAGCGATGAAAACACTCTAAACCTCTCCTATCCAATCCAAACCATATCAAACTACTCTTTACCTCTCTGAACCCCTCCAAACACCTTCTAAATCAATCTAGCGTTTAAACCACAGCAAACAGCTTTACATCGTATGAAACCACTCCAAACACTTCTAAACCCTAAAGCTCCCTAAACAGCTCGTCGAAACACATCGATATGCATCTAAAGCTAGGGTTAGGGTTAGGGTTAGCGTTGGGGTACCGGTTAGGGTTAGGGATAGGGTTAGCGTTAGGGTTATGGGCTACGGTTAAGGTTAGGGTTAGGATGAGCGTGAGGGTTAGGGTTAGGCTTAGGTTTAGGGTTAGGGTTAGGGTTAGGGTTAGGGTATGGGTTAGTGTTAGGGTTAGGGTTCGGCTTAGGGTTAGGGTTAGGGTTAGTGTTAGGGTTAGGCATAGGGTTAGCGTTAGGGTTGGGTTTGGTGTTAGGGTTAGGGTTAGGGTTAGGGTTAGGGTTAGGGTTAGGGTTAGGTTTAGGGTTAGGGTTATGGTTAGGGTTCGGCTTAGGGTTAGTGTTAGGGTTAGGGTTAGGGTTAGGTTAGGCATAGGGTTAGCGTTAGGGTTGGGTTTGGGGTTAGGGTTAGGGTTACGGTTAGGGTTAGGGTTAGGGTTAGGTTTAGGGTTAGGGTTAGGGTTAGGGTTAGGCTTAGGGTTAGTGTTAGGGTTAGGTTTAGGGTTAAGATTAGGTTTAGGGTTATGTTATGGCTGTATACACCTTAAAACCGCTTTACACGATTCTAAGCAACTGTTCACGCCTCAAAACAGCTTTATACGTCTGTATCCCACCCTAAAGCCGTCTAAACGACGCTAAACAACATTGCCGGCAAAACATCTCTAAACCCGCATAAACCGTTCCATTCCCCACCGAATCCCATTAAAACCCTTAACATTGATTAAAACACGCCTAAACTCCTCTAAACACCTCTTCCCAATCTAATCCTATCTAAAACCCACCTAATTCAAATTTCTCCAAATTCCTTAAACACGTCGAAAACCATCCAAACCCTTCTAAACATCTCGAAACAACCAGAACCACTCGACTGCCCTCCAAAATCTCTCATAATCAATCAAAAGCGATGGAAACACTCTAGACCTCTCCTAACCAATCCAAACCATTCCAAACTACTCTTTACCTCTCTGAACCCCTCCAAACACCTTCTAAATCCATCCAGCGTTTAAAGCACACCAAACAGCTTTACATCGTATGAAACCACTCCAAACACTTCTAAACCCTAAAGTTCCCTAAACAGCTCGTCGAAACACATCGATATGTATCTAAACCTAGGGTTAGGGTTAGGGTTAGCGTTGGGGTACCGGTTAGGGTTAGGGATAGGGTTAGCGTTAGGGTTGGTGTTGGGGTTAGGGTTAGGGTTAGGGTTATGGGCTACGGTTAGGGTTAGGGTGAGCGTGAGGGTTAGGGTTAGCGTTAGGGTTAGGGTTAGGGTTAGGGTTAGGCTTAGGGTTAGGGTTAGGGTTAGGGTTAGGTTAGGGTTAGTGTTAGGGTTAGGGTTAGGCATAGGGTTAGCGTTAGGGTTGGGTTTGGGGTTAGGGTTAGGGTTAGGGTTACGGTTAGGGTTAGGGTTAGGGTTAGATTTAGTGTTAGGGTTAGGGTTAGGCTTAGGCTTAGGGTTAGGGTTAGGGTTAGTGTTAGGGTTAGGGTTAGGCATAGGGTTAGCGTTAGGGTTGGGTTTGGGGTTAGGGTTAGGGTTAGGGTTAGGGTTAGGGTTAGGGTTAGGGTTAGGGTTAGGGTTAGGGTTAGGGTTAGGGTTAGGGTTATGGTTAGGGTTAGGGTTAGGGTTAGGGTTAGGTTTAGGGTTAGGCTTAGGGTTAGGGTTAGGGTTTGGGTTAGGGTTAGTTTTAGGGTTAGGGTTAGGCATAGGGTTAGCGTTAGGGTTGGGTTTGGGGTTAGGGTTAGGGTTAGGGTTACGGTTAGGGTTAGGGTTAGGGTTAGGTTTAGGTTTAGGGTTAGGGTTAGGGTTAGGGTTAGGCTTAGGGTTAGGGTTAGGGTTAGTGTTAGGGTTAGGGCTAGGCATAGGGTTAGCGTTAGGGTTGGGTTTGGGGTTAGGGTTAGGGTTAGGGTTAGGGTTAGGGTTAGGTTAGGGTTAGTGTTAGGGTTAGGGTTAGGCATAGGGTTAGCGTTAGGGTTGGGTTTGGGGTTAGGGTTAGGGTTAGGGTTACGGTTAGGGTTAGGGTTAGGGTTAGATTTAGTGTTAGGGTTAGGGTTAGGCTTAGGCTTAGGGTTAGGGTTAGGGTTAGTGTTAGGGTTAGGGTTAGGCATAGGGTTAGCGTTAGGGTTGGGTTTGGGGTTAGGGTTAGGGTTAGGGTTAGGGTTAGGGTTAGGGTTAGGGTTAGGGTTAGGGTTAGGGTTAGGGTTAGGGTTAGGGTTATGGTTAGGGTTAGGGTTAGGGTTAGGGTTAGGTTTAGGGTTAGGCTTAGGGTTAGGGTTAGGGTTTGGGTTAGGGTTAGTTTTAGGGTTAGGGTTAGGCATAGGGTTAGCGTTAGGGTTGGGTTTGGGGTTAGGGTTAGGGTTAGGGTTACGGTTAGGGTTAGGGTTAGGGTTAGGTTTAGGTTTAGGGTTAGGGTTAGGGTTAGGGTTAGGCTTAGGGTTAGGGTTAGGGTTAGTGTTAGGGTTAGGGCTAGGCATAGGGTTAGCGTTAGGGTTGGGTTTGGGGTTAGGGTTAGGGTTAGGGTTAGGGTTAGGGTTAGGGTTAGGGTTACGGTTACGGTTAGGGTTAGGGTTAGGGTTAGGGTTAAGATTAGGTTTAGGGTTATGTTTCTGGCAGTATACACCTTAAACCCGCTTTACACGATTCTAAGCAACTGTTCACGCCTCAAAACAGCTTTATACGTCTCTATTCCACCCTAAAGCCGTCTAAACGGCGCTAAACAATTTTGCCGGCAAAACATCTCCAAACCCGCATAAATCGTTCCAATCCCCACCGAATCCCATTAAAACCCTTAAAATTGATTAAAACACGCCTAAACTCCTCTAAACACCCACCTAACGAATTCATATTTCTCCAAATTCCTTAAACACGTCGAAAACCATCCAAACCCTTCTAAACATCTCGAAACAACCAGAACCACTCGACTGCCCTCCAAAATCTCTCATAATCAATCAAAAGCGATGTAAACACTCTAAACCTCTCCTAACCAATCCAAACCATTCCAAACTACTTTTTACCTCTCTGAACCCCTCCAAACACCTTCTAAATCCATCCAGCGTTTAAACCACACCAAACAGCTTTACATCGTATGAAACCACTCCAAACACTTCTAAACCCTAAAGCTCCCTAAACAGCTCGTCGAAACACATCGATATGCATCTAAACCTAGGGTTAGGGTTAGGGTTAGCGTTGGGGTACCGGTTAGGGTTAGGGATAGGGTTAGCGTTAGGGTTGGTGTTGGGGTTAGGGTTAGGGTTATGGGCTACGGTTAGGGTTAGGGTGAGCGTGAGGGTTAGGGTTAGCGTTAGGGTTAGGGTTAGGGTTAGTGTTAGGGTTAGGGTTAGGCTTAGGGTTAGGGTTAGGGTTAGTGTTAGGGTTAGGCATAGGGTTAGCGTTAGGGTTGGGTTTGGGGTTAGGGTTAGGGTTAGGGTTACGTTTAGGGTTAGGGTTAGGGTTAGGTTTAGGGTTAGGGTTAGGGTTAGTGTTAGGCTTAGGGTTAGTGTTAGGGTTAGTGTTAGGGTTAAGGTTAGGGTTAAGATTAGGTTTCGGGTTATGTTTCTGGCTGTATACACCTTAAAACCGCTTTACACGATTCTAAGCAACTGTTCACGCCTCAAAGCAGCTTTATACGTCTCTATCCCACCCTAAAGCCGTCTAAACGATGCTAAGCGATATTGCCGGCAAAACATCTCTAAACCCGCATAAATCGTTCCAATCCCCACCGAATTCCATTAAAACCCTTAAAATTGATTAAAACACGCCTAAACTCCTCTAAACACCTCTTCCCAATCTAATCCCATCTAAAACCCACCTAACTAATCCAAATTTCTCCAAATTCCTTAGACACGTCGAAAACCATCCAAACCCTTCTAAACATCTCTAAACAACCAGAACCACTCGACTGCCCTCCAAAATCTCTCATAATCAATCAAAAGCGATGGAAACACTCTAAACCTCTCCTAACCAATCCAAACCATTCCAAACTACTCTTTACCTCTCTGAACCCCTCCAAACACCTTCCAAATCCATCCAGCGTTTAAACCACACCAAACAGCTTTACATCGTATGAAACCACTCCAAACACTTCTAAACCCTAAAGCTCCCTAAACAGCTCGTCGAAACACATCGATATGCATCTAAACCTAGGGTTAGGGTTAGGGTTAGCGTTGGGGTACGGGTTAGGGTTCGGGATAGGGTTAGCGTTAGGGTTGGGGTTAGGGTTAGGGTTAGGGTTAGGGTTAGTGTTAGGGTTAGGGTTAGGCATAGGGTTAGCGTTAGGGTTGGGTTTGGGGTTAGGGTTAGGGTTAGGGTTACGGTTACGGTTACGGTTGGGGTTAGGTTTAGGGTTAAGGTTAGGGTTAGGTTTAGGGTTAGGGTTAGGGTTAGGGTTAGGGTTAGGGTTATGGTTAGTGTTAGGGTTAGGGTTAGGGTTACGGTTAGGGTTAGTGTTAGGGTTAGGGTTAGGCATAGGGTTAGCGTTAGGGTTGGGTTTGGGGTTAGGGTTAGGGTTAGGGTTACGGTTACGGTTACGGTTAGGGTTAGGGTTAGTGTTAAGGTTAGGGTTAGGTTTAGGGTTAGGGTTAGGGTTAGGGTTAGGGTTATGGTTAGTGTTAGGGTTAGGGTTAGGGATAGGGTTAGCGTTAGGGTTGGTGTTGGGGTTAGGATTAGGGTTATGGGCTACGGTTAGGGTTAGGGTGAGCGTGTATTAGGGTTAGGGTTAGGGTTAGGGTTAGGGTTAGGGTTAGGGTTAGGGTTAGGGTTAGGGTTAGGGTTAGGGTTAGGGTTAGGGTTAGGGTTACGGTTAGGGTTAGTGTTAGGGTTAGGGTTAGGCATAGGGTTAGCGTTAGGGTTGGGTTTGCGGTTAGGGTTAGGGTTAGGGTTAGGTTTAGGGTTAGGGTTAGGGTTAAGATTAGGTTTAGGGTTATGTTTCTGGCTGTATACACCTTAAAACCGCTTTACACGATTCTAAGCAACTGTTCACGCCTCAAAACAGCTTTATACGTCTCGATCCCACCCTAAAGCCGTCTAAACGACGCTAAACAATATTGCCGGCAAAACATCTCTAAACCCGCATAAACGGTTCCAATCCCCACCGAATCCCATTAAAACCCTTAAAATTGATTAAAACACGCCTAAACTCCTCTAAACACCTCTTCCCAATCTAATCCCATCTAAAACCCACCTAACTAATTCAAACCTCTCCAAATTCCTTAAACACGTCGAAAACCATCCAAACCCTTCTAAACATCTCGAAACCACCAGAACCACTCGACTGCCCTCCAAAATCTCTCATAATCAATCAAAAGCGATGTAAACACTCTAAACCTCTCCTAACCAATCCAAACCATTCCAAACTACTCTTTACCTCTCTGAACCCCTCCAAACACCTTCTAAATCCATCCAGCGTTTAAACCACACCAAACAGCTTTACATCGTATGAAACAACTCCAAACACTTCTAAACCCTAAAGCTCCCTAAACAGCTCGTCGAAACACATCGATATGCATCTAAACCTAGGGTTAGGGTTAGGGTTAGCGTTGGGGTACCGGTTAGGGTAAGGGATAGGGTTAGCGTTAGGGTTATGGGCTACGGTTAGGGTTAGGGTTAGGGTGAGCGTGAGGGTTAGGGTTAGCGTTAGGGTTAGGGTTAGGGTTAGGGTTAGGGTTAGGGTTAGGGTTAGGCTTAGGGTTAGGGTTAGGGTTAGGGTTAGTGTTAGGGTTAGGGTTAGGCTTAGGGTTAGGGTTAGGGTTAGTGTTAGGGTTAGGCATAGGGTTAGCGTTAGGGTTGGGTTTGGGGTTAGGGTTAGGGTTAGGGTTACGGTTAGGGTTAGGGTTAGGGTTAGGTTTAGGGTTAGGGTTAGGGTTAGTGTTAGGCTTAGGGCTAGTGTTAGGGTTAGGGTTAGGGTTAGGGTTAGTGTTAGGGTTAGGGTTAGGCATAGGGTTAAGGTTAGGGTTAGGTTTAGGATTAGGGTTAGGGTTAGGGTTAGGGTTAGGGTTAGGGTTAGGGTTAAGATTAGGTTTAGGGTTATGTTTCTGGCAGTATACACCTTAAAACCGCTTTGCACGATTCTAAGCAACTGTTCACGCCTCAAAACAGCTTTATACGTCTCTATCCCACCCTAAAGCCGTCTAAACGACGCTAAACAATATTGCCGGCAAAACATCTCTAAACCCGCATAAACCGTTCCAATCCCCACCGAATCCCATTAAAACCCTTAAAATTGATTAAAACACGCCTAAACTCCTCTAAACACCTCTTCCCAATCTAATCCCATCTAAAACCCACCTAACTAATTCAAACCTCTCCAAATTCCTTAAACACGTCGAAAACCATCCAAACCTAAACATCTCGAAACCACCAGAACCACTCGACTGCCCTCCAAAATCTCTCATAATCAATCAAAAGCGATGCAAACACTCTAAACCTCTCCTAACCAATCCAAACCATTCCAAACTACTCTTTACCTCTCTGAACCCCTCCAAACACCTTCTAAATCCATCCAGCGTTTAAACCACACCAAACAGCTTTACATCGTATGAAACCACTCCAAACACTTCTAAACCCTAAAGCTCCCTAAACAGCTCGTCGAAACACATCGATATGCATCTAAACCTAGGGTTAGGGTTAGGGTTAGCGTTGGGGTACCGGTTAGGGTTAGGGATAGGGTTAGCGTTAGGATTATGGGCTACGGTTAGGGTTAGGGTGAGCGTGAGGGTTAGGGTTAGCGTTAAGGTTAGGGTTAGGGTTAGGTTTAGGGTTAGGCTTAGGGTTAGGGTTAGGGTTTGGGTTAGGGTTAGTGTTAGGGTTAGGGTTAGGCATAGGGTTAGCGTTAGGGTTGGGTTTGGGGTTAGGGTTAGGGTTAGGGTTACGGTTAAGGTTAGGGTTAGGGTTAGTGTTAGGCTTAGGGTTAGTGTTAGGGTTAGTGTTAGGGTTAGGGTTAGGGTTAAGATTAGGTTTCGGGTTATGTTTCTGGCTGTATACACCTTAAAACCGCTTTACACGATTCTAAGCAACTGTTCACGCCTCAAAGCAGCTTTATACGTCTCTATCCCACCCTAAAGCCGTCTAAACGATGCTAAGCGATATTGCCGGCAAAACATCTCTAAACCCGCATAAATCGTTCCAATCCCCACCGAATTCCATTAAAACCCTTAAAATTGATTAAAACACGCCTAAACTCCTCTAAACACCTCTTCCCAATCTAATCCCATCTAAAACCCACCTAACTAATCCAAATTTCTCCAAATTCCTTAAACACGTCGAAAACCATCCAAACCCTTCTAAACATCTCTAAACAACCAGAACCACTCGACTGCCCTCCAAAATCTCTCATAATCAATCAAAAGCGATGGAAACACTCTAAACCTCTCCTAACCAATCCAAACCATTCCAAACTACTCTTTACCTCTCTGAACCCCTCCAAACACCTTCCAAATCCATCCAGCGTTTAAACCACACCAAACAGCTTTACATCGTATGAAACCACTCCAAACACTTCTAAACCCTAAAGCTCCCTAAACAGCTCGTCGAAACACATCGATATGCATCTAAACCTAGGGTTAGGGTTAGGGTTAGCGTTGGGGTACGGGTTAGGGTTCGGGATAGGGTTAGCGTTAGGGTTGGGGTTAGGGTTAGGGTTAGGGTTAGGGTTAGTGTTAGGGTTAGGGTTAGGCATAGGGTTAGCGTTAGGGTTGGGTTTGGGGTTAGGGTTAGGGTTAGGGTTACGGTTACGGTTACGGTTAGGGTTAGGGTTAGGGTTAAGGTTAGGGTTAGGTTTAGGGTTAGGGTTAGGGTTAGGGTTAGGGTTATGGTTAGTGTTAGGGTTAGGGTTAGGGTTACGGTTAGGGTTAGTGTTAGGGTTAGGGTTAGGCATAGGGTTAGCTTTAGGGTTGGGTTTGGGGTTAGGGTTAGGGTTAGGGTTAGGGTTACGGTTACGGTTAGGGTTAGGGTTAGGGTTAAGGTTAGGGTTAGGTTTAGGGTTAGGGTTAGGGTTAGGGTTAGGGTTATGGTTAGTGTTAGGGTTAGGGTTAGGGTTACGGTTAGGGTTAGTGTTAGGGTTAGGGTTAGGGATAGGGTTAGCGTTAGGGTTGGTGTTGGGGTTAGGGTTAGGGTTATGGGCTACGGTTAGGGTTAGGGTGAGCGTGTATTAGGGTTAGGGTTAGGGTTAGGGTTAGGGTTAGGGTTAGGGTTAGGGTTAGGGTTAGGGTTAGGGTTAGGGTTAGGGTTAGGGTTAGGGTTACGGTTAGGGTTAGTGTTAGGGTTAGGGTTAGGCATAGGGTTAGCGTTAGGGTTGGGTTTGCGGTTAGGGTTAGGGTTAGGGTTAGGTTTAGGGTTAGGGTTAGGGTTAAGATTAGGTTTAGGGTTATGTTTCTGGCTGTATACACCTTAAAACCGCTTTACACGATTCTAAGCAACTGTTCACGCCTCAAAACAGCTTTATACGTCTCGATCCCACCCTAAAGCCGTCTAAACGACGCTAAACAATATTGCCGGCAAAACATCTCTAAACCCGCATAAACCGTTCCAATCCCCACCGAATCCCATTAAAACCCTTAAAATTGATTAAAACACGCCTAAACTCCTCTAAACACCTCTTCCCAATCTAATCCCATCTAAAACCCACCTAACTAATTCAAACCTCTCCAAATTCCTTAAACACGTCGAAAACCATCCAAACCCTTCTAAACATCTCGAAACCACCAGAACCACTCGACTGCCCTCCAAAATCTCTCATAATCAATCAAAAGCGATGTAAACACTCTAAACCTCTCCTAACCAATCCAAACCATTCCAAACTACTCTTTACCTCTCTGAACCCCTCCAAACACCTTCTAAATCCATCCAGCGTTTAAACCACACCAAACAGCTTTACATCGTATGAAACAACTCCAAACACTTCTAAACCCTAAAGCTCCCTAAACAGCTCGTCGAAACACATCGATATGCATCTAAACCTAGGGTTAGGGTTAGGGTTAGCGTTGGGGTACCGGTTAGGGTTAGGGATAGGGTTAGCGTTAGGGTTATGGGCTACGGTTAGGGTTAGGGTTAGGGTGAGCGTGAGGGTTAGGGTTAGCGTTAGGGTTAGGGTTAGGGTTAGGGTTAGGGTTAGGGTTAGGGTTAGGCTTAGGGTTAGGGTTAGGGTTAGGGTTAGTGTTACGGTTAGGGTTAGGCTTAGGGTTAGGGTTAGGGTTAGTGTTAGGGTTAGGCATAGGGTTAGCGTTAGGGTTGGGTTTGGGGTTAGGGTTAGGGTTAGGGTTACGGTTAGGGTTAGGGTTAGGGTTAGGTTTAGTGTTAGGGTTAGGGTTAGTGTTAGGCTTAGGGCTAGTGTTAGGGTTAGGGTTAGGGTTAGGGTTAGTGTTAGGGTTAGGGTTAGGCATAGGGTTAAGGTTAGGGTTAGGTTTAGGATTAGGGTTAGGGTTAGGGTTAGGGTTAGGGTTAGGGTTAGGGTTAAGATTAGGTTTAGGGTTATGTTTCTGGCAGTATACACCTTAAAACCGCTTTGCACGATTCTAAGCAACTGTTCACGCCTCAAAACAGCTTTATACGTCTCTATCCCACCCTAAAGCCGTCTAAACGACGCTAAACAATATTGCCGGCAAAACATCTCTAAACCCGCATAAACCGTTCCAATCCCCACCGAATCCCATTAAAACCCTTAAAATTGATTAAAACACGCCTAAACTCCTCTAAACACCTCTTCCCAATCTAATCCCATCTAAAACCCACCAAACTAATTCAAATTTCTCCAAATTCCTTAAACACGTCGAAAACCATCCAATCCCTTCTAAACATCTCGAAACAACCAGAACCACTCGACTGCCCTCCAAAATCTCTCATAATCAATCAAAAGCGATGGAAACACTCTAAACCTCTCCTAACCAATCCAAACCATTCCAAACTACTCTTTACCTCTCTGAACGCCTCCAAACACCTTCCAAATCCATCCAGCGTTTAAACCACACCAAACAGCTTTACATCGTATGAAACCACTCCAAACACTTCTGAACCCTAAAGCTCCCTAAACAGCTCGTCGAAACACATCGATATGCATCTAAACCTAGGGTTAGGGTTAGGGTTAGCGTTGTGGTACGGGTTAGGGTTCGGGATAGGGTTAGCGTTAGGGTTGGGGTTGGGGTTAGGGTTAGGGTTAGGGTTATCGGTTACGGTTAGGGTTAGGGTTAGGGTGAGCGTGAGGGTTAGGGTTAGCGTTAGGGTTAGGGTTAGGGTTAGGGTTAGGCTTAGGGTTAGTGTTAGGGTTAGGGTTAGGGTTAGGGTTAGGGTTAGGGTTAGTGTTAGGGTTAGGGTTAGGCATAGGGTTTGCGTTAGGGTTGGGTTTGGGGTTAGGGTTAGGGTTAGGGTTACTGTTACGGTTACGGTCAGGGTTAGGGTTAGGTTTAAGGTTAGGGTTAGGTTTAGGGTTAGGGTTAGGGTTAGGGTTATGGTTAGGGTTAGGGTTAGGGTTAGGGTTAGGGTTAAGATTAGGTTTAGGGTTACGTTTCTGCTTGTATACACCTTAAAACCGCTTTACACGATTCTAAGCAACTGTTCACGCCTCAAAACAGCTTTATACGTCTCTATCCCACCCTAAAGCCGTCTAAACGACGCTAAACAATATTGCCGGCAAAACATCTCTAAACCCGCATAAACCGTTCCAATCTCCACCGAGTCCCATTAAAACCCTTAAAATTGATTAAAACACGCCTAAACTCCTCTAAACACCTCTTCCCAATCTAATCCCATCTAAAACCCACCTAACTAATTCAAACCTCTCCAAATTCCTTAAACACGTCGAAAACCATCCAAACCCTTCTAAACATCTCGAAACCACCAGAACCACTCGACTGCCCTCCAAAATCTCTCATAATCAATCAAAAGCGATGTAAACACTCTAAACCTCTCCTAACCAATCCAAACCATTCCAAACTACTCTTTACCTCTCTGAACCCCTCCAAACACCTTCTAAATCCATCCAGCGTTTAAACCACACCAAACAGCTTTACATCGTATGAAACCACTCCAAACACATCTAAACCCTAAAGCTCGCTAAACAGCTCGTCGAAACACATCGATATGCATCTAAACCTAGGGTTAGGGTTAGGGTTAGCGTTGGGGTACCGGTTAGGGTTAGGGATAGGGTTAGCGTTAGGGTTATGGGCTACGGTTAGGGTTAGGGGTAGGGTGAGCGTGAGGGTCAGGGTTAGCGTTAGGGTTAGGGTTAGGGTTAGGGTTAGGGTTAGGCTTAGGGTTAGGGTTAGGGTTAGGCTTAGGGTTAGGTTTAGGGTTAGGGTTAGGGTTAGTGTTAGGGTTTGGGTTAGGCATAGGGTTAGCGTTAGGGTTGGGATTGGGGTTAGGGTTAGGGTTAGGGTTAGGGTTAGGGTTAGGGTTAGGCTTAGGGTTAGTGTTAGGGTTAGGGTTAGGGTTAGGGATAGTGTTAGGGTTAGGGTTGGGCATAGGGTTAGCGGTAGGGTTGGGTTTGGGGTTAGGGTTAGGGCTGGGTTAGGGTTACGGTTACGGTTAGGGTTAGGGTTAGGGTTAGGGTTACGATTAGGTTTAGGGTTATGTTTCTGGTTGTATACACCTTAAAATCGCTTTACACGATTCTAAGCAACTGTTCTCGCCTCAAAACAGCTTTATACGTCTCTATCCCACCCTAAAGCCGTCTAAACGACGCTAAACAATATTGCCGGCAAAACATCTCTAAACCCGCATAAACCGTTCCAATCTCCACCGAGTCCCATTAAAACCCTTAAAATTGATTAAAACACGCCTAAACTCCTCTAAACACCTCTTCCCAATCTAATCCCATCTAAAACCCACCTAACTAATTCAAACCTCTCCAAATTCCTTAAACACGTCGAAAACCATCCAAACCCTTCTAAACATCTCGAAACCACCAGAACCACTCGACTGCCCTCCAAAATCTCTCATAATCAATCAAAAGCGATGTAAACACTCTAAACCTCTCCTAACTAATCCAAACCATTCCAAACTACTCTTTACCTCTCTGAACCCCTCCAAACACTTTCTAAATCCTTCCAGCGTTTAAACCCCACCAAACAGCTTTACATCGTATGAAACCACTCCAAACACATCTAAACCCTAAAGCTCGCTAAACAGCTCGTCGAAACACATCGATATGCATCTAAACCTAGGGTTACGGTTAGGGTTAGCGTTGGGGTACCGGTTAGGGTTAGGGATAGGGTTAGCGTTAGGGTTATGGGCTACGGTTAGGGTTAGGGATAGGGTTAGCGTTAGGGTTATGGGCTACGGTTAGGGTTAGGGGTAGGGTGAGCGTGAGGGTCAGGGTTAGCGTTAGGGTTAGGGTTAGGGTTAGGGTTAGGGTTAGGGTTAGGGTTAGGCTTAGGGTTAGGGTTAGGGTTAGGGTTAGGGTTAGTGTTAGGGTTAGGGTTAGGCATAGGGTTAGCGTTAGGGTTGGGTTTGGGGTTAGGGTTAGGGTTAGGGTTACGGTGAGGGTTAGGGTTAGGGTTAGGTTTAGGGTTAGGGTTAGGGTTAGGGTTAGGGTTAGGCTTAGGGTTAGTGTTAGGGTTAGGGTTAGGGTTAGGGTTAGTGTTAGGGTTAGGGTTAGGCATAGGGTTAGCGGTAGGGTTGGGTTTGGGGTTAGGGTTAGGGTTAGGGTTAGGGTTAGGGTTAGGGTTAAGATTAGGTTTAGGGTTATGTTTCTGGTTGTATACACCTTAAAACCGCTTTATACGATTCTAAGCAACTGTTCACGCCTCAAAACAGCTTTATACGTCTCTATCCCACACTAAAGCCGTCTCAACGACGCTAAACAATATTGCCGGCAAAACATCTCTAAACCCGCATAAACCGTTCCAATCCCCACCAAATCCCATTAAAACCCTTAAAATTCATTAAAACACGCCTAAACTCCTCTAAACACCCCTTCCCAATCTAATCCCATCTAAAACCCACCTAACTAATCCAAACATCTAAAAATTCCTTAAACACGTCGAAAACCATCCAAACGCTTCTAAACATCTCGAAACCACCAGAACCACTCGACTGCCCTCCAAAATCACTCATAATCAATCAAAAGCGATGGAAACACTCTAAACCTCTCCTAACCAATCCAAACCATTCCAAACTACTCTTTACCTCTCTGAACCCCTCCAAACACCTTCTAAATCCATGCAGCGTTTAAACCACACCAAACAGCTTTACATCGTATGAAACCACTCCAAACACTTCTAAACCCTAAAGCTCGCTAAACAGCTCGTCGAAACACATCGATATGCATCTAAACCTAGGGTTAGGGTTAGGGTTAGCGTTGGGGTACCGGTTAGGGTTAGGGATAGGGTTAGCGTTAGGGTTGGTGTTGGGGTTAGGGTTAGGGTTAGGGTTATGGGCTACGGTTAGGGTTAGGGTTAGGGTGAGCGTGAGGGTTAGGGTTAGCGTTAGGGTTAGGGTTAGGCATAGGGTTAGCGGTAGGGTTGGGTTTGGGGTTAGGATTAGGGTTAGGGTTAGGGTTAGGGTTACGGTTACGGTTAGGGTTAGGGTTAGGGTTAGGGTTAAGATTAGGTTTAGGGTTATGTTTCTGGTTGTATACACCTTAAAACCGCTTTACACGATTCTAAGCAACTGTTCACGCCTCAAAACAGCTTTATACGTCTCTATCCCACCCTAAAGCCGTCTAAACGACGCTAAACAATATTGCCGGCAAAACATCTCTAAACCCGCATAAACCGTTCCAATCCCCACCGAATCCCATTAAAACCCTTAAAATTCATTAAAACACGCCTAAACTCCTCTAAACACCCCTTCCCAATCTAATCCCATCTAAAACCCACCTAACTAATTCAAACATCTAAAAATTCCTTAAACACGTCGAAAAACATCCAAACGCTTCTAAACATCTCGAAACCACCAGAACCACTCGACTGCCCTCCAAAATCACTCATAATCAATCAAAAGCGATGGAAACACTCTAAACCTCTCCTAACCAATCCAAACCATTCCAAACTACTCTTTACCTCTCTGAACCCCTCCAAACACCTTCTAAATCCACCCAGCGTTTAAACCACACCAAACAGCTTTACATCGTATGAAACCACTCCAAACACTTCTAAACCCTGAAGCTCGCTAAACAGCTCGTCGAAACACATCGATGTGCATCTAAACCTAGGGTTAGGGTTAGGGTTAGCGTTGGGGTACCGTTTAGGGTTAGGGATAGGGTTAGCGTTAGGGTTGGTGTTGGGGTTAGGGTTAGGGTTAGGGTTATGGGCTACGGTTAGCGTTAGGGTTAGGGTGAGCGTGAGGGTTAGGGTTAGCGTTAGGGTTAGGGTTAGGGTTAGGGTTAGGGTTAGGGTTAGGGTTAGGGTTAGGTTTAGGGTTAGGGGTAGGGTTAGGGTTAGGGTTAGGGTTAGGGTTAAGATTAGGTTTAGTGTTACGGTTCTGGTTGTATATACCTTAAAACCGCTTTACACGATTCTAAGCCACTGTTCACGCCTCAAAACAGCTTTATACGTCTCTATCCCACCCTAAAGCCGTCTAAACGACGCTAAACAATATTGCCGGCAAAACATCTCTAAACCCGCATAAACGTTCCAATCCCCACCGAATCACATTAAAACCCTTAAAATGGATTAAAACACGCCTAAAGTCCTCTAAACACCTCCTCCCAATCTAATCCCATCTAAAACCCACCTAACTAATTCAAACCTCTAGAAATTCCTTAAACACGTCGAAAACTATCCAAACCCTTCTAAACATCTCGAAACCACCAGAACCACTCGACTGCCCTCCAAAATCTCTCATAATGAATCAAAAGCGATGTAAACACTCTAAACCTCTCCTAACCAATCCAAACCATTCCAAACTACTCTTTACCTCTCTGAACCCCTCCAAACACCTTATAAATCCATCCAGCGTTTAAACCACACCAAACAGCTTTACATCGCATGAAACCACTCCAAACACTTCTAAACCCTAAAGCTCCCTAAACAGCTCGTCGAAACACATCGATATGCATCTAAACCTAGGGTTAGGGTTAGGGTTAGCGTTGGGGTACCGGTTAGGGTTAGGGATAGGGTTAGCGTTAGGGTTATGGGCTACGGTTAGGGTTAGGGATAGGGTTAGCGTTAGGGTTATGGGCTACGGTTAGGGTTAGGGGTAGGGTGAGCGTGAGGGTCAGGGTTAGCGTTAGGGTTAGGGTTAGGGTTAGGGTTAGGGTTAGGGTTAGGGTTAGGCTTAGGGTTAGGGTTAGGGTTAGGGTTAGGGTTAGTGTTAGGGTTAGGGTTAGGCATAGGGTTAGCGTTAGGGTTGGGTTTGGGGTTAGGGTTAGGGTTAGGGTTACGGTGAGGGTTAGGGTTAGGGTTAGGTTTAGGGTTAGGGTTAGGGTTAGGGTTAGGGTTAGGCTTAGGGTTAGTGTTAGGGTTAGGGTTAGGGTTAGGGTTAGTGTTAGGGTTAGGGTTAGGCATAGGGTTAGCGGTAGGGTTGGGTTTGGGGTTAGGGTTAGGGTTAGGGTTAGGGTTAGGGTTAGGGTTAAGATTAGGTTTAGGGTTATGTTTCTGGTTGTATACACCTTAAAACCGCTTTATACGATTCTAAGCAACTGTTCACGCCTCAAAACAGCTTTATACGTCTCTATCCCACACTAAAGCCGTCTCAACGACGCTAAACAATATTGACGGCAAAACATCTCTAAACCCGCATAAACCGTTCCAATCCCCACCAAATCCCATTAAAACCCTTAAAATTCATTAAAACACGCCTAAACTCCTCTAAACACCCCTTCCCAATCTAATCCCATCTAAAACCCACCTAACTAATCCAAACATCTAAAAATTCCTTAAACACGTCGAAAACCATCCAAACGCTTCTAAACATCTCGAAACCACCAGAACCACTCGACTGCCCTCCAAAATCACTCATAATCAATCAAAAGCGATGGAAACACTCTAAACCTCTCCTAACCAATCCAAACCATTCCAAACTACTCTTTACCTCTCTGAACCCCTCCAAACACCTTCTAAATCCATGCAGCGTTTAAACCACACCAAACAGCTTTACATCGTATGAAACCACTCCAAACACTTCTAAACCCTAAAGCTCGCTAAACAGCTCGTCGAAACACATCGATATGCATCTAAACCTAGGGTTAGGGTTAGGGTTAGCGTTGGGGTACCGGTTAGGGTTAGGGATAGGGTTAGCGTTAGGGTTGGTGTTGGGGTTAGGGTTAGGGTTAGGGTTATGGGCTACGGTTAGGGTTAGGGTTAGGGTGAGCGTGAGGGTTAGGGTTAGCGTTAGGGTTAGGGTTAGGCATAGGGTTAGCGGTAGGGTTGGGTTTGGGGTTAGGATTAGGGTTAGGGTTAGGGTTAGGGTTACGGTTACGGTTAGGGTTAGGGTTAGGGTTAGGGTTAAGATTAGGTTTAGGGTTATGTTTCTGGTTGTATACACCTTAAAACCGCTTTACACGATTCTAAGCAACTGTTCACGCCTCAAAACAGCTTTATACGTCTCTATCCCACCCTAAAGCCGTCTAAACGACGCTAAACAATATTGCCGGCAAAACATCTCTAAACCCGCATAAACCGTTCCAATCCCCACCGAATCCCATTAAAACCCTTAAAATTCATTAAAACACGCCTAAACTCCTCTAAACACCCCTTCCCAATCTAATCCCATCTAAAACCCACCTAACTAATTCAAACATCTAAAAATTCCTTAAACACGTCGAAAAACATCCAAACGCTTCTAAACATCTCGAAACCACCAGAACCACTCGACTGCCCTCCAAAATCACTCATAATCAATCAAAAGCGATGGAAACACTCTAAACCTCTCCTAACCAATCCAAACCATTCCAAACTACTCTTTACCTCTCTGAACCCCTCCAAACACCTTCTAAATCCACCCAGCGTTTAAACCACACCAAACAGCTTTACATCGTATGAAACCACTCCAAACACTTCTAAACCCTGAAGCTCGCTAAACAGCTCGTCGAAACACATCGATGTGCATCTAAACCTAGGGTTAGGGTTAGGGTTAGCGTTGGGGTACCGTTTAGGGTTAGGGATAGGGTTAGCGTTAGGGTTGGTGTTGGGGTTAGGGTTAGGGTTAGGGTTATGGGCTACGGTTAGCGTTAGGGTTAGGGTGAGCGTGAGGGTTAGGGTTAGCGTTAGGGTTAGGGTTAGGGTTAGGGTTAGGGTTAGGGTTAGGGTTAGGGTTAGGTTTAGGGTTAGGGGTAGGGTTAGGGTTAGGGTTAGGGTTAGGGTTAAGATTAGGTTTAGTGTTACGGTTCTGGTTGTATATACCTTAAAACCGCTTTACACGATTCTAAGCCACTGTTCACGCCTCAAAACAGCTTTATACGTCTCTATCCCACCCTAAAGCCGTCTAAACGACGCTAAACAATATTGCCGGCAAAACATCTCTAAACCCGCATAAACGTTCCAATCCCCACCGAATCACATTAAAACCCTTAAAATGGATTAAAACACGCCTAAAGTCCTCTAAACACCTCCTCCCAATCTAATCCCATCTAAAACCCACCTAACTAATTCAAACCTCTAGAAATTCCTTAAACACGTCGAAAACTATCCAAACCCTTCTAAACATCTCGAAACCACCAGAACCACTCGACTGCCCTCCAAAATCTCTCATAATGAATCAAAAGCGATGTAAACACTCTAAACCTCTCCTAACCAATCCAAACCATTCCAAACTACTCTTTACCTCTCTGAACCCCTCCAAACACCTTCTAAATCCATCCAGCGTTTAAACCACACCAAACAGCTTTACATCGCATGAAACCACTCCAAACACTTCTAAACCCTAAAGCTCCCTAAACAGCTCGTCGAAACACATCGATATGCATCTAAACCTAGGGTTAGGGTTAGGGTTAGCGTTGGGGTACCGGTTAGGGTTAGGGATAGGGTTAGCGTTAGGGTTATGGGCTACGGTTAGGGTTAGGGGTAGGGTGAGCGTGAGGGTTAGGGTTAGCGTTAGGGTTAGGGTTAGGGTTAGGGTTAGGGTTAGGGTTAGGGTTAGGCTTAGGGTTAGGGTTAGGGTTAGGGTTCGTGTTAGGGTTAGGGTTAGGCATAGGGTTAGCGTTAGGGTTGGGTTTGGGGTTAGGGTTAGGGTTAGGGTTAGGTTTACGGTTAGGGTTAGGGTTAGGGTTAGGTTTAGGGTTAGGGTTAGGGTTAGGGTTAGGGTTAGGGTTAGGGTTAGGCTTAGGCTTAGTGTTAGGGTTAGGGTTAGGGTTAGTGTTAGGGTTAGGGTTAGGCATAGGGTTAGCGGTAGGGTTGGGTTTGGGGTTAGGGTTAGGGTTAGGGTTAGGGTTAGGGTTAGGGTTACGGTTACGGTTAGGGTTAGGGTTAGGGTTAGGGTTAAGATTAGGTTTAGGGTTATGTTTCTGGTTGTATACACCTTAAAACCGCTTTACACGATTCTAAGCAACTGTTCACGCCTCAAAACAGCTTTATACGTCTCTATCCCACCCTAAAGCCGTCTAAACGACGCTAAACAATATTGCCGGCAAAACATCTCTAAACCCGCATAAACCGTTCCAATCCCCACCGAATCCCATTAAAACCCTTAAAATTCATTAAAACACGCCTAAACTCCTCTAAACACCCCTTCCCAATCTAATCCCATCTAAAACCCACCTAACTAATTCAAACATCTAAAAATTCCTTAAACACGTCGAAAACCATCCAAACGCTTCTAAATATCTCGAAACCACCAGAACCACTCGACTGCCCTCCAAAATCACTCATAATCAATCAAAAGCGATGGAAACACTCTAAACCTCTCCTAACCAATCCAAACCATTCCAAACTACTCTTTACCTCTCTGAACCCCTCCAAACACCTTCTAAATCCATCCAGCGTTTAAACCACACCAAACAGCTTTACATCGTATGAAACCACTCCAAACACTTCTAAACCCTGAAGCT
The DNA here is from genome assembly GCA_963514005.1 of Raja brachyura. The sequence continues at coordinate 6,648,491 of CAUPSL010001491.1, read as the reverse complement.
CGCTAAACAGCTCGTCGAAACACATCGATGTGCATCTAAACCTAGGGTTAGGGTTAGGGTTAGCGTTGGGGTACCGGTTAGGGTTAGGGATAGGGTTAGCGTTAGGGTTGGTGTTGGGGTTAGGGTTAGGGTTAGGGTTATGGGCTACGGTTAGCGTTAGGGTTAGGGTGAGCGTGAGGGTTAGCGTTAGGGTTAGTGTTAGGGTTAGGGTTAGGGTTAGGGTTAGGGTTAGGGTTAGGTTTAGGGTTAGGGGTAGTGTTAGGGTTAGGGTTAGGGTTAGGGTTGGGGTTAGGGTTAGGGTTAGGGTTAGGGTTAGGGTTAGGGTTAGGGTTAGGGTTAGGGTTAGGGTTAAGATTTGGTTTAGGGTTATGGTTCTGGTTGTATACACCTTAAAACCGCTTTACACGATTCTAAGCCACTGTTCACGCCTCAAAACAGCTTTATACGTCTCTATCCCACCCTAAAGCCGTCTAAACGACGCTAAACAATATTGCCGGCAAAAACATCTCTAAACCCGCATAAACGTTCCAATCCCCACCGAATCCCATTAAAACCCTTAAAATGGATTAAAACACGCCTAAAGTCCTCTAAACACCTCTTCCCAATCTAATCCCATCTAAAACCCACCTAACTAATTCAAACCTCTCCAAATTCCTTAAACACGTCGAAAACTATCCAAACCCTTCTAAACATCTCGAAACCACCAGAACCACTCGACTGCCCTCCAAAATCTCTAATAATGAATCAAAAGCGATGTAAACACTCTAAACCTCTCCTAACCAATCCAAACCATTCCAAACTACTCTTTACCTCTCTGAACCCCTCCAAACACCTTCTAAATCCATCCAGCGTTTAAACCACATCAAACAGCTTTACATCGCATGAAACCACTCCAAACACTTCTAAATCCTAAAGCTCCCTAAACAGCTCGTCGAAACACATCGATATGCATCTAAACCTAGGGTTAGGGTTAGGGTTAGCGTTGGGGTACCAGTTAGTGTTAGGGATAGGGTTAGCGTTAGGGTTATGGGCTACGGTTAGGGTTAGGGGTAGGGTGAGCGTGAGGGTTAGCGTTAGGGTTAGGGTTAGGGTTAGGGTTAGGGTTAGGGTTAGGGTTAGGCTCAGGGTTAGGGTTAGGGTTAGGGTTCGTGTTAGGGTTAGCGTTAGGCATAGGGTTAGCGTTAGGGTTGGGTTTGGGGTTAGGGTTAGGGTTAGGGTTACGGTTAGGGTTAGGGTTAGGGTTAGGGTTAGGGTTAGGGTTAGGGTTAGGGTTAGGGTTAGGCTTAGGCTTAGTGTTAGGGTTAGGGTTAGGGTTAGTGTTAGGGTTAGGGTTAGGCATAGGGTTAGCGGTAGGGTTGGGTTTGGGGTTAAGGTTAGGGTTAGGGTTAGGGTTAGGGTTACGGTTACGGTTAGGGTTAGGGCTAGGGTTAGGGTTAAGATTAGGTTTAGGGTTATGTTTCTGGTTGTATACACCTTAAAACCGCTTTACACGATTCTAAGCAACTGTTCACGCCTCAAAACAGCTTTATATTCTCTATCCCACCCTAAAGCCGTCTAAACGACGCTAAACAATATTGCCGGCAAAACATCTCTAAACCCGCATAAACCGTTCCAATCCCCACCGAATCCCATTAAAACCCTTAAAATTCATTAAAACACGCCTAAACTCCTCTAAACACCCCTTCCCAATCTAATCCCATCTAAAACCCACCTACCTAATTCAAACATCTAAAAATTCCTTAAACACGTCGGAAACCATCCAAACGCTTTTAAACATCTCGAAACCACCAGAACCACTCGACTGCCCTCCAAAATCATTCATAATCAATCAAAAGCGATGGAAACACTCTAAACCTCTCCTAACCAATCCAAACCATTCCAAACTACTCTTTACCTCTCTGAACCCCTCCAAACACCTTCTAAATCCATCCAGCGTTTCAACCACACCAAACAGCTTTACATCGTATGAAACCACTCCAAACACTTCTAAACCCTGAAGCTCGCTAAACAGCTTGTCGAAACACATCGATGTGCATCTAAACCTAGGTTTAGGGTTAGGGTTAGCGTTGGGGTACCGGTTAGGGTTAGGGATAGGGTTAGCGTTAGGGTTGGTGTTGGGGTTAGGGTTAGGGTTAGGGTTATGGGCTACGGTTAGCGTTAGGGTTAGGGTGAGCGTGAGGGTTAGGGTTAGCGTTAGGGTTAGGGTTAGGGTTAGGGTTAGGGTTAGGGTTAGGCTTAGGGTTAGGCATAGGGTTAGCGTTAGGGTTGGGTTTGGGGTTAGGGTTAGTGTTAGGGTTACGGTTAGGGTTAGGGTTAGGGTTAGGTTTAGGGTTAGGGTTAGGGTTAGGGTTAGGGTTAGGCTTAGAGTTAGTGTTAGGGTTAGGGTTAGGGTTAGGGTTAGTGTTAGGGTTAGGGTTAGGCATAGGGTTAGCGTTAGGGTTGGGTTTGGGGTTGCGTTTAGGGTTAGGGTTACGGTTACGGTTAGGGTTAGGGTTAGGGTTAGGGTTAGGGTTAAGATTAGGTTTAGGGTTATGTTTCTGGTTGTATACACCTTAAAACCGCTTTACACGATTCTAAGCAACTGTTCACGCCTCAAAACCGCTTTATACGTCTCTATCCCACCCTAAAGCCGTCTAAACGACGCTAAACAATATTGCCGGCAAAACATCTCTAAACCCGCATAAACCGTTCCAATCCCCACCGAATCCCATTAAAACCCTTAAAATTGATTAAAACACGCCTAAACTCCTCTAAACACCCCTTCCCAATCTAATCCCATCTAAAACCCACCTAACTAATTCAAACCTATCCAAATTCCTTAAACACGTCGAAAACCATCCAACCCCTTCTAAACATCTCGAAACCACCAGAACCACTCGACTGCCCTCCAAAATCACTCATAATCAATCAAAAGCGATGGAAACACTCTAAACCTCTCCTAACCAATCCAAACCATTCCAAACTACTCTTTACCTCTCTGAACCCCTCCAAACACCTTCTAAATCCATCCAGCGTTTAAACCACACCAAACAGCTTTACATCGTATGAAACCAATCCAAACACTTCTAAACCCTAAAGCTCGCTAAACAGCTCCTCGAAACACATCGATATGCATCTAAACCTAGGGTTAGGGTTAGGGTTAGCGTTGGGGTACCGGTTAGGGTTAAGGATAGGGTTAGCGTTAGGGTTGGTGTTGGGGTTAGGGTTAGGGTTAGGGTTATGGGCTACGGTTAGCGTTAGGGTTAGGGTGAGCGTGAGGGTTAGGGTTAGCGTTAGGGTTAGGGTTAGGGTTAGGGTTAGGCTTAGGGTTAGGGTTAGGGTTAGGGTTAGGGTTAGGGTTAGGGTTAGGGTTAGGGTTAGGGTTAGGCATAGGGTTAGCGTTAGGGTTGGGTTTGCGGTTAGGGTTAGGGTTAGGGTTAGGGTTACGGTTAGGGTTAGGGTTAGGTTTAGGGTTAGGGTTAGGGTTAGGGTTAGGGTTAGGGTTAGGGTTAGGGTTAGGGTTAGGGTTAGGGTTAGGGTTAGGGTTAGGGTTAGGGTTAGGGTTAGGGTTATGGTTCTGGTTGTATACACCTTAAAACCGCTTTACACGATTCTAAGCCACTGTTCACGCCTCAAAACAGCTTTATACGTCTCTATCCCACCCTAAAGCCGTCTAAACGACGCTAAACAATATTGCCGGCAAAAACAACTCTAAACCCGCATAAACGTTCCAATCCCCACCGAATCCCATTAAAACGCTTAAAATGGATTAAAACACGCCTAAAGTCCTCTAAACACCTCTTCCCAATCTAATCCCATCTAAAACCCACCTAACTAATTCAAACCTCTCCAAATTCCTTAAAGACGTCGAAAACTATCCAAACCCTTCTAAACATCTCGAAACCACCAGAACCACTCGACTGCCCTCCAAAATCACTCATAATCAATCAAAAGCGATGGAAACACTCTAAACCTCTCCTAACCAATCCAAACCATTCCAAACTACTCTTTACCTCTCTGAACCCCTCCAAACACCTTCTAAATCCACCCAGCGTTTAAACCACACCAAACAGCTTTACATCGTATGAAACCACTCCAAACACTTCTAAACCCTGAAGCTCGCTAAACAGCTCGTCGAAACACATCGATGTGCATCTAAACCTAGGGTTAGGGTTAGGGTTAGCGTTGGGGTACCGTTTAGGGTTAGGGATAGGGTTAGCGTTAGGGTTGGTGTTGGGGTTAGGGTTAGGGTTAGGGTTATGGGCTACGGTTAGCGTTAGGGTTAGGGTGAGCGTGAGGGTTAGGGTTAGCGTTAGGGTTAGGGTTAGGGTTAGGGTTAGGGTTAGGGTTAGGGTTAGGGTTAGGTTTAGGGTTAGGGGTAGGGTTAGGGTTAGGGTTAGGGTTAGGGTTAAGATTAGGTTTAGTGTTACGGTTCTGGTTGTATATACCTTAAAACCGCTTTACACGATTCTAAGCCACTGTTCACGCCTCAAAACAGCTTTATACGTCTCTATCCCACCCTAAAGCCGTCTAAACGACGCTAAACAATATTGCCGGCAAAACATCTCTAAACCCGCATAAACGTTCCAATCCCCACCGAATCACATTAAAACCCTTAAAATGGATTAAAACACGCCTAAAGTCCTCTAAACACCTCCTCCCAATCTAATCCCATCTAAAACCCACCTAACTAATTCAAACCTCTAGAAATTCCTTAAACACGTCGAAAACTATCCAAACCCTTCTAAACATCTCGAAACCACCAGAACCACTCGACTGCCCTCCAAAATCTCTCATAATGAATCAAAAGCGATGTAAACACTCTAAACCTCTCCTAACCAATCCAAACCATTCCAAACTACTCTTTACCTCTCTGAACCCCTCCAAACACCTTCTAAATCCATCCAGCGTTTAAACCACACCAAACAGCTTTACATCGCATGAAACCACTCCAAACACTTCTAAACCCTAAAGCTCCCTAAACAGCTCGTCGAAACACATCGATATGCATCTAAACCTAGGGTTAGGGTTAGGGTTAGCGTTGGGGTACCGGTTAGGGTTAGGGATAGGGTTAGCGTTAGGGTTATGGGCTACGGTTAGGGTTAGGGGTAGGGTGAGCGTGAGGGTTAGGGTTAGCGTTAGGGTTAGGGTTAGGGTTAGGGTTAGGGTTAGGGTTAGGGTTAGGCTTAGGGTTAGGGTTAGGGTTAGGGTTCGTGTTAGGGTTAGGGTTAGGCATAGGGTTAGCGTTAGGGTTGGGTTTGGGGTTAGGGTTAGGGTTAGGGTTAGGTTTACGGTTAGGGTTAGGGTTAGGGTTAGGTTTAGGGTTAGGGTTAGGGTTAGGGTTAGGGTTAGGGTTAGGGTTAGGCTTAGGCTTAGTGTTAGGGTTAGGGTTAGGGTTAGTGTTAGGGTTAGGGTTAGGCATAGGGTTAGCGGTAGGGTTGGGTTTGGGGTTAGGGTTAGGGTTAGGGTTAGGGTTAGGGTTAGGGTTACGGTTACGGTTAGGGTTAGGGTTAGGGTTAGGGTTAAGATTAGGTTTAGGGTTATGTTTCTGGTTGTATACACCTTAAAACCGCTTTACACGATTCTAAGCAACTGTTCACGCCTCAAAACAGCTTTATACGTCTCTATCCCACCCTAAAGCCGTCTAAACGACGCTAAACAATATTGCCGGCAAAACATCTCTAAACCCGCATAAACCGTTCCAATCCCCACCGAATCCCATTAAAACCCTTAAAATTCATTAAAACACGCCTAAACTCCTCTAAACACCCCTTCCCAATCTAATCCCATCTAAAACCCACCTAACTAATTCAAACATCTAAAAATTCCTTAAACACGTCGAAAACCATCCAAACGCTTCTAAATATCTCGAAACCACCAGAACCACTCGACTGCCCTCCAAAATCACTCATAATCAATCAAAAGCGATGGAAACACTCTAAACCTCTCCTAACCAATCCAAACCATTCCAAACTACTCTTTACCTCTCTGAACCCCTCCAAACACCTTCTAAATCCATCCAGCGTTTAAACCACACCAAACAGCTTTACATCGTATGAAACCACTCCAAACACTTCTAAACCCTGAAGCTCGCTAAACAGCTCGTCGAAACACATCGATGTGCATCTAAACCTAGGGTTAGGGTTAGGGTTAGCGTTGGGGTACCGGTTAGGGTTAGGGATAGGGTTAGCGTTAGGGTTGGTGTTGGGGTTAGGGTTAGGGTTAGGGTTATGGGCTACGGTTAGCGTTAGGGTTAGGGTGAGCGTGAGGGTTAGCGTTAGGGTTAGTGTTAGGGTTAGGGTTAGGGTTAGGGTTAGGGTTAGGGTTAGGTTTAGGGTTAGGGGTAGTGTTAGGGTTAGGGTTAGGGTTAGGGTTGGGGTTAGGGTTAGGGTTAGGGTTAGGGTTAGGGTTAGGGTTAGGGTTAGGGTTAGGGTTAGGGTTAAGATTTGGTTTAGGGTTATGGTTCTGGTTGTATACACCTTAAAACCGCTTTACACGATTCTAAGCCACTGTTCACGCCTCAAAACAGCTTTATACGTCTCTATCCCACCCTAAAGCCGTCTAAACGACGCTAAACAATATTGCCGGCAAAAACATCTCTAAACCCGCATAAACGTTCCAATCCCCACCGAATCCCATTAAAACCCTTAAAATGGATTAAAACACGCCTAAAGTCCTCTAAACACCTCTTCCCAATCTAATCCCATCTAAAACCCACCTAACTAATTCAAACCTCTCCAAATTCCTTAAACACGTCGAAAACTATCCAAACCCTTCTAAACATCTCGAAACCACCAGAACCACTCGACTGCCCTCCAAAATCTCTAATAATGAATCAAAAGCGATGTAAACACTCTAAACCTCTCCTAACCAATCCAAACCATTCCAAACTACTCTTTACCTCTCTGAACCCCTCCAAACACCTTCTAAATCCATCCAGCGTTTAAACCACATCAAACAGCTTTACATCGCATGAAACCACTCCAAACACTTCTAAATCCTAAAGCTCCCTAAACAGCTCGTCGAAACACATCGATATGCATCTAAACCTAGGGTTAGGGTTAGGGTTAGCGTTGGGGTACCAGTTAGTGTTAGGGATAGGGTTAGCGTTAGGGTTATGGGCTACGGTTAGGGTTAGGGGTAGGGTGAGCGTGAGGGTTAGCGTTAGGGTTAGGGTTAGGGTTAGGGTTAGGGTTAGGGTTAGGGTTAGGCTCAGGGTTAGGGTTAGGGTTAGGGTTCGTGTTAGGGTTAGCGTTAGGCATAGGGTTAGCGTTAGGGTTGGGTTTGGGGTTAGGGTTAGGGTTAGGGTTACGGTTAGGGTTAGGGTTAGGGTTAGGGTTAGGGTTAGGGTTAGGGTTAGGGTTAGGGTTAGGCTTAGGCTTAGTGTTAGGGTTAGGGTTAGGGTTAGTGTTAGGGTTAGGGTTAGGCATAGGGTTAGCGGTAGGGTTGGGTTTGGGGTTAAGGTTAGGGTTAGGGTTAGGGTTAGGGTTACGGTTACGGTTAGGGTTAGGGCTAGGGTTAGGGTTAAGATTAGGTTTAGGGTTATGTTTCTGGTTGTATACACCTTAAAACCGCTTTACACGATTCTAAGCAACTGTTCACGCCTCAAAACAGCTTTATATTCTCTATCCCACCCTAAAGCCGTCTAAACGACGCTAAACAATATTGCCGGCAAAACATCTCTAAACCCGCATAAACCGTTCCAATCCCCACCGAATCCCATTAAAACCCTTAAAATTCATTAAAACACGCCTAAACTCCTCTAAACACCCCTTCCCAATCTAATCCCATCTAAAACCCACCTACCTAATTCAAACATCTAAAAATTCCTTAAACACGTCGGAAACCATCCAAACGCTTTTAAACATCTCGAAACCACCAGAACCACTCGACTGCCCTCCAAAATCATTCATAATCAATCAAAAGCGATGGAAACACTCTAAACCTCTCCTAACCAATCCAAACCATTCCAAACTACTCTTTACCTCTCTGAACCCCTCCAAACACCTTCTAAATCCATCCAGCGTTTCAACCACACCAAACAGCTTTACATCGTATGAAACCACTCCAAACACTTCTAAACCCTGAAGCTCGCTAAACAGCTTGTCGAAACACATCGATGTGCATCTAAACCTAGGTTTAGGGTTAGGGTTAGCGTTGGGGTACCGGTTAGGGTTAGGGATAGGGTTAGCGTTAGGGTTGGTGTTGGGGTTAGGGTTAGGGTTAGGGTTATGGGCTACGGTTAGCGTTAGGGTTAGGGTGAGCGTGAGGGTTAGGGTTAGCGTTAGGGTTAGGGTTAGGGTTAGGGTTAGGGTTAGGGTTAGGCTTAGGGTTAGGCATAGGGTTAGCGTTAGGGTTGGGTTTGGGGTTAGGGTTAGTGTTAGGGTTACGGTTAGGGTTAGGGTTAGGGTTAGGTTTAGGGTTAGGGTTAGGGTTAGGGTTAGGGTTAGGCTTAGAGTTAGTGTTAGGGTTAGGGTTAGGGTTAGGGTTAGTGTTAGGGTTAGGGTTAGGCATAGGGTTAGCGTTAGGGTTGGGTTTGGGGTTGCGTTTAGGGTTAGGGTTACGGTTACGGTTAGGGTTAGGGTTAGGGTTAGGGTTAGGGTTAAGATTAGGTTTAGGGTTATGTTTCTGGTTGTATACACCTTAAAACCGCTTTACACGATTCTAAGCAACTGTTCACGCCTCAAAACCGCTTTATACGTCTCTATCCCACCCTAAAGCCGTCTAAACGACGCTAAACAATATTGCCGGCAAAACATCTCTAAACCCGCATAAACCGTTCCAATCCCCACCGAATCCCATTAAAACCCTTAAAATTGATTAAAACACGCCTAAACTCCTCTAAACACCCCTTCCCAATCTAATCCCATCTAAAACCCACCTAACTAATTCAAACCTATCCAAATTCCTTAAACACGTCGAAAACCATCCAACCCCTTCTAAACATCTCGAAACCACCAGAACCACTCGACTGCCCTCCAAAATCACTCATAATCAATCAAAAGCGATGGAAACACTCTAAACCTCTCCTAACCAATCCAAACCATTCCAAACTACTCTTTACCTCTCTGAACCCCTCCAAACACCTTCTAAATCCATCCAGCGTTTAAACCACACCAAACAGCTTTACATCGTATGAAACCACTCCAAACACTTCTAAACCCTAAAGCTCGCTAAACAGCTCCTCGAAACACATCGATATGCATCTAAACCTAGGGTTAGGGTTAGGGTTAGCGTTGGGGTACCGGTTAGGGTTAAGGATAGGGTTAGCGTTAGGGTTGGTGTTGGGGTTAGGGTTAGGGTTAGGGTTATGGGCTACGGTTAGCGTTAGGGTTAGGGTGAGCGTGAGGGTTAGGGTTAGCGTTAGGGTTAGGGTTAGGGTTAGGGTTAGGCTTAGGGTTAGGGTTAGGGTTAGGGTTAGGGTTAGGGTTAGGGTTAGGGTTAGGGTTAGGGTTAGGCATAGGGTTAGCGTTAGGGTTGGGTTTGCGGTTAGGGTTAGGGTTAGGGTTAGGGTTACGGTTAGGGTTAGGGTTAGGTTTAGGGTTAGGGTTAGGGTTAGGGTTAGGGTTAGGGTTAGGGTTAGGGTTAGGGTTAGGGTTAGGGTTAGGGTTAGGGTTAGGGTTAGGGTTAGGGTTAGGGTTATGGTTCTGGTTGTATACACCTTAAAACCGCTTTACACGATTCTAAGCCACTGTTCACGCCTCAAAACAGCTTTATACGTCTCTATCCCACCCTAAAGCCGTCTAAACGACGCTAAACAATATTGCCGGCAAAAACAACTCTAAACCCGCATAAACGTTCCAATCCCCACCGAATCCCATTAAAACGCTTAAAATGGATTAAAACACGCCTAAAGTCCTCTAAACACCTCTTCCCAATCTAATCCCATCTAAAACCCACCTAACTAATTCAAACCTCTCCAAATTCCTTAAACACGTCGAAAACTATCCAAACCCTTCTAAACATCTCGAAACCACCAGAACCACTCGACTGCCCTCCAAAATCTCTAATAATGAATCAAAAGCGATGTAAACACTCTAAACATCTCCTAACCAATCCAAACCATTCCAAACTACTCTTTACCTCTCTGAACCCCTCCAAACACCTTCTAAATCCATCCAGCGTTTAAACCACATCAAACAGCTTTACATCGCATGAAACCACTCCAAACACTTCTAAATCCTAAAGCTCCCTAAACAGCTCGTCGAAACACATCGATATGCATCTAAAACTAGGGTTAGGGTTAGGGTTAGCGATGGGGTACCAGTTAGGGTTAGGGATAGGGTTAGCGTTAGGGTTATGGGCTACGGTTAGGGTTAGGGGTAGGGTGAGCGTGAGGGTTAGCGTTAGGGTTAGGGTTAGGGTTAGGGTTAGGGTTAGGGTTAGGGTTAGGCTTAGGGTTAGGGTTAGGGTTAGGGTTCGTGTTAGGGTTAGCGTTAGGCATAGGGTTAGCGTTAGGGTTGGGTTTGGGGTTAGGGTTAGGGTTAGGGTTAGGGTTAGGGTTAGGGTTAGGGTTAGGGTTAGGGTTAGGGTTAGGGTTAGGGTTAGGGTTAGGGTTAGGCTTAGGCTTAGGCTTAGTGTTAGGGTTAGGGTTAGGGTTAGTGTTAGGGTTAGGGTTAGGCATAGGGTTAGCGTTAGGGTTGGGTTTGGGGTTGCGTTTAGGGTTAGGGTTACGGTTACGGTTAGGGTTAGGGTTAGGGTTAGGGTTAGGGTTAAGATTAGGTTTAGGGTTATGTTTCTGGTTGTATACACCTTAAAACCGCTTTACACGATTCTAAGCAACTGTTCACGCCTCAAAACCGCTTTATACGTCTCTATCCCACCCTAAAGCCGTCTAAACGACGCTAAACAATATTGCCGGCAAAACATCTCTAAACCCGCATAAACCGTTCCAATCCCCACCGAATCCCATTAAAACCCTTAAAATTGATTAAAACACGCCTAAACTCCTCTAAACACCCCTTCCCAATCTAATCCCATCTAAAACCCACCTAACTAATTCAAACCTATCCAAATTCCTTAAACACGTCGAAAACCATCCAACCCCTTCTAAACATCTCGAAACCACCAGAACCACTCGACTGCCCTCCAAAATCACTCATAATCAATCAAAAGCGATGGAAACACTCTAAACCTCTCCTAACCAATCCAAACCATTCCAAACTACTCTTTACCTCTCTGAACCCCTCCAAACACCTTCTAAATCCATCCAGCGTTTAAACCACACCAAACAGCTTTACATCGTATGAAACCACTCCAAACACTTCTAAACCCTAAAGCTCGCTAAACAGCTCCTCGAAACACATCGATATGCATCTAAACCTAGGGTTAGGGTTAGGGTTAGCGTTGGGGTACCGGTTAGGGTTAAGGATAGGGTTAGCGTTAGGGTTGGTGTTGGGGTTAGGGTTAGGGTTAGGGTTATGGGCTACGGTTAGCGTTAGGGTTAGGGTGAGCGTGAGGGTTAGGGTTAGCGTTAGGGTTAGGGTTAGGGTTAGGGTTAGGCTTAGGGTTAGGGTTAGGGTTAGGGTTAGGGTTAGGGTTAGGGTTAGGGTTAGGGTTAGGGTTAGGGTTAGGCATAGGGTTAGCGTTAGGGTTGGGTTTGCGGTTAGGGTTAGGGTTAGGGTTAGGGTTACGGTTAGGGTTAGGGTTAGGTTTAGGGTTAGGGGTAGGGTTAGGGTTAGGGTTAGGGTTAGGGTCAAGGGGTCACAGTCTAAGGATAAGGGGGAATTCCTTTAGGACCGAAATGAGGAAAACATTCTTTACACAGAGAGTGGTGAGTCTCTGGAATTCTCTGCCACAGAAGGTAGTTGAGGCCAGTTCATTGGCTATATTTAAGAGGGCGTTAGATGTGGCACTTGTGGCTAAGGGGATCGGGGGGTATGGAGAGAAGGCAGGTACGGGATACTGAGTTGGATGATCAGCCATGATCACATTGAATGGCGGTGCAGACTCGAAGGGCCGAATGGCCTACTCCTGCACCTATTTTCTATGTTTCTATGTTTCTATGTTAGGGTTAGGGTTAAGGTTAGGGTTAGGGTTAAGATTAGGTTTAGGGTTATGGTTCTGGTTGTATACACCTTAAAACCGCTTTACACGATTCTAAGCAACTGTTCACGCCTCAAAACAGCTTTATACGTCTCTATCCCACCCTAAAGCCGTCTAAACGACGCTTAACAATATTGCCGGCAAAACATCTCTAAACCCGCATAAACGTTCCAATCCCCACCGAATCCCATTAAAACCCTTAAAATTGACTAAAACACGCTTAAAGTCCTCTAAACACCTCTTCCCAATCCTATCCAATCTAAAACCCACCGAACTAATTCAAACCTCTCCAAATTCCTTAAACACGTCGAAAAATATCCAAACCCTTCAAAACATCTCGAAACCACCAGAACCACTCGTCTGCCGTCCAAAATCTCTCATAATCAATCAAAAGCGATGGAAACACTCTAAACCTCTCCTAACCAATCCAAACCATTCCAAACTACTCTTTACCTCTCTGAACCCCTCCAAACACCTTCTAAATCCATCCAGCGTTTAAACCACACCAAACAGCTTTACATCGTATGAAACCACTCCAAACACTTCTAAACCCTAAAGCTCGCTAAACAGCTCCTCGAAACACATCGATATGCATCTAAACCTAGGGTTAGGGTTAGGGTTAGCGTTGGGGTACCGGTTAGGGTTAAGGATAGGGTTAGCGTTAGGGTTGGTGTTGGGGTTAGGGTTAGGGTTAGGGTTATGGGCTACGGTTAGCGTTAGGGTTAGGGTGAGCGTGAGGGTTAGGGTTAGCGTTAGGGTTAGGGTTAGGGTTAGGGTTAGGCTTAGGGTTAGGGTTAGGGTTAGGGTTAGGGTTTGGGTTAGGGTTAGGGTTAGGGTTAGGGTTAGGCATAGGGTTAGCGTTAGGGTTGGGTTTCCGGTTAGGGTTAGGGTTAGGGTTAGGGTTACGGTTAGGGTTAGGGTTAGGTTTAGGGTTAGGGTTAGGGTTACGGTTAGGGTTAGGGTTAGGTTTAGGGTTAGGGTTAGGGTTAGGGTTAGGGTTAGGGTTAGGGTTAGGGTTAGGGTTAGGGTTAGGGTTAGGGTTAGGGTTAGGGTTAGGGTTAGGGTTAGGGTTATGGTTCTGGTTGTATACACCTTAAAACCGCTTTACACGATTCTAAGCCACTGTTCACGCCTCAAAACAGCTTTATACGTCTCTATCCCACCCTAAAGCCGTCTAAACGACGCTAAACAATATTGCCGGCAAAAACAACTCTAAACCCGCATAAACGTTCCAATCCCCACCGAATCCCATTAAAACCCTTAAAATGGATTAAAACACGCCTAAACTCCTCTAAACACCTCTTCCCAATCTAATCCCATCTAAAACCCACCTAACTAATTCAAATTTCTCCAAATTCCTTAAACACGTCGAAAACTATCCAAACCCTTCTAAACATCTCGAAACCACCAGAACCACTCGACTGCCCTCCAAAATCTCTAATAATGAATCAAAAGCGATGTAAACACTCTAAACCTCTCCTAACCAATCCAAACCATTCCAAACTACTCTTTACCTCTCTGAACCCCTCCAAACACCTTCTAAATCCATCCAGCGTTTAAACCACATCAAACAGCTTTACATCGCATGAAACCACTCCAAACACTTCTAAATCCTAAAGCTCCCTAAACAGCTCGTCGAAACACATCGATATGCATCTAAACCTAGGGTTAGGGTTAGGGTTAGCGATGGGGTACCAGTTAGGGTTAGGGATAGGGTTAGCGTTAGGGTTATGGGCTACGGTTAGGGTTAGGGGTAGGGTGAGCGTGAGGGTTAGCGTTAGGGTTAGGGTTAGGGTTAGGGTTAGGGTTAGGGTTAGGGTTAGGCTTAGGGTTAGGGTTAGGGTTAGGGTTCGTGTTAGGGTTAGCGTTAGGCATAGGGTTAGCGTTAGGGTTGGGTTTGGGGTTAGGGTTAGGGTTAGGGTTACGGTTAGGGTTAGGGTTAGGGTTAGGGTTAGGGTTAGGGTTAGGGTTAGGGTTAGGGTTAGGGTTAGGGTTAGGCTTAGGCTTAGTGTTAGGTTTAGGGTTAGGGTTAGTGTTAGGGTTAGGGTTAGGCATAGGGTTAGCGGTAGGGTTGGGTTTGGGGTTAAGGTTAGGGTTAGGGTTACGGTTACGGTTAGGGTTAGGGCTAGGGTTAGGGTTAAGATTAGGTTTAGGGTTATGTTTCTGGTTGTATACACCTTAAAACCGCTTTACACGATTCTAAGCAACTGTTCACGCCTCAAAACAGCTTTATATTCTCTATCCCACCCTAAAGCCGTCTAAACGACGCTAAACAATATTGCCGGCAAAACATCTCTAAACCCGCATAAACCGTTCCAATCCCCACCGAATCCCATTAAAACCCTTAAAATTCATTAAAACACGCCTAAACTCCTCTAAACACCCCTTCCCAATCTAATCCCATCTAAAACCCACCTACCTAATTCAAACATCTAAAAATTCCTTAAACACGTCGGAAACCATCCAAACGCTTTTAAACATCTCGAAACCACCAGAACCACTCGACTGCCCTCCAAAATCATTCATAATCAATCAAAAGCGATGGAAACACTCTAAACCTCTCCTAACCAATCCAAACCATTCCAAACTACTCTTTACCTCTCTGAACCCCTCCAAACACCTTCTAAATCCATCCAGCGTTTAAACCACACCAAACAGCTTTACATCGTATGAAACCACTCCAAACACTTCTAAACCCTGAAGCTCGCTAAACAGCTTGTCGAAACACATCGATGTGCATCTAAACCTAGGGTTAGGGTTAGGGTTAGCGTTGGGGTACCGGTTAGGGTTAGGGATAGGGTTAGCGTTAGGGTTGGTGTTGGGGTTAGGGTTAGGGTTACGGTTATGGGCTACGGTTAGCGTTAGGGTTAGGGTGAGCGTGAGGGTTAGGGTTAGCGTTAGGGTTAGGGTTAGGGTTAGGGTTAGGGTTAGGGTTAGGCTTAGGGTTAGGCATAGGGTTAGCGTTAGGGTTGGGTTTGGGGTTAGGGTTAGTGTTAGGGTTACGGTTAGGGTTAGGGTTAGGGTTAGGTTTAGGGTTAGGGTTAGGGTTAGGGTTAGGGTTAGGCTTAGAGTTATTGTTAGGGTTAGGGTTAGGGTTAGGGTTAGTGTTAGGGTTAGGGTTAGGCATAGGGTTAGCGTTAGGGTTGGGTTTGGGGTTGCGTTTAGGGTTAGGGTTACGGTTACGGTTAGGGTTAGGGTTAGGGTTAGGGTTAGGGTTAAGATTAGGTTTAGGGTTATGTTTCTGGTTGTATACACCTTAAAACCGCTTTACACGATTCTAAGCAACTGTTCACGCCTCAAAACCGCTTTATACGTCTCTATCCCACCCTAAAGCCGTCTAAACGACGCTAAACAATATTGCCGGCAAAACATCTCTAAACCCGCATAAACCGTTCCAATCCCCACCGAATCCCATTAAAACCCTTAAAATTGATTAAAACACGCCTAAACTCCTCTAAACACCCCTTCCCAATCTAATCCCATCTAAAACCCACCTAACTAATTCAAACCTATCCAAATTCCTTAAACACGTCGAAAACCATCCAACCCCTTCTAAACATCTCGAAACCACCAGAACCACTCGACTGCCCTCCAAAATCACTCATAATCAATCAAAAGCGATGGAAACACTCTAAACCTCTCCTAACCAATCCAAACCATTCCAAACTACTCTTTACCTCTCTGAACCCCTCCAAACACCTTCTAAATCCATCCAGCGTTTAAACCACACCAAACAGCTTTACATCGTATGAAACCACTCCAAACACTTCTAAACCCTAAAGCTCGCTAAACAGCTCCTCGAAACACATCGATATGCATCTAAACCTAGGGTTAGGGTTAGGGTTAGCGTTGGGGTACCGGTTAGGGTTAAGGATAGGGTTAGCGTTAGGGTTGGTGTTGGGGTTAGGGTTAGGGTTAGGGTTATGGGCTACGGTTAGCGTTAGGGTTAGGGTGAGCGTGAGGGTTAGGGTTAGCGTTAGGGTTAGGGTTAGGGTTAGGGTTAGGCTTAGGGTTAGGGTTAGGGTTAGGGTTAGGGTTAGGGTTAGGGTTAGGGTTAGGGTTAGGGTTAGGCATAGGGTTAGCGTTAGGGTTGGGTTTGCGGTTAGGGTTAGGGTTAGGGTTAGGGTTACGGTTAGGGTTAGGGTTAGGTTTAGGGTTAGGGGTAGGGTTAGGGTTAGGGTTAGGGTTAGGGTTAGGGTTAGGGTTAGGGTTAAGGTTAGGGTTAGGGTTAAGATTAGGTTTAGGGTTATGGTTCTGGTTGTATACACCTTAAAACCGCTTTACACGATTCTAAGCAACTGTTCACGCCTCAAAACAGCTTTATACGTCTCTATCCCACCCTAAAGCCGTCTAAACGACGCTTAACAATATTGCCGGCAAAACATCTCTAAACCCGCATAAACGTTCCAATCCCCACCGAATCCCATTAAAACCCTTAAAATTGACTAAAACACGCTTAAAGTCCTCTAAACACCTCTTCCCAATCCTATCCAATCTAAAACCCACCGAACTAATTCAAACCTCTCCAAATTCCTTAAACACGTCGAAAAATAT
The DNA here is from genome assembly GCA_963514005.1 of Raja brachyura. Next base: position 6,631,913 of record CAUPSL010001491.1, on the reverse strand, counting down.
CCAAACCCTTCAAAACATCTCGAAACCACCAGAACCACTCGTCTGCCCTCCAAAATCTCTCATAATCAATCAAAAGCGATGGAAACACTCTAAACCTCTCCTAACCAATCCAAACCATTCCAAACTACTCTTTACCTCTCTGAACCCCTCCAAACACCTTCTAAATCCATCCAGCGTTTAAACCACACCAAACAGCTTTACATCGTATGAAACCACTCCAAACACTTCTAAACCCTAAAGCTCCCTAAACAGCTCGTCGAAACACATCGATATGCATCGAAACCTAGGGTTAGGGTTAGGGTTAGCGTTGGAGTTCCGGTTAGGGTTAGGGTTAGGGTGAGCGTGAGTGTTAGGGTTAGCGTTAGGGTTAGGGTTAGGGTTAGGGTTAGGCATAGGGTTCGCGTTAGGGTTGGGTTTGGGGTTAGGGTTAGGGTTAGGGTTCGGCTTCGGGTTAGGGTTGGGGTTAGGGTTAAGGTTAGGGTTATGGGCTACGGTTAGGGTTAGGGTTAGGGTGAGCGTGAGTGTTAGGGTTAGCGTTAGGGTTAGGGTTAGGGTTAGGGTTAGGGTTAGGGTTAGGGTTAGGCTTAGGGTTAGGGTTAGGGTTAGGGTTAGGGTTAAGATTAGGTTTAGGGTTATGTTTCTGGTTGTATACACCTTAAAACCGCTTTACACGATTCTAGGCAACTGTTCACGGCTCAAAAGAGCTTTATACGTCTTTACCCCACCCTAAAGCCGTCTAAACGACGCTAAACAATATTGCCGGCAAAACATCTCTAAACCCGCATAAACCGTTCCAATCCCCACCGAATCCAATTAAAACCCTTAAAATTGATTAAAACACGCCTAAACTCCTCTAAACACCTCTTCCCAATCTAATCCCATCTAAAACCCACCTAACTAATTCAAATTTCTCCAAATTCCTTAAACACGTCGAAAACCATCCAAACCATTCTAAACATCTCGAAACCACCAGAACCACTCGACTGCCCTCCAAAATCGCTCATAATCAATCAAAAGCGATGTAAACACTCTAAACCTCTCCTAACCAATCCAAACCAGTCCAAACTACTCTTTACATCTCTGAACCCCTCCAAACACCTTCTAAATCCATCCAGCGTTTAAACCACACCAAACAGCTTTACATCGTATGAAACCACTCCAAACACTTCTAAACCCTAAAGCTCGCTAAACAGCTGGTCGAAACACATCGATATGCATCTAAACCTAGGGTTAGGGTTAGGGTTAGCGTTGGGGTACCGGTTAGGGTTAGGGATAGTGTTAGCGTTAGGGTTGGTGTTGGGGTTAGGGTTAGGGTTAGGGTTATGGGCTAAGGTTAGGGTTAGGGCCAGGGTCAGCGTTAGGGTTGGGTTTGGGGTTAGAGTTAGGGTTACGGTTAGGGTTAGGGTTAGGGTTAGGGTTAAGGTTACGGTTAGGGTTAGGGTTAGGGTTAGGGTTAGGGTTAGGGTTAGGGTTAGGGTTAGGGTTAGGGTTAGGGTTAGGGTTAGAGTTAGGGTTAGGGTTAAGATTAGGTTTAGGGTTATGTTTCTGGTTGTATACACCTTAAAACCGCTTTACACGATTCTAAGCAACTGTTCACGCCTCAAAACAGCTTTATACGTCTCTATCCCACCCTAAAGCCGTCTAAACGACGCTAAACAATATTGCCGGCATAACATCTCTAAACCCGCATACACCGTTCCAATCCCCACCGACTCCCATTAAAACCCTTAAAATTGATTAAAACACGCCTAAGCTCCTCTAAACACCCCTTCCCAATCTAATCCCATCTAAAACCCACCTAACTAATTCAAACCTCTCCAAATTCCTTAAACACGTCGAAAACCATCCAAACCCTTCTAAACATCTCTAAACCACCAGAACCACTCGACTGCCCCCCAAAATCTCTCATAATCAATCAAAAGCGATGTAAACACTCTAAACCTCTCCTAACCAATCCAAACCATTCCAAACTACTCTTTACCTCTCTGAACCCCTCCAAACACCTTCTAAATCAATCCAGCGTTTAAACCACACCAAACAGCTTTACATCGTATGAAACCACTCCAAACACTTCTAAACCCTAAAGCTCCATAAACAGCTCGTCGAAACACATCGATATGCATCTAAACCTAGGGTTAGGGTTAGGGTTAGCGTTGGGGTACGGGTTAGGGTTCGGGATAGGGTTAGCGTTAGGGTTGGGGTTGGGGTTAGGGTTAGGGTTAGGGTTATGGGTTACGGTTAGGGTTAGGGTTAGGGTGAGCGTGAGGGTTAGGGTTAGCGTTAGGGTTAGGGTTAGGGTTAGGGTTAGGGTTAGGGTTAGGGTTAGGCTTAGGGTTAGTGTTAGGGTTAGGGTTAGGGTTAGTGTTAGGGTTAGGGTTAGGCATGGGGTTAGCGTTAGGGTTGGGTTAGGGTTAGGGTTAGGGTTAGGGTTAGGCTTACGGTTAGTGTTAGGGTTAGGGTTAGGGTTAGGGTTAGGGTTAGTGTTAGGGTTAGGGCTAGGCCTAGGGTTAGCGTTAGGGTTGGGTTTGGGGTTACCGTTAGGGTTGGTGTTTGGGTTAGGGTTAGGGTTAGGGATAGGGTTAGTGTTAGGGTTAGGGTTAGGCATAGGGTTAGCGTTAGGGTTGGGTTTGGTGTTAGCGTTAGTGTTGGGTTTGGGGTTAGCGTTGGGGTACGGGTTAGGGTTAGGGGTAGGGTTAGCGTTAGGGTTGGTGTTGGGGTTAGGGTTAGTGTTATGGGCTACAGTTAGGGTTAGGGTTAGGATCAGCGTTAGGGTTGGGTTTGGGGTTAGGGTTAGGGTTAGGGTTCGGGTTAGGGTTAGGCTTAGGGTTAGGGTTAGGGTTAGGGTTAGGGTTAGTGTTAGGGTTAGGGTTAGGCATAGGGTTAGCGTTAGGGTTGGGTTTGTGGTTAGGGTTAGGGTAGGGTTAGGGTTACGGTTAGGGTTAGGGTTAGGTTTAGGGTTAGGGGTAAGGTTAGGGTTAGGGTTAGGGTTAGGGTTAGGGTTAGGGTTAAGATTAGGTTTAGGGTTATGGTTCTGGTTGTATACACCTTAAAACCGCTTTACACGATTCTAAGCAACTGTTCACGCCTCAAAACAGCTTTATACGTCTCTATCCCACCCTAAAGCCGTCTAAACGACGCTTAACAATATTGCCGGCAAAACATCTCTAAACCCGCATAAACGTTCCAATCCCCACCGAATCCCATTAAAACCCTTAAAATTGATTAAAACACGCCAAAAGTCCTCTAAACACCTCTTCCCAATCCTATCCCATCTAAAACCCACCGAACTAATTCAAACCTCTCCAAATTCCTTAAACACGTCGAAAAATATCCAAACCCTTCAAAACATCTCGAAACCACCAGAACCACTCGACTGCCCTCCAAAATCTCTCATAATCAATCAAAAGCGATCGAAACACTCGAAACCTCTCCTAACCAATCCAAACCATTCCAAACTACTCTTTACCTCTCTGAACCCCTCCAAACACCTTCTAAATCCATCCAGCGTTTAAACCACACCAAACAGCTTTACATCGTATGAAACCACTCCAAACACTTCTAAACCCTAAAGCTCCCTAAACAGCTCGTGGAAACACATCGATATGCATCTAAACCTAGGGTTAGGGTTAGGGTTAGCGTTGGGGTTCCGGTTAGGGTTAGGGTTGGGTTGAGCGTGAGTGTTAGGGTTAGCGTTAGGGTTAGGGTTAGGGTTAGGGTTAGGGTTAGGGTTAGGGTTAGGCTTAGGGTTAGGGTTAGGGTTAGAGTTAGGGTTAGGGTTAAGATTAGGTTTAAACAGCTGGTCGAAACACATCGATATGCATCTAAACCTAGGGTTAGGGTTAGCGTTGGGGTTAGGGTTAGGGTTAGGGTTAGGGTTAGGGTTAGGGTTAAGGTTAGGGTTAGGGTTAGGGTCAGCGTTAGGGTTGGGTTTGGGGTTAGGGTTAGAGTTAGGGCTAGGGTTAAGATTAGGTTTAGGGTTATGGTTCTGGTTGTATACACCTTAAAACCGCTTTACACGATTCCAAGCAACTGTTCACGCCTCAAAACAGCTTTATACGTCTCTATCCCACCCTAAAGCCGTCTAAACGACGCTAAACAATATTGCCGGCATACCATCATGCAACCCGCATTATGCAACCCGCATAAACCGTTCCAATCCCCACCGACTCCCATTAAAACCCTTAAAATTGATTAAAACACGCCTAAACTCCTCTAAACACCCCTTCCCAATCTAATCCCATCTAAAACCCACCTAACTAATTCAAACCTCTCCAAATTCCTTAAACACGTGGAAAAACATCCAAACCCTTCCGAACATCTCGAAACCACCAGAACCACTCGACAGCCCTCCAAAATCACTCATAATCAATCAAACGCGATGGAAACACTCTAAACCTCTCCTAACCAATCCAAACCATTCCAAACTACTCTTTACCTCTCTGAACCCCGCCAAACACCTTCTAAATCCATCCAGCGTTTAAACCACACCAAACAGCTTTACATCGTATGAAACCACTCCAAATACTTCTAAACCCTAAAGCTCGCTAAACAGCTCGTCGAAACACATCGATATGCATCTAAACCTAGGGTTAGGGTTAGGGTTAGCGTTGGGGTACCGGTTAGGGTTAGGGACAGGGTTAGCGTTAGGGTTGGTTTTGGGGTTAGGGTTAGGGTTAGGGTTATGGGCTACGGTTAGGGTTAGGGTTAGGGTGAGCGTGAGTGTTAGGGTTAGCGTTAGGGTTAGGGTTAGGGTTAGGGTTAGGGTTAGGCTTAGGGTTAGGGTTAGGGTTAGGGTTAGGGTTAAGATTAGATTTAGGGATATGTTTCTGGTTGTATACACATTAAAACCGCTTTATACGATTCTAAGCAACTGTTCACGGGTCAAAACAGCTTTATACGTCTTTATCCCACCCTAAAGCCGTCTAAACGACGCTAAACAATATTGCCGGCAAAACATCTCTAAACCCGCATAAACCGTTCCAATCCCCACCGAATCCCATTAAAACCCTTAAAATTGATTAAAACACGCCTAAGCTCCTCTAAACACCCCTTCCCAATCTAATCCCATCTAAAACCCACCTAACTAATTCAAACCTCTCCAAATTCCTTAAACACGTCGAAAACCTCCAAAATCACTCATAATCAATCAAAAGCGATGGAAACACTCTAAACCTCTCCTAACCAATCCAAACCATTCCAAACTACTCTTTACCTCTCTGAACCCCTCCAAACACCTTCTAAATCCATCCAGCGTTTAAACCACACCAAACAGCTTTACATCGTATGAAACCACTCCAAACACTTCTAAACACTAATGCTCCCTAAACAGCTCGTCGAAACACATCGATATGCATCTAAACCTAGGGTTAGGGTTAGGGTTAGCGTTGGGGTACCGGTTAGGGTTAGGGATAGGGTTAGCGTTAGGGTTGGTGTTGGGGTTAGGGTTAGGGTTAGGGTTATGGGCTACGGTTAGGGTTAGGGTTAGGGTGAGCGTGAGGGTTAGGGTTAGCGTTAGGGTTAGGGTTAGGGTTAGTGTTAGGGTTAGGGTTAGGCTTAGGTTTAGGGTTAGGGTTAGGGTTAGGGTTAGTGTTAGGGTTAGGGTTAGCGTTAGGGTTGGGTTTGGGGTTAGGGTTAGGGTTAGGGTTAGGGTTACGGTTAGGGTTAGGGTTAGTGTTAAGGTTAGGGTTAGTGTTAGGGTTAGGGTTAGGCATAGGGTTAGTGTTAGGGTTGGGTTTGGGGTTAGGGTTAGGTTTAGGGTTAGGGTTAGGGTTAGGCTTAGGGTTAGGGTTAGGGTTAGGGTTAGGGTTAGGGTTAAGATTAGGTTTAGGGTTATGTTTCTGGTTGTATACACCTTAAAACCGCTTTACACGATTTTAGGCAACTGTTCACGGCTCAAAACAGCTTTATACGTCTTTATCCCACCCTAAAGCCGTCTAAACGACGCTAAACAATATTGCCGGCAAAACATCTCTAAACCCGCAGAAACCGTTCCAATCCCCACCGAATCCAATTAAAACCCTTAAAATTGATTAAAACACGCCTAAACTCCTCTAAACACCTCTTCCCAATCTAATCCCATCTAAAACCCACCTAACTAATTCAAATTTCTCCAAATTCCTTAAACACGTCGAAAACCATCCAAACCCTTCTAAATATCTCGAAACCACCAGAACCACTCGACTGCCCTCCAAAATCTCTCATAATCAATCAAAAGCGATGTAAACACTCTAAACCTCTCCTAACCAATCCAAACCAGTCCAAACTACTCTTTACCTCTCTGAACCCCTCCAAACACCTTCTAAATCCATCCAGCGTTTAAACCACACCAAACAGCTTTACATCGTATGAAACCACTCCAAACACTTCTAAACCCTAAAGCTCCCTAAACAGCTCGTCGAAACACATCGATATGCATCTAAACCTAGGGTTAGGGTTAGGGTTAGCGTTGGGGTACCGGTTAGGGTTAGGGATAGGGTCAGCGTTAGGGTTGGGTTTGGGGTTAGGGTTAGAGTTAGGGTTAGGGTTAAGATTAGGTTTAGGGTTATGGTTCTGGTTGTATACACCTTAAAACCGCTTTACACGATTCCAAGCAACTGTTCACGCCTCAAAACAGCTTTATACGTCTCTATCCCACCCTAAAGCCGTCTAAACGACGCTAAACAATATTGCCGGCATACCATCTCTAAACCCGCATAAACCGTTCCAATCCCCACCGACTCCCATTAAAACCCTTAAAATTGATTAAAACACGCCTAAACTGCTCTAAACACCCCTTCCCAATCTAATCGCATCTAAAACCCACCTAACTAATTCAAACCTCTCCAAATTCCTTAAACACGTCGAAAACCATCCAAACCCTTCTGAACATCTCGAAACCACCAGAAGCACTCGACAGCCCTCCAAAATCACTCATAATCAATCAAACGCGATGGAAACACTCTAAACCTCTCCTAACCAATCCAAACCATTCCAAACTACTCTTTACCTCTCTGAACCCCGCCAAACACCTTCTATATCCATCCAGCGTTTAAACCACACCAAACAGCTTTACATCGTATGAAACCACTCCAAATACTTCTAAACCCTAAAGCTCGCTAAACAGCTCGTCGAAACACATCGATATGCATCTAAACCTAGGGTTAGGGTTAGGGTTAGCGTTGGGGTACCGGTTAGGGTTAGGGACAGGGTTAGCGTTAGGGTTGGTGTTGGGGTTAGGGTTAGGGTTAGGGTTATGGGCTACGGTTAGGGTTAGGGTTAGGGTGAGCGTGAGTGTTAGGGTTAGCGTTAGGGTTAGGGTTAGGGTTAGGGTTAGGGTTAGGCTTAGGGTTAGGGTTAGGGTTAGGGTTAGGGTTAAGATTAGATTTAGGGATATGTTTCTGGTTGTATACACATTAAAACCGCTTTACACGATTCTAAGCAACTGTTCACGGGTCAAAACAGCTTTATACGTCTTTATCCCACCCTAAAGCCGTCTAAACGACGCTAAACAATATTGCCGGCAAAACATCTCTAAACCCGCATAAACCGTTCCAATCCCCACCGAATCCCATTAAAACCCTTAAAATTGATTAAAACACGCCTAAAGTCCTCTAAACACCCCTTCCCAATCTAATCCCATCTAAAACCCACCTAACTAATTCAAACCTCTCCAAATTCCCTAAACACGTCGAAAACCATCCAAATCCTTCTAAACATCTCGAAACCACCAGAACCACTCGACTGCCCTCCAAAATCACTCATAATCAATCAAAAGCGATGGAAACACTCTAAACCTCTCCTAACCAATCCAAACCATTCCAAACTACTCTTTACCTCTCTGAACCCCTCCAAACACCTTCTAAATCCATCCAGCGTTTAAACCACACCAAACAGCTTTACATCGTATGAAACCACTCCAAACACTTCTAAACCCTAAAGCTCCCTAAACAGCTCGTCGAAACACATCGATATGCATCTAAACCTAGGGTTAGGGTTAGGGTTAGCGTTGGGGTACCGGTTAGGGTTAGGGATAGGGTTAGCGTTAGGGTTGGTGTTGGGGTTAGGGTTAGGGTTAGGGTTATGGGCTACGGTTAGGGTTAGGGTTAGGGTGAGCGTGAGGGTTAGGGTTAGCGTTAGGGTTAGGGTTAGGGTTAGTGTTAGGGTTAGGGTTAGGCTTAGGGTTAGGGTTAGGGTTAGGGTTAGGGTTAGTGTTAGGGTTAGGGTTAGCGTTAGGGTTGGGTTTGGGGTTAGGGTTAGGGTTAGGGTTAGGGTTACGGTTAGGGTTAGGGTTAGGGTTAGTGTTAGGGTTAGGGTTAGTGTTAGGGTTAGGGTTAGGCATAGGGTTAGTGTTAGGGTTGGGTTTGGGGTTAGGGTTAGGTTTAGGGTTAGGGTTAGGGTTAGGGTTAGGGTTAGGGTTAGCGTTAGGGTTAGGGTTAGGGTTAGGGTAAGGGTTAGGGTTAAAATTAGGTTCAGGGTTATGGTTCTGGTTGTATACACCTTAAAACCGCTTTACACGATTCTAAGCAACTGTTCACGCCTCAAAACAGCTTTATACTTCTCTATCCCACCCTAAAGCCGTCTAAACGACGCTAAACAATATTGCCAGGCAAAACATCTCTAAACACGCATAAACGTTCCAATCCCCACCGAATCCCATTAAAACCCTTAAAATTGATTAAAACACGCCTAAAGTCCTCTAAACACCTCTTCCCAATCTAATCCCATCTAAAACCCACCTAAATAATTCAAACCTCTTCAAATTCCTTAAACACGTCGATAACTATCCAAACCCTTCTAAACATCTCGAAACCACCAGAACCACTCGACTGCCCTCCACAATCTCTCATAATCAATCAAAAGCGATGGAAACACTCTAAACCTCTCCTAACCAATCCGAACTATTCCAAACTACTCTTTACCTCTCTGAACCCCTCCAAACACCTTCTAAATCCATCCAGCGTTTAAACCACACCAAACAGCTTTACATCGTATGAAACCACTCCAAACACTTCTAAACCCTAAAGCTCCCTAAACAGCTCGTCGAAACACATCGATATGCATCTAAACCTAGGGTTAGGGTTAGGGTTAGCGTTGGGGTACCGGTTAGGGTTAGGGTTAGGGTGAGCGTGAGTGTTAGGGTTAGCGTTAGGGTTAGGGTTAGGGTTAGGGTTAGGGTGAGCGTGAGTGTTAGGGTTAGCGTTAGGGTTAGGGTTAGGGTTAGGGTTAGGGTTAGGCATAGGGTTAGCGTTAGGGTTGGGTTTGGGGTTAGGGTTAGGGTTAGGGTTATGGGCTACGGTTAGCGTTAGGGTTAGGGTGTGCGTGAGGGTTAGGGTTAGCGTTAGGGTTAGGGTTAGGGTTAGGGTTAGGGTTAGGGTTAGGCTTAGGGTTAGGGTTAGGGTTAGGGTTAGGGTTAGGGTTAGTGTTAGGGTTAGGGTTAGGCATAGGGTTAGCGTTAGGGTTGGGTTTGGGGTTAGGGTTAGGGTTAGGGTCACGGTTAGGGTTAGGGTTAGGGTTAGGGTTAGGGTTAGGGTTAGGGTTAGGGTTAGGGTTCGGGTTAGGGTTAGCGTTAGGGTTAGGGTTAGGGTTAGGGTTAGGGTTAGGGTTAAAATTAGGTTCAGGGTTCTGGTTCTGGTTGTATACACCTTAAAACCGCTTTACACGATTCTAAGCAACTGTTCACGCCTCAAAACAGCTTTATACTTCTCTATCCCACCCTAAAGCCGTCTAAACGACGCTAAACAATATTGCCGGCAAAACATCTCTAAACCCGCATAAACGTTCCAATCCCCACCGAATCCCAATAAAAACTTTAAAATTGATTAAAACACGCCTAAAGTCCTCTAAACACCTCTTCCCAATCTAATCCCATCTGAAACCCACCTAACTAATTCAAACCTCTTCAAATTCCTTAAACACGTCGAAAACTATCCAAACCCTTCTAAACATCTCGAAACCACCAGAACCACTCGACTGCCCTCCAAAATCTCTCATAATCAATCAAAAGCGATGGAAACATTCTAAACCTCTCCTAACCAATCCGAACTATTCCAAACTACTCTTTACCTCTCTGAACCCCTCCAAACACCTTCTAAATCCATCCAGCGTTTAAACCACACCAAACAGCTTTACATCGTATAAAACCACTCCAAACACTTCTAAACCCTAAAGCTCCCGAAACAGCTCGTCGAAACACATCGATATGCATCTAAACCTAGGGTTAGGGTTAGGGTTATCGTTGGGGTACCGGTTAGGGTTAGGGTTAGGGTGAGCGTGAGTGTTAGGGTTAGCGTTAGGGTTAGGGTTAGGGTTAGGGTTAGGCATAGGGTTAGCGTTAGGGTTGGGTTTGGGGTTAGGGTTGGGGTTAGGGTTCGGCTTCGGGTTAGGGTTGGGGTTAGGGTTAGGGTTAGGGTTATGGGCTACGGTTAGGGTTAGGGTTAGGGTGAGCGAGAGTGTTAGGGTTAGCGTTAGGGTTAGGGTTAGGGTTAGGGTTAGGTTTAGGGTTAGGCTTAGGGTTAGGGTTAGGGTTAGGGTTAGGGTTAGGGTTAAGTTTAGGTTTAGGGTTATGTTTCTGGTTGTATACACGTTAAAACCGCTTTACACGATTCTAAGCAACTGTTCACGGCACAAAACAGCTTTATACGTCTTTATCCCACCCTAAAGCCGTCTAAACGACGCTAAACAATATTGCCGGCATAACATCTCTAAACCCGCATAAACCGTTCCAATCCCCACCGACTCCCATTAAAACCCTTAAAATTGATTAAAACACGCCTAAACTCCTCCAAACACCCCTTCCCAATCTAATCCCATCTAAAACCCACCTAACTAATTCAAACCTCTCCAAATTCCTTAAACACGTCGAAAACCATCCAAACCCTTCTAAACATCTCGAAACCACCAGAACCACTCGACTGCCCTCCAAAATCACTCATAATCAATCAAAAGCGATGGAAACACTCTAAACCTCTCCTAACCAATCCAAACCATTCCAAACTACTCTTTACCTCTCTGAACCCCTCCAAACACCTTCTAAATCCATCCAGCGTTTAAACCACACCAAACAGCTTTACATCGTATGAAACCACTCCAAACATTTCTAAACCCTAAAGCTCGCTAAACAGCTCGTCGAAACACATCGATATGCATCTAAACCTAGGGTTAGGGTTAGCGTTGGGGTACCGGTTAGGGTTAGGGATAGGGTTAGCGTGAGGGTTGGTGTTGGGGTTAGGGTTAGGGTTAGGGTTATGGGCTACGGTTAGCGTTAGGGTTAGGGTTAGGGTTAGGGTTAGGTTTAGGGTTAGGGTTAGGGTTAGTGTTAGGGTTAGGGTTAGGCATAGGGTTAGCGTTAGGGTTGGGTTTGGGGTTAGGGTTAGGGTTAGGGTTAGGGTTAGGGTTAGGTTTAGGGTTAGGGGTAAGGTTAGGGTTAGGGTTAGGGTTAGGGTTAGGGTAAGGGTTAGGGTTAGGGTTAGGGTTAGGGTTAGGGTTAGGGTTAGGGTTAGTGTTAGGGTTAGCGTTAGGGTTAGGGTTAGGGTTAGGGTTAGGGTTAGGCATAGGGTTAGCGTTATGGTTGGTTTGGGGTTAGGGTTAGTGTTAGGGTTCGGCTTCGGGTTAGGGTTGGGGTTAGGGTTAGGGTTAGGGTTATGGGCTACGGTTAGGGTGAGCGTGAGTGTTAGGGTTAGCGTTAGGGTTAGGGTTAGGTTTAGGGTTAGGCTTAGGGTTAGCGTTAGGGTTAGGGTTAGGGTTAAGATTAGATTTAGGTATATGTTTCTGGTTGTATACACCTTAAAACCGCTTTACACGATTCTAAGCAACTGTTCACGGCTCAAAACAGCTTTATACGTCTTTATCCCACCCTAAAGCCGTCTAAACGACGCTAAACAATATTGCCTGCAAAACATCTCTAAACCCGCAGAAACCGTTCCAATCCCCACCGAATCCCATTAAAACCCTTAAAATTGATTAAAACACGCCTAAACTCCTCTAAACACCCCTTCCCAATCTAATCCCATCGAAAACCCACCTAACTAATTCAAACCTCTCCAAATTCCTTAACCACGTCGAAAACCATCCAAACCCTTCTAAACATCTCGAAACCACCAGAACCACTCGACTGCCCTCCAAAATCACTCATAATCAATCAAAAGCGATGGAAACACTCTAAACCTCTCCTAACCAATCCAAACCATTCCAAACTACTCTTTCCCTCTCTGAACCCCTCCAAACACCTTCTAAATCCATCCAGCGTTCAAACCACACCAAACAGCTTTACATCGTATGAAACCACTCCAAACACTTCTAAACCCTAAAGCTCCCTAAACAGCTCGTCTAAATACATCGATATGTATCTAAACCTAGGGTTAGGGTTAGGGTTAGCGTTGGGGTACCGGTTAGGGTTAGGGATAGGGTTAGCGTTAGGGTTGGTTTTGGGGTTAGGGTTAGGGTTAGGGTTATGGGTTACGGTTAGGGTTAGGGTTAGGGTGAGCGTGAGGGTTATGGTTAGCGTTAGGGTTAGGGTTAGGGTTAGGGTTAGGGTTAGGGTTAGGCTTAGGGTAAGGGTTAGGGTTAGGATTAGTGTTAGGGTTAGGGTTAGCCATAGGGTTAGCGTTAGGGTTGGGTTTGGGGTTAGGGTTAGGGTTAGTGTTAGGGTTAGGGTTAGTGTTAGGGTTAGGGTTAGGCATAGGGTTAGTGTTAGGGTTGGGTTTGGGGTTAGGGTTAGGTTTAGGGTTAGGGTTAGGGTTAGGGTTAGGGTTAGGGTTTGGGTTAGGGTTAGGGTTAGGGTTAGGGTTAGCGTTAGGGTTAGGGTTAGGGTTAGGGTTAGGGTTAGGATTAAAATTAGGTTCAGGGTTATGGTTCTGGTTGTATACACCTTAAAACCGCTTTACACGATGCTAAGCAACTGTTCACGCCTCAAAACAGCTTTATACTTCTCTATCCCACCCTAAAGCCGTCTAAACGACGCTAAACAATATTGCCGGCAAAACATTTCTAAACCCGCATAAGCGTTCCAATCCCCACCGAATCCCATTAAAGCCCTTAAAATTGATTAAAACACGCCTAAAGTCCTCTCAACACCTCTTCCCAATCTAATCCCATCTAAAACCCACCTAACTAATTAAAACCTCTCCAAATTCCTTAAACACGTCGAACAATATCCAAACCCTTCTAAACATCTCGAAACCACCAGAACCACTCGACTGCCCTCCAAAATCTCTTATAATCAATCAAAAGCGATGCAAACACTCTAAACCTCTCCTAACCAATCCGAACCATTGCAAACTACTCTTTACCTCTCTGAACCCCTCCAAACGCCTTCTAAATCCATCCAGCGTTTAAACCACACCAAACAGCTTTACATCGTATGAAGCCACTCCAAACACTTCTAAACCCTAAAGCTCCCTAAACAGCTCGTCGAAACACATCGATATACATCTCAACCTAGGGTTAGGGTTAGGGTTAGCGTTGGGGTTAGGGTTAGGGTTAGGGTTATGGGCTACGGTTAGGGTTAGGGTTAGGGTGAGCGTGAGGGTTAGGGTTAGCGTTAGGGTTAGAGTTAGGGTTAGGTTTAGGGTTAGGCTTAGGGTTAGGCTTAGGGTTAGGGTTAGGGTTAGGGTTAGGGTTAGTGTTAGGGTTAGGGTTAGGCATAGGGTTAGCGTTAGGGTTGGGTTTGGGGTTAGGGTTAGGGTTAGGGTTAGGGTTACGGTTACGGTTAGGGTTAGGGTTAGGGTTAGGGTTAGGGTTAGCGTTAGGGTTAGGGTTAGGGTTAGGGTTAGGGTTAGGCTTAGGGTTAGGCATAGGGTTAGCGTTAGGGTTGGGTTTGGGGTTAGGGTTAGGGTTAGGGTTACGGTTAGGGTTAGGGTTAGGGTTAGGTTTAGGTTTAGGGTTAGGGTTAGGGTTAGGGTTAGGCTTAGTGTTAGTGTTAGGATTAGGGTTAGGGTTAGGATTAGGGTTAGGGTTACGGTTACGGTTAGGGTTAGGCATAGGGTTAGCGTTAGGGTTGGGTTTGGGTTTAGGGTTAGGGTTAGGGTTACGGTTAGGGTTAGGTTTAGGTTTAGGGTTAGGGTTAGGGTTAGGCTTAGTGTTAGTGTTAGGATTAGGGTTAGGGTTAGGGTTTAGTGTTAGGGTTAGGGTTAGGCATAGGGTTAGCGTTAGGGTTGGGTTTGGGGTTAGGATTAGGGTTAGGGTTACGGTTACGGTTAGGGTTAGGGTTAGGGTTAGGGTTAGGTTTAGGGTTAAGATTAGGTTTAGGGTTATGTTTCTGGTTGTATACACCTTAAAACCGCTTTACACGATTCTAAGCAACTGTTCACGCCTCAAAACAGCTTTATACGTCTCTATCCCACCCTAAAGACGTCTAAACGACGCTAAACAATATCGCCGGCAAAACATCTCTAAACCCGCATAAACCGTTCCAATCCCCACCGAATCCCATTAAAACCCTTAAAATTGATCTAAAACCCACCTAACTAATTCAAACCTCTCCAAATTCCTTAAACACGTCGAAAACCATCCAAACCCTTCTAAACATCTCGAAACCACCAGAACCACTCGACTGCCCTCCAAAATCTCTCATAATCAATCAAAAGCGATGGAAACACTCTAAACCTCTCCTAACCAATCCAAACCATTCCAAACTACTCTTTACCACTCTGAACCCCTCCAAACACCTTCTAAATCCACCCAGCGTTTAAACCACACCAAACAGCTTTACATCGTATGAAACCACTCCAAACACTTCTAAACCCTAAAGGTCCCTAAACAGCTCGTCGAAACACATCGATATGCATCTAAACCTAGGGTTAGGGTTAGGGTTAGCGTTGGGGTACCGGTTAGGGTTAGGGATAGGGTTAGCGTTAGGGTTGGTGTTGGGGTTAGGGTTAGGGTTAGGGTTATGGGCTACGGTTAGGGTTAGGGTTAGGGTGAGCGTGAGGCTTAGTGTTAGCGTTAGGGTTAGGGTTAGGGTTAGGCTTAGGGTTAGGGTTAGGGTTAGGGTTAGGGTTAGTGTTAGGGTTAGGGTTAGGCATAGGGTTAGCGTTAGGGTTGGGTTTGGGGTTAGGGTTAGGGTTAGGGTTAGGGTCACGGTTAGCGTTAGGGTTAGGGTTAGGGTTAGGGTTAGGGTTAGGGTTAGGGTTAGGGTTAGGGTTAGGTTTAGGGTTAGGGGTAGGGTTAGGGTTAGGGTTAGGGTTAGGGTTAGGGTTAGGGTTAGGGTTAGGGTTAAGGTTAGGGTTAAGATTAGGTTTAGGGTTATGGTTCTGGTTGTATACACCTTAAAACCGCTTTACACGATTCTGAGAAACTGTTCACGCCTCAAAACAGCTTTATACGTCTCTATCCCACCCTAAAGCCGTCTAAACGACGCTAAACAATATTGCCGGCAAAACATCTCTAAACCCGCATAAACGTTCCAATCCCCACCGAATCCCATTAAAAACCTTAAAATTGATTAAAAAACGCCTAAAGTCCTCTAAACACCTCTTCCCAATCTAATCCCATCTAAAACCCACCTAACTAATTCAAACCTCTCCAAATTCCTTAAACACGTCGAAAACCATCCAAACCCTTCTAAACATCTCGAAACCACCAGAACCACTCGACTGCCCTCCAAAATCTCTCATAATAAATCAAAAGCGATGTAAACACTCTAAACCTCTCCTAACCAATCCAAACCATTCCAAACTACTCTTTACCTCTCTGAACCCCTCCAAACACCTTCTAAATCCATCCAGCGTTTAAACCACACCAAACAGCTTTACATCGTATGAAACCACTCCAAACACTTCTAAACCCTAAAGCTCTCTAAACAGCTCGTCGAAACACATCGATATGCATCTAAACCTAGGGTTAGGGTTAGGGTTAGCGTTGGGGTACGGGTTAGGGTTCGGGATAGGGTTAGCGTTAGGGTTGGGGTTGGGGTTAGGGTTAGGGTTAGGGTTATGGGTTACGGTTAGGGTTAGGGTTAGGGTGAGCGTGAGGGTTAGGGTTAGCGTTAGGGTTAGGGTTAGGGTTAGTGTTAGGGTTAGGGTTAGGCATAGCGTAAGCGTTAGGGTTGGGTTTGGGGTTAGGGTTCGGGTTAGGGTTACGGTTAGGGTTAGGGTTAGGGTTAGGGTTAGGGTTAAGGTGAGGGTTAGGTTTAGGGTTAGGGTTAGGGTTAGGGTTAGGGTTAGGGTTAGGTTTAGGGTTAGGGTTAGGGTTAGTGTTAGGGTTAGGGTTAGGCATTGGGTTAGCGTTAGGGTTGGGTTTGAGGTTAGGGTTAGGGTTAGGGTTACGGTTACGGTTACGGTTAGGGTTTGGGTTAGAGTTAAGGTGAGGGTTAGGTTTAGGGTTAGGGTTAGGGTTAGGGTTAGGGTTAGGGTTAGGGTTAGGGTTAGGGTTAAGATTAGGTTTAGGGTTATGTTTCTGGCTGTATACACCTTAAAACCGTGCATTAGGGTTAGGGTTAGGGTTAGGGTTAGGGTTAGGGTTAGGGTTAGGGTTAGGGTTTGGGTTAGGGTTAGGGTTAGGGTTAGGGTTAGGGTTAAGGTGAGGGTTAGGTTTAGGGTTAGGGTTAGGGTTAGGGTTAGGGTTAGGGTTAGGGTCAGGGTTAAGATTAGGTTTAGGGTTATGTTTCTGGTTGTATACACCTTAAAACCGCTTTACACGATTCTAAGCAACTGTTCACGCCTCAAAAAGGCTTTATACGTCTCTATCCCACCCTAAAGACGTCTAAACGACGCTAAACAATATTGCCGGCAAAACATCTCTAAACCCGCATAAACCGTTCCAATCCCCACCGAATCCCATTAAAACCCTTAAAATTGATTAAAACACGCCTAAACTCCTCTAAACACCTCTTCCCAATCTAATCCCATCTAAAACCCACCTAACTAATTCAAACCTCTCCAAATTCCTTAAACACGTCGAAAACCATCCAAACCCTTCTAAACTTCTTGAAACCACCA